>JAWLRI010000811.1:1321155-1331218 GCA_034781795.1 Crypturellus tataupa | reverse complement strand
TTCCTCCCGTGGACTTGGAACTGCCTGTCTTTCACTTTTTACCCATTATTCTGATTTCATTTTTTTTGTCCTTTTTTTTTTTTTTTTTTTTGTTGATGTACTATTGAATCAGTGAGTTATTAGGTTGCATTCCTTTTATCTTGCTTTGCATTATTTTTGCTAGTTTAGAACATTAGAACATTATAAAATGATACAATTCATTTAAAATAAATAGAAGTTTGATATCACCTGATACAAAATGCTATTAGAAATATTGCAGATTATTTTTGTAATTTCATGGGGTATGATGTACCAAGTTGAGTAGATGCCTTGGAATTAGCAAATGGTTTCTCTCTCCTTATGATTTTACAATCCTCAGAACATCTGTTTACCTTTAAAGTAAGCTACTCCTTTCTTAGAAATGACAGTGATGAGCCATTCTAGATGTTTTAGATTTTTAAGGAAAAACTTAGCTGACACTAACTGGTTAGTTTAGATCTGGGCAAGCCATCTCACTGTTAGGTACAGTAAGTAAATCCCAATTGACAGAGTTTCCATCAACAACCTCTTGCATGTTAATGAATATAAGTCTGGTTTTTGAGCAGGATGAGGCTTTTGTCCTCTGTCTTGGCTGTTAATTACACTGCTTGAGCATTGTTCTTTTCTAATGAATGTGCCCTAAGGAAAAAGTGGCTATTTTCAGAAGTTGTAATATAAGATATTCTATTTTAAAGGAAGGTGAGAGAGCATTAAAGCAATAAAGAAAGGAAAAGGAGAAAATGTATTTAAGCCTACAAATAGTGCCTCTTTTTAGGGGTAGTTGAAGTAACAGCAGGGCTGAGGTCCCATTTCTTGATCTAGTGGTTCCTGCTTGGTTCTGGATGCTGCTTGCACTTAAGATAGCTGAATTCAACATAAGAAAAAATATACTGTAAAGTAACTATGGAGAAAGATTTTCTTTATGTGGGGGAATAACATTGCTTGGGGATGGCTTGTCAAACGAGAGAGTCCCATTTTCTCTGATGTGTTATGCAGTAAAAGGAATTAAATTGTTTCTGGAACAGAGTATTGAACTGGGATCATTTGTTTAGCTAATGAGGTATGACTGCATGATGTCAGAGCAGGCTTAATACTGTGGGCCTCGTTCCTGAAATATCCATCACTGAGTAAAACGGGAAGACCAAAAGCTAATTCTCAGATATTCAACAACTACAAAAATCATCATGGCAAGGCCATGTCCAAGTAGCTCACCTCAGCAAAATGAATAAATGTTTGGCAGTTCTTATTGTTCTCTAAAATTTATGCTTCTTCTCAGCATTGGTCTTCCTGTAGTTCCTTCTCTAGTTCTACCTAAAAACGTAAATAAAGAAAAAAACCTCTTCTTCAATTCTCTGAGAAAAACAGTGTTCAATTCTCTGAGAAAGTATAGAAGTGTTTATTAATATGGAGAACTTGTTCAGCTGTGGTTTCTGATTTTCTGTGCATAACAACTGTCCATGTTTTTCAAAATTGTTTTCATACTGTGCTTGAGAAAAAGAAGATTCCCCTTACTCTTATTTTACTTCTGAGACTAAACAAATACCATTTAAATGAGATTAAACACTGAAGTAAATGTTTATTTAGCTATCAGTTAAAAAGATGCCACCAGTTCTTTATCATTATTAATGTCAAAAATCTTTTTATAATCCTGCTGTTTTTAAAAATTTCCCTTAGGATCATGCCACAGAAACTGATTCATAACTGAAGCCCTCCCCGTCTGTAAAGCATACAAACAGAATAAGTGTTATTCTTCAACTGCCCCATCACTCTGCTGGCATTGGCTCTGGTCTTCATGAGGGGTGGGGCAAGGAAAGCATCTTTCTTACTCTTTTCGTAATATTGAACGCCTCCACCTAAGCCACCACACCGTGTCAGTGACTTAGTGAGGAAAGTGGATTTCAAGAAATTTAATTGTGTAGATAGTTCTCCAGATAAATAATTTCTGATGAAGCACACAATGCCGCTGTGCCACGGCACAATAAATGGTGCAAGCTATGCAAATTGAACAAAAAGTTCACCACAAATTTGGAAGGATGTACATTTATGTATTGCTTTGATTAAATCAAAGCTTGAATCTTGCAATTTCCTTTTTTTTTTCACCTAAAGAAAGAGCTTCTTTAGTGTTTACTTTTCCCTTTCACATTCTTCCTTTCAAATGAATGTATTTTTGAAGATGTGGCAAAGGTGTAAAATCTGATGAAGGTTTCAACAGGATTCACAACCATTTGTTCCCACTACATGGACATGTTAGGAGAGAGGACCTCGGGAAGCCTGTCAGGACTGACCAGTTTACCACTTGTGTTTGGTTATATCATGATTAGCAGCATGATTATAATCACATCTAGGGCTAAAGCGAGATGAAGGCCTTGTTGTGTGAGGCCCTGCATCAACACTGATATCAAGAAATGTTGGTTTCTATTGACTTTAGGATTTTATCTCTGGTAATATAGAAAGAATAAGCCACTCTCAAGGTCACACAGCACTTCAGGAGCCAAAGCTTAGCTATAAGCTGGTTCTTCTGAATTTCTCTCTTACTGTCTTATCTATTGTACCATATTGCATTTGCTGTTTTAATCTGTTAATTCAATAATTCCCAAAATGCAAACAAAACAGGAGGCATTTTCTCCTTGATTCTGTACATACAGCTGCTTCTCCTGCAGTGCTTGAAAGGCTGTCACGTAACATGCAACATCCTCTGATCTTTTCTTCAGCTGCAGTCTCTTCTGCATAAGAAAAGAAAAATTTCCCTTGCAAGTCTTCTTAAGAAGTATTCATTCATATGTCTTTTTACTGACAACTGAACAATGAGATGTTTTGGGGTGGTTTTGTCCACGATCCTGCAGAGCGCTGGAGCTGGGAGTGCAGATACAACGTGAAAGAGGAGGATTACAATGTCATTGGGTGATGTGACATGAAGCAACTTCATGATTTGATATGAAGCATTTGTGTGACTACTAATATATACTATAAAGCTATTAAAAACATAACAGGGGTCTACAGTGTACAGCAATCTGATCCAGACCTGTTATTTTATCACAGACCATGAATGCAGCATGAATTACTCTATGGTTAAATTCAAGCAGTGCTGCAAGCAACTCTTAGCAGCCCTGTTACGTGGATTAGCAACTCGATGCAGTAAAACCACAGCAGCCCTTGGCAGTTCACTCACTCTGTGCTACAACTTGTTGACTCAGGGGAGACACCTGGGAGCAGACCACGATCTGCAATGTAAACGCCAGGCACAAAGTGACAGCATCAACGAGCGATGCACACCGCCGCATAACCACCTATCACATAACCCACGCGGTGGTTTGCCCTCTAACGGTCTCATAGAAGTGAACTGCACGGGAACACCAGAAAACAAGCAGTGATGCAAAACGGGAGTAAATGTTACCTGGGATACAACTGCTTCAGAGTATGATTTTTCAAATGCCCGTTAGCTGTACAGTTGTGCCACTTATCACAAACAAGATTTCTAGGATCACCTGTTGTTAAGATTGCCGAACACTTTCTGTTGTAAGACATGTTTTTCTACTATTTTTTATAACTTCCCCGAAATATAACAATTAGACTGATTTCTTTTTTTTCTGATCATCTGCCTTGTGCAATTTTTTAAAACTTCAGCCAAATAGCTTAGGTTGTTTTCAAGGTTAAGAACAGACAGAATTTTTTTTGTTGTTGTTTAAAAAAAAAAAAAAAAACATACAGTTTCACCACTGCTAGTATTTAGATTTGTTCATCTGAACTGATTTCAGTGCTATTTCTGTACTAGCTTTACTTGTCCTGTGGACATATCCTTATGAATCCAGTTATCTGCTACAGACTCAGGGATGTAATTGGGGGTCTCAAACAAGACAATAAAGTGCTTTTTTATATCTTCCAGGATAGCTTTATTATTTATTCTTATACTTAATTTTATGTTCAGGGTAGTTTAACCTGCCATAATGCATCAAGTACTGGATGGCAGTTTGTACCAGACTTGAAAAATAGCTGTTATTTCATTTTAGTGGCCCATTCCGGGCAAGTCAGACAACTGTTCAGAAAATCCACTGTATGCTTATAATTAAAGTAATTGGACCAGGTCATTGAATTAAGCTTTGTGCAAGGTAGTATACTAAGGATGGAAAATTCCTGTATTCTTCTAAAAGCAATTACTTGAGAACTTCAGTCTTATGGCCTGATCTTAAAAAGTTTTATGCACCTTGCAGGGATGTGGCATAAGGCGATTTCAATGTCCCCTAAAGCACTTGGATATTTTGACCTCTTAAATACCTAGAAATACTTTCTAGTTCAGCTAGAGCAATCAGTCACTGAAAAGAACTTTCCTGACCTTGACATCAAGTCTTGGCAACCTTGAAATATTCTAGTTATTGGTTTGTTATTCATAGCTAAGGGGGAAGTTGTTCCTCCTGCTGTTCAGCTGTTGCTGGGTCAAAGGAGAGTTCTTTTTCAACAATTTTTCTCTTGAGGATAATGCTCTCATTATTCCTCAGAAAATGTATCATTTTATCATTATTGTCTCTAATTGCTCATGCTCTTAGTATTATGTTGGGTGTGTTGTAATTGTCTTGCCATTCAGGAAAGTATGTTGAGCAGAAAACAACTAGGAATTCTGCCTCGGAGAGATGGAAAAATTGACTTTTTAAACAGTATGATCAATTTAAACATTTTTTATTAATATTTTTGTTTTAAATGCACAGAGATTGCTGGCATTAGCAAGGAATAAGATGATTAAAAATACTTTTTAGATCACAGTGAAGAGCAGTGAACTCGCAAAGATGGATCTGGTCAACGACAGGCTATGGGAACAGAGAAATTGGAAAATTTTAGGATATTGCTTTTCATCCTCATGTGTTATGAACCAAAAAAAACCTGCTATGCAAATCTTGGGATTTCTCAAATCTGTTGACATCATCTTTGTAGTACTGAGTGACTTCTTCAGTATCAGTTTTTGACACCTTCAGGTTACAGACAGAAGCATTCAGACTATTCAGCATAGTTAATACTCCATATACATGTTCAATAAGCGTGTCCTGTGAAGAGGTCATGGCTGAGCAGGTGTGTTTCAAATTCAGAATTTAGAGATGTGTTCCTCTGAAGCCCCTTCCCCAAGTCTTCTTCGGTCTCAGCTTTTAGGTACGCAATGCATAAATCAATACTTCCCTAAGATGAAGAAATATGAAGATAGACATGTTTAGAGATTTTGAGGGACTCAGCAGGCATCCTTGGAATAAGTAAAAAAAAAAAAAAAAAAAAAAAAAAAAAAAAAAAGTAGGATTGGTAGAGGTGATTCTATTATTTTACATCAGAATTTATTTTATCCAAAGGACCAGTAAAGTACTGGCTCCATTGCCCTACTGGAGCATCCACATTTCGAGCTACTGGAGCATTTCTGCATGTTACGAAGGGCTCCAAACCCATAAATACGGTTGGAAGTCCCCAGTCTGTTCTGTTGGAGCAGCATCCACATTGTCCAGAAGACTGAACAAGACTAAGGCTACACTGTGTGATCATGTGTCTGGCTTGCCACTTTGCTTTCTTCCTTGCCTTTTATTTGTGAGCATAAAATTGATTTTTGGTGACTTCAGATTTAAGGCTAGAAAACCATTTTTTTAGTGCCTCATCTCTAAGAGTCCCAAATCGTACTAATGGATGACTGTCAACAATCTGCTTCATTTCTCTGTGTTCTCCTTCTTCTTTCCCCACTTTTTATTGTTATCTATTCAAAAGTTAAAAGTCTGTATTCATTTATGTGTTTTACTCAGTGTTGCATATGGTGAGATATTGATTTTTATATTCTGTTTATCGTATTACTAATGCTTCTATATTTTTTGAGAGACATCTTTTTGGAAGGTCTTTTGCTATTATTACTTAGTAGAAGAAAAAAAAAACATATTCTTCTTTTTGACTGCTGAGAGTGGTTATATGTGATAATAAAATTATTATGGCTTTAGTTAAATAGGGAAAATAGGCAAAGAGGCCAAAATCATTGAATTCTGGCCATTAGCTGTTACACAGCCTTGGAAAGTAGACTCTGCTCTTAGTGACTGTCATCTGGATTTCACTGAAGATAGCTAGGGGACTTTCCTATTATATATAACATGCTAATAGATTTAGCATGTTATAGTTAAATGAAGATTATTCAATCATGCAACAGAAAAAATAAAAATTCCTGACAATACAAGAAAGCTGTAACAAAAAGCTAACAGACATCTTTTGTAGCTATAGCATTCTTCTGATGACCACATAATTTATTGTATGTAATAGTTTGAAAGGTAGTAATAGCAGACAGTAGTTATCCCCAGAACGATACAAACTGCTTTGCAACCCCATGTTGTTAAGCATCTCCTAAAGCTGTCATCCCAACTTTGCAAAGATTGTCATGCAAAGAGTCTAGGACAGTGGTATCCCAAGTCAAGGTGGGAATTCCTCCTCCACAAGTACTTTTGAAGCCTATTGCCATGCAGGAGACCAACCTGGCCATGGTTTTACAAATCAGTGGCTCTCATGATCAGGAATACTGATTCTCAGTCTCAATTTAATCCACTTATGGTTAGAAAACCGAGTCTTTGGTCTTCCATCCTCATCTCAGTGATCATCAGTCTCATTGTCTCCCATGGCTACTGTAATGTATCAGGAGAACCCTATTCAGAGTGTATAGAATATGTTGCAGCAATCTCAATTTGGAGAGCACTCCAGAGAGAGTTAACTTGATTCAGTAAATGGGATTTAAGAGAAAATAGGCTGCAGATAATTAGTGTTGTGTAAGGAACTAATTAGTGTTGGGTGGGGGAATGGAATCCCTTCCCCATCTCTAACCACTTGGAATGCCTCATCCTTTGCTCACAACAGCAACATCTTAGTGCCTTTCACTATGGCAATGAGGAACACTTTGGCTTTTCCTACATCTTAGCACCTTTCTTTATCTCTCCTTAATAAAAAAGTATGGTGCAATGGTTTTCCTTCTAGGTGACACACACAAATGTTAAGCAAAGTCAAAGAAAGGAATCTTCATCTAAGTTATCTATCTTCCTCTTTTTCTCTCACTCCCAGAAATCAAGTATCTAAATATTACTTTAAGCATCTTTAAGTTTAGAGTTAGCATCTCAGATTCCCTAATTAGCTAGCATCTAATCCCTTAATTATTTAAAATCTCTCAGGCACCAAGTTTCTAGATGGCACTTTTGGGAGATCTCTTTCCCACCAGCCAGGTGAATGCCTTCTCACCAGACAGCTGAATACCTAGAGGGTGATAGAATAACTTCCTCCAATGCAAGGAGAGACTGAGAGACACTGAGATTCTCTCTGCCTGTTATTAGTGTTTTCTCACCAGATGCAAGGCCTGATGCTTGTGAGATAAGACACACAAGTCCTCTGACTTAAGATGAAAGGAAATTGCAGCTTTTGTCTTCTGTTTCACAGTATTCTAATTAACAGGATATTGTTTCAGAAACACTGACCTCTGCATATAAATCTAGATAAGGTTTACAGCTGCAAATCTTGCCTGACAGAGGTGCCTCCCTGCAACCAGAATTACTATCTTCATCTCAGGGAAGCCAAAAAAAAGATGGAAAGAATATCTTTCTTGTCATCAAGGGTGCCTCTGACCCAGAAACAAAAGGAAAGGATCATCTTCAAGTTAGCTGTTTATACAGGAAATGAAATCTATCTTTTTGGAAAAGACAGAAGGAATTAATAATAAGATCACAACAAGGTCTTATTTAATTACTTTCCAGTTTGCTTTCTCTCCAGGGTCTGGGAAAGTGTCCTTTACTTAAACCATACACATTCATGACTTAAGAACTTTTTGGGTGCTTACATCCTCATTCTGCAAAACAAAGAGACACCAAGGTTATTGTCGGTAGGAACCAGACAGATCAGTGCTGCCAAGCTTTGAATAAATTTTACAAAATATTGTGAAGCCTAGGGTCCTGCAGAACCCTGTGTCAAGGAGACACAACTTTGTAGGAACATCCTTGATTTCGCAATGTGTTCATTGCCATTTATTTATTTCTCAGAATCACAGGCTTTAGCTGGTTGAGTTTCATGGATGTGGTGTGGTTTTGTTGAATCTCTGCACAAACAGATAAGAGATCAGTATAAGATCATGACAGCTTTCCTAGAAGATATAAAACAGTGTATGAAATAGCTGTGTGCTAAGATGAGTTTATTAATTTTTTTCCACCTTTATGTAAAGAAATTTTGGTTGGTTATGAAAGTGTTATGTAGCTGGAGGGAGGAGTAAGTCTTCTGTTTGCTGAAATGCTGGGCTTCCATAGAAGAAGACCAGAGTCAAGTCATTTCTTTTTTCTTTCTTTTCTTGGCTGCCTTTCCCCCGCCATGCTTAACACAGCACTTGCTTTGAAAAATGGCAAGGTGGACAGCCCTGACATCTCTTTGTATGAAGGTATGAAAAATCCCTTTGTCTACTTTCTCAGTAAATCCCAATGCCAGACTTTCATCTTCTCTTTAAAACAAAAAGCAACTCAGTCTGTTCCTTGCCATAGCTGATTTAAACATGGCTTATAAACCTAGTTTTCACAGTTATAAGAAATTTAGTTAGGGCATAAAGAATGACAACTCCAGGGAACGCAGACAAAAACAATTCCCCTGGTTATAGATATATAAAGTAGGGCAAAAGAAGAGAGACAAAAAAAGAATGGCAAGAGGTTGTATGTTAATTGGCTTATAGCAAGGGCTGGAACTCAAGTTTTTCTCCCCCCATGGTGGCTTTGTAGTAGATTCTTCCTGAGTAGAAATTAATCTTGATCTACTGAAAAGAGTACTTTTTCTAGAAGTCTTACCTCTCTGCCTCTCCTGTTCTCCAACACAAAAACACACCCCTGGAGAAATGGCTTCTGAAGCCTAAATTCTCAGATCTAGCAGCTCTTCAAAACTGTTCAGATAAGTCCTTTAATAAGGAAATTTGGTGTGTGCCCAGTTCTTCAGAGACACCTTGTGATACATATCTCCTGCTGAAGCCCACCGGAATGGATCATACTCCTTCCTGTGCTGCTGGTGATGAGCACATGGCAGAAATGGGCACTTTCTGGAAGCACCATTCATCTCTCTCTACAGTTACACATTTTTCTACGCCAATACAGATTTGCTGAAGTCAGCAGAATTTCAGTGGCAGAAAAACGGTGTAAAATCAAGCTGTGCACCCTTACATGCATTCAAGTGAACCTGCTTCTCTCCTTCCGAGCGTTACCTCCCTCTGCCTTTCTTTGCTGCATTCAAAGAACAGAATTGCTGCTGATAATTGTATCTTTCTCTCCTCTTGTTCTTAAAAACTTTATGATTTTTCTTTTCTAACACACAAACAATAGTTGCAATTTGCTGTGCAGTGTGTGTGGCAGGTGGAGCGAAAGCTCCAGTTATATCAAGCTAATCTGCCAAGACACAGTCATTACTAACAGGGTTGAGGGAGTTATGCAGATTACAGATGTAGTCTGGATAATGCTGGGCTACTCTCAGAAAAATGAGATACTCTCACTTCTCAAGATTATTTGCTCCAGCTAATGCTGGACTTGACAAGCAATGTCACAGAGAGGGCACGTAGGCTCGGAACAGTGGTCTCTTCCCTGTAGGCCCCAGGCATGGATTTAAAAGGCACAGCAAGCTACTTTACCTTCCTCAGTATTTCATTGCCTGGTACCTGACTCCTGTGTGGCTTGTGGCATAGTTTTGTGACAGGTTTCCTTTCCTTTGATATCGTGAGTGTGACTCCTTTAGTGTGCAGGAGTCACCTTTTTGTAATTTGTCCTGGAAGAGCAGCAAAATTTTATGAGGCTGCTGTGTGAGTCTTTACGCTCTTCTAACAATAGCTCTGTTTTCAAGGTCACTTGTCATGAAGGGCAGAGAGGAACAGAGGGCAGAGAGGAACTTCCTGAAGTTCAACAAGGACAAGTGCAGCATCCTGGGCAGGAATAATCCCAGACACCAGGACAGATCAGGGGTTGCCCTGTTGGAAAGCAGCTCCACAGAGAGGGATTTGGGAGTCCTGGTTGACAACAGGTTACCCATGAGGCAGCAGTGTGCCCTC
>JAWLRI010000811.1:1285395-1321117 GCA_034781795.1 Crypturellus tataupa | reverse complement strand
GAGCGTTGCCAGCAGGTCGAGGGAGGGGATCCTGCCCCTCTGCTCAGCTCTGGTGAGGCTGCACCTGGAGTATTGGGAGCAGTTCTGGGCTCCCCAGGACAAAAGGGATGTGGAACTTATAGAAAGGGTCCAACAGAGAGTGACAAAGATGATGAAGGGACTGGAGCATCTATCATATGAGGAAAGACTTAAGTGAGATGAGCCTGTTTAGCCTACAGAAGGAAAGATTGAGAGGGGATCTGACCTGTACGTACACGTACCTGAGGGAAGAACATAAAGAGAATGTGGCCAAACTCTTCTCAGTGGTGGCCGATAACAGGACAAGGGGTAATGGGTATAAATTAAAACACAGGAAGCTCCATCTCCATGTGAGGAGGAACTTCTTTCCTGTGAGGGTGACAGAGCCCTGGCACAGGCTGCCCAGAGAGGCTCCTTGTGGAGTCTCCTTCTCTGGAGATCTTCCAAACCCGCCTGGATGCCGCCCTGTGCCATGTGCTTGGGGTGTCCCTGCAGGGGGTTGGAATAGATGGTCTCTAGAGGCCCCCTCCAACCTCAACCCTTCTGTGATTCATGTGTAGATAATCTGAGCATGAGACCCTTCCAGGAAGCATCATGATATTGTAGTGAAATGAGATAGGTGGGATAGGGTTGGAGAAAAAGATTTTGAAATGTTGCTACCACACACAGAGCATGTGCCCTAATTCTCATGATATCAGACTGCCACTGAAGTTTTAGTGAGTTTTAAGCATGCAAGACAGCACTAAAAATCATTCTATATTGCTTTATCATTGATTATGTGAAGATAGTCAAATCTCAGCTTTTGGCATTGCCACAGTCATCAGGAAGAGTTATTGTTATTCTGACACAGGCTGCACAATGGGATAGGAATGATTTTCACTTTTCTTTAAAGCATTAGATCACGGAGCTTCACAGTGAATAACCTGCTCAAATTGAAGAGTGTGCTTAAATTTGAAATTATAGCAAGTGTGAACCTAGGTCTCTCCCACTGAAATGAAGTGAAACAGTGAACAAGAAATAAATGTAAATGAAGCTTAAGGCATCATAATTTTACAGATACACTTGGGTGTCCTGAAATGCAGATTACTCTTGTTAGATCAAAGGGGAATGGAAAGTGAAACCCTCCCTTCCCATACCATTTATTAATTACAAATTTCAATTTGCCCTGAAGCTAAATAGTAAATTTTATCCACATAGTAATATCCTGCCGAAATTCTCCAAATGTATACACAAGAAAAATATACCAAACTCCCGTTGAATAAATGCTACAGACTCTACCAGCCTCCCCCTTATTTTCCCCTAAGTTCTCTGCATACAAAGTATTTTACCATAACTTTGTTTTCTCTGCCACCAGCACCAGCATTTTACTAGCTTATTTTCATGTGGAATGGGTAACTAGTTTGCTAAAGCTATGCTATCTCCTGCTTTCACACTGGGCTTGAGAAGTCATGAAGCACAAGGCCTGAGCACCAGCTAGTGGTGTTTGGTGCCATCCTCAGGTCCTCTCAGGTGACAATGCTCTTGGATACAGGATGGCATGGGCAGAGGTCCATCGGTGAGGTGAAGCACAGAGAGCTGCTCACGGTTTGTGGGCTGCACTCTGCATCTCTCAGGTGGGACCAACCTTGTTGAGTGGGCTAGAGCCACCATCAAGACAGGAATTCTCCTGAACGTCACTGAAAGTCCAGAGCTGGTATAGGATGCTGCAAGAAGTGATGATAAATCTGTAGGATTGTGCATATCTGCTGTTAATCACATAATACATGTGTGCCATGATACAAAACAACAAACTACAAAACTACAGGAACGAGTGTGTGTTTCGTGCGGCTTTTTAACTGCAAATCAAGGAACTGTGAAGATTACCAGCTGCAGTCACTGAGCTTCCTCAGCAGCTGGTTGTTTTACTGGCCAGAAGGCAGAAAATTAGGGCACTTACTTACGAATGTCTGGCAGAATTCAGCAGTGGAAGGAATCATTTTTATAAGGTATATTTAACATTTCATACCTAATTGGACAAAGAGGAAAATACATGGCAGATACCTGTTTTGCACACTGTACCCAGTTAAGGAAGGGAAAAAAGATGATTCCATGGAGGAATCTTCAAAATTATGGGTAACTCAGTAAAAAGCATACTAGGGACTACATTTTCAGTGTATTGCAGGGAGGTCAGCACACAGCTCCTGCACTCCATAAAGTGCACGGTCTGAAGCTGTATACTAGCTAATAAAAAACAATACCACAACAATATTAACAAGTTAATGATGCTCCAGAACTCCTCATTTACAACTGACTCTGAAAACCACTGAGTCAAAAAGAACTGCTTAAAATTATCCCGAGCATAGGACAACCTATGGGAAAGAAAAACAAGCATTTCAAGTTCCAGGGAAGTGTGTTCAGGTAATGGTTTGTAGAGCCATACTGATTTTGGTGGGTCTTTTTTGTTTTCTTTGATTTTGTTTTTGTTTTCCAATGCATTTCTGAAAGTGCCAAACATTTTTATCAAGAGTACTCTTTTATACAGAACACTGAATTTCCTTCCTCCCTATCACAACATCTTATCCATGAGATTCTCAGGTGTTGGGAAAGTACTTGTTCATCTAATATTACTTTGTCCTTATCTTTATTCTTTGCCTTTATTCCTTGTTTAAATGCTACTTTAGCTATTTGAAACTGCCATGTTTTATCCCAGAATTGTGCATAAACAATGAACACACTCTTGTAGCCATGTGTTTTTACAAGAAAAAAAAAAAAACACATAAAAACAAGAAGAGCCTTTTAAAATTCAAAATGAAGTTGTTCTCATTAAAATGTGTAATCTTACAGTTCAGATTCTGGTTTTTCAAATCCCAGACCACTAGCGCTAGGGAAAAACTTTCAAAATCAGCCTTTTGAAAAAAAGTCTCTGTGAAAAATAATCACACCAGCTCTATGTGTGAAAGCTGAATTCATCTATTTTTAAAAGCAATTGCTGTGGCCTGCATTTGGCAAGTGTTCAGGTGACCTAAGGAGCTGACAGTCTGCATGTGTGATGGCAGAGTCCACTTATCATTAGTAATGGGCTAATTACTCCCTTGTCGTAAGTAAATAAGCAGCCAGAAGCAGCTGGTAAAACAAATTTCAAAGGGAGTTGGGTGGCGATCAGTGTGTTTACAGGATGATTCTTGCGATAAGGCGATGAACAGAGAAATTGAAGTAGCCTGGAAGATGAAGCATGCCTTGTCTCAGACATGCACTCCACGGGATGGCTTCCAGAAGGGGATATGAGTCCGGGGTCAATATTGGTGTTCCTGTTGCGGATGCCAGAAGTGGCAAATGTCCTGTTAAAGCCAAGCTAAACTGTAAAACTTGTATTAGTGACTAACTGTACCTAACACTATTGTGTGAGAGAAAACTAGTGGTTAGATCTTGAGGCCTTTGTGCAAGCTAGATCTTATCCTTTACATAAATCAGAACTATCAGAAATCCTCGGTTCAGTTGGGAAGTGAATAAATGGTGTAACCAACAGGACTTATCCCCGTCTTTTCAAGGTCACAATTTATATTTTAATTCTTCCTTTCCTTTTGCTGATTTTGAAACTAACATATTGGATTCATTACTTTCAAGCAGCACAGCCTGAGCAGCTCTGTCCCTTCACATGTAATGACATTTTAGAAATGTCATGATCTGCTCTGCTGTACTCCTTCTGGGGTACTTGTATTCAGTCCAAGCAGATTTCTTGCATACTTTATTTGTGTTCCCCTTTTCTTCTGTGTGCAGCACTGAAGACTGCATTGCAGGCCAACAAAATCTGCTCGTGTTACTTCTATGCCTCTTTACAGAATGAAGTTTTAATATGTTCAACTGCTGTATTAATTGCTTTTTGAATTCCTAAAGCCTGTCTGGTTACAGTCTGATGCTCATCTCGATCACATTGAACTATTAGCTTTTGATTGTGGTTAAAAGCTAATCGGTAGGTGGGCCTGTGGTGTACACAGAGTTAATGCGGGAGGTGCAGAAGGCTTGGAAAGGAAGTAATAAATCTTTGCTGCAGATTGCTTTATTCCTTGGCCCACGGCCAGCGAAGAGCATTATCTCTGAACACTAATACGTTCCAGGTCATTTAAGGATGCGGTAGATGACAGTGATGTGTTGGCTGAGATGTGGATTAGATGTCCTAATAAGACTCTTTGATGTCTAACTTCTCTGTACTAACAAAAGCTCTAACAACCTAATGTGTGACTTAGAAATACCCTCTGACTGTGGAGCCATGGGTTTGGAGAAGTAGATCCTGGGATTAGCTCTGAGCCTGGTGCTTTCACAGGTTGCGGCGTCCTAGGGAGCAGAGCGGCGCTTAGCAGCAAAAACCCAAATGCCACCTACTGCCCATGGGCAGAAGAGGCAATGTGCTCTCCGTTCTTATCCAGAAAGGTGAAGGAGTGCAGGCATCCCACCCAGCACGATGTCGGGAGAGTGCTGCAAGGGCTAACACTGAACGTTGGTTGTGTGCATTTGGACATAGCTCCAGGGACACTCGAAAGCAAAGATCCATGTGAGCAAGGACTCAGAAAGGTCTCTATAGGCTGGGGTAGTATTCAGTGCGTTATATCCAGACTGTCCAAAACATAACCCTGCGGAGGGAAGTAGGGGAGTTACGGGTGGCATCATCATCTCTGTAGTGGTAGAACTCAATTGATGCTAAGGAGCTCACAGTTAGGAACCGTAGGTTTCTCAGTTAATATAGTTTAACTGTGACAACGTGGTCTGAACCATGCAACAGTTCAGCAGCAATATGTACCGAAGAAACTGCATGTGCATGATAGTGAGGCTCCTTTTGCTTCTCACTGGATTTAATACACATCATATAGGTTTAGAATGCCTTACGCTTTTGTGAGTTAAACAACAAGCTAAAAATTGGTCCTTGGCATAACGTCTAAATCAGATTAAACCTTTTCTACCAACCATTTCTCCTTAGGTTGAGAATATATCTGAACCACTCTTCTTTTTCTTTTTTAAATGAAAAAAATATCTAAAATGATATAGTTTTCTCTACAGCCAGGCTTAGAGCATGAAGCTAAGAAATGGCGTCAAAACTCTGTTAGTAGAGATGAAGAGCTATGTTAAAGCACTAGGAACCTCTTTTCTTGTTTTGTAATAGATGTGTTTCCCAATAAAGTCAAATGGAAGAAGTGCACATCTGCAGGTCCTGCTGAGGTCAGGGGGTTTCTTTGCAGGGGTGCAGCTCCCCGGTGTGCAATTAAAACCCTGAAAGAAATCTACCTAAAAAAACAATAGTGCTCTTGTGACACAAGTTGCCAGATGGTGCTTGGTCATGTGGGTTTACAAGTTGTTTTTTATTTTTTAACATATAAGCAAACTTTCTTTGAAGTAAAGTTTTGACATCGTAAGAGGATCTATGCAGAGAGAAGCAGATAGCAGAGACTTTGATTTCTGTTTTATTCTCCTTGTATGTACTCAATTATTGGGGAAGAAAATAGGCACCTTATATATGAGCTGAGAGTTCCTGAAAGGGAGCAGGGGCAGGGATTGGGTCTGTAGTGTTTGTCTTGCCAGGTGGATGTAGGGCCTGCCCATAGATCAGCGTGCTCAGCAGCACTGTGCAGTGTGGTGCACCACATCGCTCCTTTTTCCCTCGTTCCCAGGGATTGGTGTAGGTCTTTGGCATCTGGTTCTGCTCAGGCGGCTCTCTCAAGAAATGCTTCCTACTCCCTAAGAGGCTCTTCTCAGAAAGGAAATGCAGCTTGAAAGAAATGGTCAAAATACTGAATTCAGAGCCACGATCTACAGGCTTTCTCACCAAAGTGTGTGGCAGACAACTGAAGTCAAACCTTGGCACTCCGAGGTGCCCAGTATCCATTAGGATGGTGCTTGGGGATCTCCCCTTTCCTGCTCCAAGGTGAGGTTTTAAATACATGATCACTTTGGAATTCATCTTCACCCCATCCCAGCTTGCTTTCCTGGGAAATTTCACTACTTCTCTTTTTTTTGTTTTCTTCCCCCTCATCCTTACAAAATATCAGAATTAATAGTGGAATAGAAATTCTGAATTTTGATTTGCTGTCCTTAGGAAAAGCTGATGTATTTATGTAGTGCTCTTGGTAACTAGATCAGGCTGTCTCTGCTGTTCAGATGAAGAAGGTAAACCACCATTAGATTAAGGGACTTCTTCTGACTCACAACTAATGCCATGGCAAAACTGAGAATAGCAGCCTTGACTTTCCATCAGTAGCCACTTCCAGGGAAATCAGCCTGATTTTCTTTGAGAGATCACACAATCAGAAATGGTGTCAAAGTCTTTCTTTCCCAAGATGAGAAGATTAACATAATTCTATGGGGCTAAATCCTGGTTAATCTCAAACTTTTTGCTTACAGAAAAAATGAAAAGTTCATACTGTCAGATTAGATTGCTTTGGATTGTTTCAAGGGGCTTGTGATATCCAGATGTGCACGGAAACAAGGGCTGGGGATGTAAGCAGGCTGCACTGTGTTTGCTGCTAACCCATTGATAAATGGCATCTATGCGGCACATCTTTTATGCTAAGCTCAGAACTGTCACTGATCATAACTGAGCTATTATATAAACACACCCATGGTAAAATATTTGGGACAAATGTTCAACATGATGGTGAAGTATATGGTGATCATGTGCTCTCACCTCATTAAACTACTGTTCTGTGATCAGCTCCATCTGCCTGTCACGATGGTGTTTCCTATCACAAGCACTTCATTTTTAAGCTGTGTTTTTCTGATGTGGCTGTGCAGATGTAACCTGTATATGGTCAATTCACAAAACTCTTCCCCACTGACCTGTTGTGTGCAGTACATGCAGAGATGACTGCTGGTTTTATGAAACACGAAAAAGGAGTGTAGCCATCCATGGTCTTATGGTTGTCCTAATCTAGTCAGGGCTTCAGACTAGTGAGGATGTGCAGCAGCTTCTGGGGCTCAAAGATGCCATTGGATTTGGAGGAGATTTTTGGAGGAGATGCCTTTAGCATTCAGCTGGGCTTAGGGTGCCCAGTATCCAAGCTGTGCTTAGATGCTACTATACTCAGAGGATAACCCCAAATTTATCTGTTTTTAAATTGTGGTTTTGCATTAGCGCTGAAAAATTTGTTAGCCTGTTTACATGATCAACAAATATAGAAATGAGTATCATGTCTTTCCTTCTTATCAATGGTTGAAAAGATACAGGAGAAAATAAAAACAGGAGAAAGGAAATAAGCAGGAAATAAGCAGTCCTGTTCAAAGAGATACCTAATAGAGATGATCAGAGATGAACTGACAAAACTGTGCTCCGTTTGCAAGTGACCGAACAGCTATGGTCAGTATTTCTTGCATGAGTAGCGTTGCTGTGCTGTGTCTCCTATTGGTGTCTGCAATGTGGCTGATGCATAAGTGATGGTTGGATACAGGCATCTTGCAGGGATCAGAACTTCCTGCTGGATCTCATGGGGCTTCAAGCTCAGCAGGATGGAGGTCTTGTCCTGCAGCTCTGGAAGCCTCAGGTGCAGAGCGATGTTATCTGGGAATCCTGCCTCCCTCCACGTCTCCATCACGCTCCCCGAGGCAGTCAGTGATGGTTTTCCAGAGCTGTGCAGAAGTCTTGCAGCAACTCCTGCAGAGATGCAGGAGCAGCAATGGGTAGCAGAACAGCAGGAGCTTTGAAAGCTGGTCGGTAGAGCTGACCCACCAGTGTCCTCAGCAGGGCTGCCAGCGAATAGCCACAGTGTGGACCTTGGCAGGGGAGCAGATCCGTGTCTAGCTCAGTGAGGTTTATAGCACCTCTAACACCCACTCACAAGCAAATTGCAACTACTAGCTTTTAATAACAGCTCCCAAGAGCACAAAATGCCATCAGGACATGTTAACAGACATGGTTACAGCAGCCTAGCTGAGAGGAGAGAGGGATGGTGGGAGTATTTTGGTCCTGAGGGTTGAAGAATGATGAGATCTGAGTGACGTGGAGCTAGACAAAGTAGTCAGCTCTGAGTCAGGGCTTAGGTAACAGTCTCATTTGCTTCAGTGAAGGCCCCTGCGCAGACTGAACCCAGCCTGTGGTGTTGACATTGGCACCAGATAGAGCATTACATGTAGCTAGGTCAATACAAAAGAAATGTTATGGCTCGCATTTTCCATGTATTACACCTCTAAATTTTCACTTGCTGTCTGAGAACCAACTCAAGAGAGCTATTTGGAGTAACATGTGCACGGGTGTGCCTGTCTATCGTGGAGGTTTGATTGTTCTGATTATGGTGTTTTTAGTGCTGAAAAGTATATGATGACATTCACAGGATGAAGGAGGTCTAGGCTATGCCCTGTCCAAATTCAGCACTTTCCTCGTTGTTTTTATTTATTGGGTTGCTATCATCCCCCCGTTTGTTTCCCAATACCTCCAGGAGAACTTTACTGATTTATTGAACTGTTTCCATACTCCTGCTTCAAAGCTAACCTGTAAAATTTTCCTGCTTTGAATCAAATCTGTGTCTGCCTTTGCCATAATGCCTGCCAGCATTTAGACAATAAATTGCAGGCCCTGGAAGAAGTCCTGAGGAACGCATGCTCTTTCAAAACTAGCTTTAGATTCTTAAGAAGAAGGACTTAAGAACTTTTACATATCCTGTTTCCAAGGCAAGTTGATGTTATTTCCTTCTGCCCTTCATTTGCCAATTTGAGTCAGTCAACTCTTCCTCCAAAGATCATGTCCAAGGTTAAAAATATTTGAATAAAATCTATCATCTGCATTATTTTGGTCCCAGACTATGGTCCTTATGTACCAAAATGCGTATTAAAAGGACCTGTACTATTGGGTTTGCAAGCAAGTGGAAGTGAGCTTGTCTGAGAAGTGAGTCATTTTCCCCATGCAGGGAGCAGG
Organism: Crypturellus tataupa; assembly: GCA_034781795.1. NCBI lineage: Eukaryota > Metazoa > Chordata > Aves > Tinamiformes > Tinamidae > Crypturellus > Crypturellus tataupa. Next base: position 1,312,227 of record JAWLRI010000811.1, on the reverse strand, counting down.
GCCCATCTTTCTAATGCTGTTTCTGAGCTCTGTGGAAAGAGGAGGAAGCCTGGACAGGTTTGGGATGGCTGAGGGACAGACTCTGCTTTTCCTGCAGAGGCAAGGTGAAAGGTTCGATCTGACAGCACAGGATAGGCTATTGCTTAAATAAAATCTTGCTTTGCACAGGGATTCTTAAACGTTCTACTCTGGAAACCTTCACAATGCCATCACAGTGTTCTCACTCTGAAATAACTGGATTTAAAGTGCTGGTGGGGTGCTCCAGCGAATCATGCAGTCTTTCACTGCACACCTCCACTTCGCTCCCCTTAGATCCCCTTAGATCCCCTGCTTATCCCCTTTGACCGAGAGTCACTTTCCCTCTTGCTGACAGGGTCAGCACAGACCTCATTGATTTTTAAGTGATGTTGACCTAGCGGTATCCTTCTCCCTCTCCCTCTCTCTGCCAGGCTGTGACACACTCAGCTGTTGCTCTCTTCTGTCCTAAAATTTCCCTCAAACTGAGTACTCTTCTACTGCTATTATTATGTTTACTCCTCTTTCAGCATCTGTGGCTCTTTTTAGCTCAGGGCTGGTGTCCTGGTGAGAATCCATTCCCTCTGGCACGAAACAATCAAATGTTGCTGTGTTGAGCCTTACTCCAATCAAATAATAAGGTGTATAATTAAGAAATTATGGCATTGCTTAAGCGAACGCGGTTCTTTGATCAAGAGGTCTAATTTAATTCAAGAACATGTGGCCGCGCTGATGTCTGGGCCAACGAGTCTAGACGTGAGCAATGTGTGTGGGCCAGATGCAGAGTTTGGCTGTACTCTTTACTGAAATCACAACCCGCCTTTTAAAATTCTTGAAGTGCTGCAAGTCGGGAGCGGGGGCTGTTTTGATTTCATTTATTTATTTTAAACTAGAGGCAGCAGCAGGCCTACCTCTGCCAGGGAAGCTTGCTGGAGTTGCCTGCTGGAGCGGGGGAGCAGTGGCAAGAAGAGCTTTCAAAGTGATACTCCTGGCTGAAAATAGAGAGATTACAGAAATGAGAGGTGAGGAATTGCAAGGCTGCTGCCCTGCAGGGCAAGTGTGCATGGGCACTGCACCACGAAGCTGCCCTGCATCCCCTTTCCAACATCCTCTGCTCTGTCTGCACAGCTCCAAGAGCAGATCAAAATGCCCTGTCCAAGTGGTGACTGGTGGAGTGGGAGATGGCACCGTCACTGACCCTGAGGCAGAGAAAAGGCAGAAATTCCCCAGGGCTGTCCGCTCTGAACTTTTTCAAGGAAGGCAGAAGGTGGCCACGTTCACCTACCCTGCTCCCACCACAGGTCCACGTCTGGGTCCTGATAGCCACCATGCTCTCTGGGCCTCCCGGCTTCACATTTCCATCCCTTCTGCACTAATAAGGGGGAAGGAGGTTTAAAAGAAACTCACATGCAGCAGAAAATGTGCAGTTCTTGTCTTTGGCTTATTTTTAATAACAGTAAAATTGAATGGTGGCTGTGTTGATATGAAATACCAGAATGCCAGCTTAAAATCTCCTTTATTAAATAGCTTGCATGTGGGCAGAGTATATGTAATTTTTAGTGTTTTTTAATAATTCTCTTTTTATTAAATTTTTCAAGTACTACAAGATGTGCTATAATATGTTATCATTTTCAAATTATGATAGACTGTTTCCCCTGGGCACTAATGGTTTACAAAACTCTTCCGCTAGGGCTTGTTGCACTTTCACAGTTATGGCCTTATTCCATAGGCCTTGACATCCCCATCCTCCATTGACTCCAGTGGAAGTTTTAGATATATAGGCCATCCAGGATAGAGCCCTGGATGTGAGCTAATTCTTGATGACAACAATATGCACCCATGAAACCACAAGTCTCCACAATGCAGATAAGTTAGTACTGGACCAAATATTTAATGAGTATGGGAAATGTTTGTTCATTTAAAATAAAAATAAACAGATAAACTAAGCAGGAGATTAAAAATACCACACAAATTGTTTGACTGCCTTGCAGTGCTGCTATCATAAATATTACTATTCAACTGGTCCTCAGGCTGTCTCTCTTAAGAGTCCATGCCGTGGCTTTGTGACAGATACTTTTGTTCATCAACCCAACCTCCCCATCATCTACTTAAATATTTGGTTTCTTTTAAAACCATGTGGCAGGAAGTTTCCTTTCTCTTCAAACAATTTCTCTCTTTAGGTGTCCTGGCTGCTTTGGTTCAGACCAACCAATTTACTTCTCCAAATCAGTCCATGTGATGCAAAATCGGTGATGCAGACTTCTCTCTGCACATACACACTTCTCTCTCTGCCCATGACTGGGGCTTATTTCCCTAGAAGCAGAATACAGAGAAATGGAGCCACATGGAGTGAACATGAAATTTTTACAAGAGTAATTTCATGTTTTGCACAAAAGAGTAATAGAAGGATTCTATTCTATTACTAAATCTTAGTAACATATATTCCTCTAAAGCTAGGAATCTAGATAAACGCTGTTCTTTGCATTATGTTTATCTAGTTCTGTTCATTTTGAAGATTTGCTGTTGGACTACAGGACATAGCTTTCCACATCAGAGTACTTTTAAGCCACCTGTTGCAGCTCACAGCATTCATTATGCAGTTTTGATACTGCAAAGTTGAGGTATTTCACTTTCACAAATATCAGTATATCAAATTCTCAGCAGAAAGAAAAGAAATAAATGCAGATCAGCAGCTGTTACGCTTTCAGAAATCAGACCCTAATTTCACATCTAACCTGTTGTTTGAAAAGCATCTCTTCCTTCTAAATAACCCCTAGTCAGGAATAAAGTACATTCACTTGAAAAAAAATCCTGAAATAAAGAGATGAAAGTTAACTTAAAAAACAAGCAAACAAACAGAAACCAGTGTGGTCTTTTCAAAGATAACTAGATGGAAGAGCATCTTCCATGGGGCCATGGGTGTATCTGCCTACACCAAGCCTAAAAGTGGGGTCGTGGTGGTGGTCCAGGGGTCTTCTGTGAGCAGTAGTGCACAAAGCTTCATTTGAGTCTTTTCTCTCAGCTTTCCAGAGCAGCCACCTGTAGAGAAATACCAAAGGAAGAGGCTCCTCTGGGAAGCGGGAGTGATTTGAAACCGCTCTCAGATCTGTCTTGCTTCCTCCCACGAAGCCCGTGTTGCCCTCCCTCAGTGCTGCTGAGCAGAGCCCTCGTTTTTGTTCCCCTGCTGAGCAGAGCCCTCGTTCCCCTGCTGATCCAGCCCTTCCCCGTGCGGCGCCGGGCAGCACCTCGAGCCTCTGCACGGCGGTTTCCTGCTGGCAAGGCAGTGTGATGGGGAGATGACGGAGAGCAGAGCGCTGCGAGGGCTGCGGGCAAGGGCTGCTGCGCTCAGAGGCCGTGCCGTGGCCCTGCCTGTGCCTTGCAAGTATTTCCTTATTTCCGTAGACCAGGTAATGTAGTGTTAGCAGCGCCTGCGGGGGTAGTTGGGGATTAAGGCATGGATTTCAGTGTTGGGAACTGATCCAGAACGAACGACTAACCAGCGGGAAACCTGCCGGGTTGGTCTTTTAGTCTGGGCTTTCATTTCCATGGGCTTTCCTGAAGCTGTCCCTGAAGGAGAGTTTTTTATTTCCGGTTAAATGGAACACCCACTTCAACACAAAATGCATTTTACCTTCTTCTGCTAATTTGTTTAGGCAAAATCTATATAATGATTTTCCTTACTTTTGTGCTTTTGTTTCTAAACTAAATAGGTAGTTTTCAGATCCAAGAGCTTTGCTATGCCATATAATTCCTTGTGGAGGGAATTTAATTAATTCCCGTTATTGTTTTTTTTTTTTTTTTAGCAGTAGTAGTGTTCAGGATGCAGTATTACCGAGGAGGCCACCAGACTCCTAAAAGATAACCTGTATCCGTAGTATAAACCAAACCCGCTAGGATTTTGTTTGTTTCTGCTGAACAGCAATCTGCAATTACTTCCGAGAAATGAGAAAGACAGAAGTGCAAGCAGAGGACACGACGCTACCGATGATAATAAGCAAAGTTGGGAAAACGAACCAGTCTTCACCAGCTTGGCAGGACCTGTCTGGGTGTGGGAACTTCCTAGCGGGCATGCCTGTGCTGCAGGGCTTGGACTCTGCTGCTTTAAAATAAAAGTAGCCGGGGGGTGCATCTCCCATGTCAGAACCATCTCGGATATGAGGAAAACATCCCTGATAATGTATAGCTCTTGGCTTAGCACAAAAAGCTGTAATTCAACCCAGAGGCATTACCAGTTAATATCATCAGCTGTGAGAGCACAGTTCAGGGGGCTACATAAATTACATTGCAAGAGAGATCCCTGAGACTGTATTTTACTCCTTGCTTTTCAGTTGAGAGCAAAACAATATTATTATTACTATTACTGTATTGGCATGTGAGGAAATTATGCGGCAAAGACAGATTGTTGCAGGGGGAAACCACGAGGACACCGGGAAAGTGCAGTGATGGTGAATCCAGATGGCAAGGAAAGAATCACCGCTTTAGAGAGTGGCAGGAAGCAAATGCTGCTCTTCAACGAATGCTTCCATTGCTTCATTTATCATTTTTTAGGTCATGTTTGCGAGGGGCAAAGTCTGCACCAACCCCACCTGTTACCTGAGGCCGAACCGGTTGGCTCAGCGCGCCCGGCTGCCGGACTCGGCCGCGGGCACCTCCTCCGCGACGGGGCCACGCGTGACCAGGCAGCTCATTGGGCGGCCGCGCGCGTCCAGGCAGCTCATTGGACGGCCACGCGCGCCAGCACATGGCTGATTGGCTGGCTGGTGGCGGGTGGCGGCCAGGGCACCGTGCGCTGCAGTGGGCACCGCTTCCCGTACCGGGGACGGCCGCTCTGCCCCCGCGTTACCCTTCTGAAGTGGCACCGGACACGGGCCGCGTGCTGAGAACGCAGTTCAGGTTCCTCATGCCGGTTGTAGAGACTTGCTGAGTCATGGGGGGTTAGTGCAAACGCCTGGGAAGCTGTAGCGTGGTGTGTGACCTGGCACAGCCCGTCCACCATGGAGTCCGAAAGGAAAGAGCATCAGATACCTACCAGGTAGGCAGGTAGTCGTGAGGAAACCCTCGTCTCTGACTCCAACTGTTTCCTCAGTCTCGTTTTGAGTCGTGCAGCTGGCATGGCAGAGCAGTTCGAGGTACGAGGAACGATCGCCGGTTATTTGAAGTTGTAGTTATTCCGCTAAATTCAAACATGAGGTGAACTTGGCCTTACCTGACCTAACCCTACAACCTTTTCTTCTCCAATATTAGACGTTCCTCTGGTCTGTGTGCATGGCTGTCTGCACTTAGTCATGTATTTGTGCTGCGCAGTGCAGAGATGGTCAGCACAGGGGGCTTATTGCCTTGTATTAGGTGGTGCCGCCTCAGCTCCTGGGAGCGATGTAAACAATTTTGACATTTGCTTGAAACTTTATTACCTCTGTGTTTTGTCAGTAAAACACGGCTTAAGGTTAAGGTGTTCAGTAGGCGACCAGCCCCCTAACGCCATCAACTGCAAAACACAACAGTAAAACAAATGTATGGAAAAGCTTAAGGATTATAAATGCAGACTACCGTTCAGGGAGCTAGTTGGGTGTATCATACTAACCTCATAGGAACCACATGCCAAAATCCCTGGGACCACCTCAGATTTCACCCCCAGAAGTCTTAAAGCGGCAGTAGGGATATGTAGCTGAAGCTGGCACTTTTTCTTTGCCTACCCTGTACCCGAGTGCACACATGCGCTAGTATATCAAAGCAAGGCACATTCTGTAAGTCCTTGTTTGCTCCTGCAGTGTAGCTGGTAAACTGGAAAAGTCAATATTTATCATGCATTTTACCTCTTCTGAAAAATTTCCTCTACTTAAAGTGTATATCTCATAGATACATGAGATATGAGAACTCTACCAAACTACGCTCTACCATAGTAAATAACTATAATCTTCCTAGGCGCCAAAGGAAAGGGGTGAAACCTTAACTACTTTGCATTTGGTTGTTTTTAGTTTGAGTCTACTTTCTAGAAGTCTTGCAAAAAAAAGTTTTTGTAAACGGTGTAAATTGATTCAAAAGAATGAATGAAACATATACATGCTCTGTAGTTATTGCTCTTAGTGATTGAAATACAGGCACATCTTGCCACTGAAATTGCGTATGGATCTGTCTGGGGTGAATGTTTCACATGGTGACTGTCAGATGCTAAGTTTTGGCCTATCTTATTTATCTGTGTTTAAAGGTTTGTGTCTGCTTGGAAGTGACAGACCATTAGAGACAAAAAGAGGTTTGTTAAAGTTCTTAGTGCCAATTTTGCAATTACTAGATAACATACATTTTCTGGCTTACTTATAGTGGGATTAAAAGATCATTTTGTTGATGTACATACCCTGTGTGCAAAGCTCTAGACTTTCTTCCTCTCCTTTTTAAAGAGAGGCAAAAGCAAATATAAACAGAAAATACAGCCAGGCTCTCTCTGACATGTATTCCCAATCCATCACACCAGGAACTGGTGTACAAATAGCTCTGCGGCCATGCTTTACCCTCAGTTTCATGTCGTGCATCCCCTTTGGCACTACACTGGTAGTGTTGCACTGCATAAGCCAAAAAATGGCGTAGCTGTTGTGGAGGAGAGGAGGGATCCTCCATGTAACTGAAATGCTTCTTTTGGACATGGGATTTTAAGAAGGTTGTATTGAAGTTTTCTGCATGTGTCTCAGAATTATGTGTTTGCAAATATTAGGGGTCGTTAATTAGTCCACCTTAATAGAATAGGCTTTCCTTTCAAACTTCTCGCAAATTCTTCCCCGTTGCTCGCGTAGACTGTTATTTTGCTCTGATCTTTCTGTGGCAGAGAGTTTAAGTGTGTATGCCTCATGACTGATTATGGGAGCTTTTGTGATGCGAGTGCAAACAAAATACGTGACTCCAAGAAGGGCTGGATGATTAAAGAACTGGATCTCTCAGTTCTGGATTGCCTTCTCAAACCTAACCTGTCCTGACAGCAATGGAAAATTATTGCTACTTGATGCTTCACAGTTTCATAGGAAACTATTTTAATTTTAGCATGCTATCCAGTGGACAGAGGATGCCAGAAAATTGAGAAGAAAGTGCAGTTTGTGCTGCTCAGAATATAGATTCACAATCACAGTTGACATGCTTGTGCCTTGGCAATCTTGAACACCAGATATTTCCCTTTGGGATCTTTTAAGCGATTCCAGCTCTCCATTTCATCCCTTCCCAGGTGTCCCATATCTTGTCTCCATCTTGCAGGACTAAGCAGCTATCTGGGTCTGAATTAATAATAAACAAAGGAAACCACTAAAACATGAGTTGTAGTGGCCAAAATACTTTCCATTACTTACAAATTGCTAATTGAAGGGCTTTAGCAAGCACGCTGTTGTGAGATGAGAGGTTGCAACTCCTCTCCTGGGGTGGCAGAAATAAGCAGTTGCCTTGATGCCGCATTGATAAATAGGTTTGATAATTTAAATCACTGTGATGTGACCAGGGTTTTGCTGGCCCTAAACACTCATGCACCTTTCTTGTATCCTTACCTGGATTAAGCACGTGGATTTAGGCATCTGCCTAAGCTTGCTTGCTGGTGTTTGCCCAGAGCCATGTTTGCCCCAGAGAGCAGTGAGTCTGAGCATTGCAGGAACGGGCGGAGGAGATCCAAGAGGAGGTGGGCAACACGGAGCACCAGTGGTGGAGGTGCAGATCGAGGATGCCGTTGAATTAAAGTGCTGAGGCATCCAAGCAAAGCAAAGCCAGCAGCTTTATTGAGCTCGTACTTTATAAGTGTGTCACCACTTCCATGCTCTGCAGAGGGATATTATAGGTTCGATCTACTGGATGATGGTCTTGGTGAGCTCAAAGCCATGGAGGAAGGAGCTGGAAGAGACAGTTTGAAGGAGAAGAGATAACTATGTTTTAATAGGAATGTTTTGGATATCAGTCACCAGACAGCATACCAGTACTCTCCTAGAACCAGGCCGTTTCTGTCTTTTCTTGCCTGCATATTGTTTAGGGCTCAATGCAAAATGCATCTCGTATATTTTTGGGCCCAAATTAAACCCCTACAGGAATGGAGGGAATGTTTTATTCTGTTCCTTGAAGGAGGAAAATAAATGAGTCAGTTAAGCACTTACTGAGGCCAAAAGCTATTCCTTGCTTTTTCTTTTTCTTCTTCTTTTTTCTTTGTTTCCATAAAAGTATTCACTACATTAAAGCAGTGAACTATCACTGCATTTTAAATCATGTTAGATCATGGTGGTATTTGTATTTTCACAAGCCATCTAGTTAGAGATTGCAATTTCCACACAAGGCATATACCTTAGATAAAGCTCACAGCTAATTAAAGTATCCTTTGGTTAAGATGAAAGCATTTTGTTCAGCTGTGAGTTATGTCCCACCTTGTACAATCAGGCTACCTGAGAGGGTCAGGAAAGCAAGAGGTTCTTCATTAATTGCTTGCTCTATCAGCCTTTGAACAGTTGATCTTGTTCCCTATCATGGATTCGGCTGTTATGATCTATTTCAGATCACCATGACTGTAGGGGATCAGCCCTTGAAAGTACTGGAGAATCAAAGGTGGAAAATGATTTACGTTGTTCTTGTTGACTTTTTATTGCAGAAACAGATGTTGCAGTTTTACTGACTGAAATAATCAGCCACCGAGCTTGTAGGTCATCAGCCCTGCTTTCCCCACTAAGTGCCACAACTGTAAAACAAAATGCACATTCCAGAAATTACAAGTTTTATTAGATATGCCAAAAACAACATCTAGAGATGGGGGAGTTGAAAAGAAGCATGATAGCTTTGCATGATGTTCCTTAAGACTTTACAGAGAATTTTGTACATCCACTGTCTCTCCATCCAAAGCATACAGAATGCTCTGCCTTCAGGGTGGAAGATGGAAGATGAGGTGAAGTATTTTAGTGGTGTAGTTGAGATGGCACAGTACATAACAGGACTTGCTGCTACTTACAAATCCTGACACTCACCAAGTGTGAATTGCATATTCTCCCTGATATGGCAGAAACCACAAAGCAGAAATATGAAAAAAGGTACTGCAGTTGTGCTAGGTAGAACTGGGGGGCTGCTAGCACTTTTGGCTTGTGCCTGAGTTAAACACCTCTCCCATGGGAAATTCTAACTTCTAAGGTGACAAGAAAAATAACACAGTCCATTGGTTCAAACTGTCTACATTTTGGAAAAGGGATCCAGTTTTTGTGTTGTTAATAGCACGGACGTGGGGAGGCACCCAGATGCTCTTCTGTGTCAGTGAGTGAAGGACCAGCTGCAGATGAGAAATAGCTTAAGTGGAGGCAGTTGCAGCTACCTTCTTGGGAGAAGCTAATGGTGATTAGGATTCAGTTTACCTAAAAGACAACGTACACATTGGAAAGGTAGCTGACAGTGTGAAACAAGTCAAAGGACAACAGGATTGGAGGAAATTTTTAAATGTGACTCTAGGCCCCAGAGTCCTACTGCAAATTAAGGGGATCTAGGTTCAGGACAGAGTAATGGGATCCTGAATTTGTCTTCAAGTCTAGGCCTAAGCTGTTTTGAAAATATTACCCAGGAAAGTATGGGCTTGCAACCAATAGTTCAAATGAAGCTTCATTGAAATACGTAGCATGTAGAATGCCAATTGGAGGGAGCAGAAGGATGTATGAAACTTACTCTTAATGACCATCTTTACTTGGAGGAAATGAGCAGTTTGTCACAAGGGGCACTGAGCCAGAAGAAATAGCTTGGTAATGAAAGGTTATGGGTCCTCTTCAGAAAGGATAAAGGTCAAACTATTTCCTAGTTATTGTTCTGCTAATTTCCTGGTCATGCAAGAAACCGTGTTTGGTGAGACAAAGCAGTTTGTGTGCAGGTGTAGGGTACGGTTCATAACCACGTTTCTCCCCCTGTGGGCATGAGCTGTATAAACTTTTATGTCTGTCTAGGGTAAAAAAACATGCACATTTTCCCTTTGGGAGTTCAAAGTCCAGACTGAATAACATCTTCCAAAACTTTCCTTACAAAAGCTCCACAAAGGGAGCTTTTGGTTACAGTCTTGTTGGGCTTCAGTTACAGTCTTGCAGCCAAAAGCTGGCCCTAGTAATGCGTGTAGTGTTTGTCGCAGGTTGCATTTGGAGGTGGTAGACTACTCCTGTCAGAGCTGGGGATGGTTGGCAGATCATTTTTGTCCGGGGAATATAATAGCAAACAGCTAAAAGACTGTGATAGCAAACAGCTAAAATTATGCTTGTATCAGAAGCTAAACACGAAGAAAGGCTTAAATGACTGGTGAACCTTTTGGAGCTAAGCAGCCACTACTGGTTCACTGGCAGAGCAGAAGTAAAGCTTTATTTTAAAATTTAGGTTTTCTGCTTTTTTGCAGAAGACCCAGAGCTAGCACATTTCTGAAATCTGGATTTGCATGGCCAGTTCTGTTGCACTTCCAGTAAAATGGGACAGAGAAGAAAGAAAGCGCTCCCCTCAAAGTCAGCCTATCTTAGATGGTCACCAAAGACCTTCTTGTAAGAGACCCTGCAGAATGGTGCAATGCATCACAGGATTTTCTTCACTGCTGTGGCTATTATTCCCACAGTGTGGTTGTAGTGGCATAAAACAGCTGTGGTTTCTGCTCAGGTAGACTCCACATGGGATTGGAGTATCTTCAATATTGGTATTGCTATCTGGAGAGCAAGGACATGCTTTACCTGCCATTAGTAAATGTGGTATTCCTAGTAGAAACATGCCTAGAGGAAGCCTCTAGGGAGCGGGATGACCATATCTGTGCCTCGCATACTGAGGCAAATTCACCTGGCATGGGAATTGCCCAGACAGGAGCGTATTTTATGACCACAGAATGAATCCAAAGACTGCTGATGGGTTGGTTTGCTTTCTGAGATAATGGGCTGTTGCATTTTGGGCACGATTCTTGTCCATTTTGCTGCAGTTGACGTGACTGCATGTAAATTGTGGTTGCATATGAACTGCAAAGATTACAAACGGGGAGGTTTCTTCAGGGGTATATTTTATCTGAAGTGTGGATTATTTCAGGGAAACAAACAAAACACTTCAGCTGTTTTTCTCAAGATTTTAAGAGGCTCCAATACAACACTTTGTGTCTTGCATTTGTTTATGTCTCAATGCCTGCTTCTTTATGATCTGGGTGACAATCACAGGTGTAGCATTAAGACTGTCTGTAAAAGATTTCTTACTGTGTTGCACCAGCGTCTATTTTATGTAATTTGGACTAGCTTTTTTTTCTGCCTCAGAAGGAGCTTTGATCTCATTTCCAGCAGCTCTTGTATGGGGTGAAGAAGCTGTGGCAGAGTGTAATGTGCAGGTGAGGTCTCTGCTCCCGTGGAGCTCCTTAAAGTCTGCAGGGAGAAGAGGGGCTGTTGAAGCTGGGAGGGAAACAGGACTAGCTTGCCAAATGATTCAGTAATGGAAGCTGCATGTGTTAGTGGCAATTTGTAGTAACTTGGCAGCGCTTAGAAAACCTGCAGAGTAAAATACATCCCTTATTTGCCTTATATTCCTGAAAGAAAAATCCACATAAATGTCTGTTGTGAGTATTCTGCTGTCACTATTTGGCAGCCAAAAGTCCAGGTGTGCCAGTGTGAAGGCAGATCCATGTGCAAGTCTGATTTCCACACACTGACTGAAGAAGTCCCTCTGAACACAAAATTTACTCTTCTCCACAGTGCTTACATGGCGCTGGGCTGGACAGCGTCTGGAGGCCGAGCACCTCGAGCGGGCGCGTGGGGAGAGGAGCGCGGCCACACGGGCACCAAGTTCGCGGCAATCACCATCCTGCTTGCGGGACACAACGTCCAATAGAGCAGTGCTCTGGTGGCACTCCAGCTGCTCCACCGATGACACTGGAGCTGCATGCGACAGAACAGTACGTGAACAGAGTGAAATGCTGCCCGTGTGTTTAGCCTGCAGAAGAATGCATCAGAACACGTGTTGCACTGTGATGGGAGAGTATCATAGACTGAACTATATGGAATATGGGGGTTGTCTACTTGCAAACAGAACTAGGGATGCTTGCGCTAATATTTACAATAGGAAACAGGACATAAATATGGAATTGATTGGTAACTTTATTTTAGCACAGTTATTTTCATCAAAAGAAAGCCAGTGCAACCAAGCTTTCCACAAATGTGTATCTTAAATTCGTCCTGGGTCTCCAATCAGCTGAAATCAAAGGCTTGGGGTCAGGTCTTGCCTCCTTCCAGTGGAATACTTACCAACCAGCTATTTCACTGGTGTCAGAAAAATATTCCCAAAAGCCTTTTCCCAGGATATTTTAGAATAAAATAAATGTCAAAGCCAGTTTTTGCTTTTCAGTGCTATTATTTCTGATATTCTTACTAACTCTATATGGAAGAGGTACTGTTCAAGCCTGACCATTATTTTCTTATGAGTTTTTGACTGTAACCTTATAATTAGGGAATGCTGCAGTTCATACTGAATATTTATTGAATGCACATAGCAAAACCTAACCTGACAGGTGTTCAAAAGAAGGTTGACCTTGTGGTGAAAATATGATTAATAGGTTAATTCTTGCAATTTTATAAGGATCCTGCTGCCCTTTCTTTTTGACTTTGATATAGTATGATAATTTTTAGTCAAGATGAAGTCCATACAGGGGACCTGTGGCTGCAGAGATAGGAACCTCTGTCAAGGAAAGAGGTTCTCACCCATTTTCTCATGAAGCTCATTTGCAAAGGCTTTGACAAGTTCTGTGGTGTGTATGTCCTACAACGTACAACTCCCTTGCCTCTAATAATTTGCTGCTTAAAGAGACTGCTTTGGGCCAGCTGTGATCTTTTGTCTTTCTAACATTTAATGCAAGGAATCGGAAGGAGAAAACAGCTGTAACACGACATGGCCATCTACTGATAGAAAACTGTATAACTTGCAAAAGGTGTGCTAGAGGAAGAAAGGGAGCATAGATTTCTCTACTTGTTTAATATGAGCTCCTCCAAAGGTGCCTTGCTCTATAGGGGAAAAAGAACCAGTAAACTTTTTTGAAGAGCTCCACATTTAAAAGCAAGTGTAAACAGTTGATCATCAGCTTTCTACTTTAAGGTTTGTCTACAAATGAAAAGAAATACCAGCAGAATTACAGCAGCATAAATCCTGTGCGGATAATCTGCTCTTGATATGTGTGTGCATGCAGAAGTTACACTACTATCGCATTATGCATGTAAGTACACCTTCAGATGTTCCCGGTGAGAATGGGACCTCAGAGGTAAGCATGCAGCTGTGGGAACTCAGCTGCTGAAGACACTATAAGGCCCCTTCTTCTCCTTCCCCCTACCTTTACACAGATTTTAGAAATCTCCTGGTGGGGAAGGATATATATATATCATGCAATGAAAAGCTTTAATCATGCTTCCAAGCTACCTACCTTTGATACTCTGCAAGAAATACAGACTTCTAAATAAGCATGGAATCTACATTTTGGAAGAAACATCTGAGAAAGAGATTTGGTATGTAGACATTGCATTTTGTGGAAGTGATATTGGAAACACCTAAGTAAACAGCTGATGTGAGAGACAAAGTTGTGCCGGTTGTTAGGGGTTTGCTCATGAGGTCTCTTTGTGATTCATCCTTTGTGGCCCTTCTGAACCTGTACAGCACTGCTTTGGTATAAATAACAGTAAAGTAATTTTCTTGAGTGTTTTTATTTCCGTTCACCTCTGACAGTTCTGTGGCTGCACTTCTCTGCGTGTTAATATGTAGAAACCAATTAAAAGTTCCTCCATGAACTGTGCTGCAGAACAGGTCTTGTGGGTAAGGAGATGTTTAGTATCAACTGCAAATGTTTCAAATAAGATGAACTTCGCTTTCAAGGTAAACCATATCAAAAAGTCCATGGATATTTTTTTCTTTTTTTTTTTCTTTTTTTCTTTTTCTTTTTTTTTTTTTTTTTTGCCATTAATTGGAAAGAGGAGGACTGGGGAAGAAAAAGAAAAATCTCCTCTTTGCTCCACTATCTACATTGACATTAAAATTATCTGCAAAGTAGGAGAGATCACAGAGGCAAACAGAATTTAAATGCCAAGCAGAAAATAGCAATAGGTCATTTGACAGAGGTGAGAATGAGGTGCTACAGACTGAAGCAGAGATGCCATACCTTTCAGTGAAAATCAACATAGTGGCCTAAGACTAAAGAAAAATGAAATTTAATTCTCCTCTTTCCCTCCACAAATAACATGACGAGGTGTATTTTATGCTGCTTAATTTTATGCTTACTGTGCATTGAGTAATGTATGTAGTACAGTACTGTGTGTAGGTGTGTTCTGATGTGGATTGATACGTATTTATATTCTGTGTGTGTGTGTGTGGTTATATGCATCTGTACATATACACATATATCCCTTGATTCTTTGAACCACAAACACCTTCTGATATATTAAGATACAGCAAGAGTCAGTTTGTCTGTCTCTTCTGTTCCTGCTGCATCCAGGCAAGTTCCTCTAGATATTCCTATTTAGATTTATAACTCATTTTATGAATAGTGCGGACATAAATCTATCACCACATATGTATGTTCATGAGGACAAAGCATGCAGGAGATAGCATTGATGGAGAGGAGAAATGGAGCAGTGGAAGGGATCAAGGGATGGCTTCGTATCTAGGCATATCTAGATGACTGAGGAACGCTGCTCCAGCTGCACCTCTGCATTCTCCGCATGTCGGAAAGGCAGATAAGGGCAAAGTTAGACCTTTCTTGTCCTACTGCCATCTGAGAGATTTTATTCTCTGACATGAGTTCTCCATAGTTACACTGATGCTCTATCGAAGCGACCACTTTTAGGTAAAAGTTGGAAAATACTTTGGCAAAAGGAGAAAGCTGTATTTGGTATCTAGCTCTGAGTTATGCTGGTAAAATGACACCTAAAAAATTGCCTCTGACTGCTGCATAGAAAATATATGTGACGAGATGGTCTGCATACAAGATGGACAATATTGTGTGACACATTGGAGGGCTGAAGTTCGCCTTGTCCTCCTGGTCCCATATTCTCTTTTGTGCTTCTCTGTCACTGAAGTCTTCCTGCAGTCCAAGACTGTGTCATCCTTTGAGAACCCTCTGGTACTGCTTTTGCCAGAGGCTGTGGTTACTGAGTCCCTTTGATCCCAAATAAATCCATGTTAATCCTAGGAGGAATGACCTTGCTTCCCCGACACTCGTTTCTCTCTTGCTGGCACTACCACTTGTCGGGCTGTATGTGGAGGCAGATGAAGGAACTGATCCATCTGAAATGATTTCTGTGCATGCCAGCCATGACAGGCATTTATTCAGGCATTTATTAAGTGAGTGTGCAATTATGGCTGGGGAAATGATGGCGTGTGGCCCAGTTGCCTTAGAAGGTTGATGGGGGACATGAGAGCCAGTGGACAGCCCGAAAGTGTGTGTAAAGTCAGTTCTGCACAGTCTCTAAAAAGAAACATAAGGGCAGAAAGAGTCCATAGTTCCATAGTTATGTGAATATAAAATATGTTTCTTCTATCATGGTTTGTTACAAGGGAAAGGCATGGTTGCATACAAGTATTGAAATTCTCTTCTCCCATACTGTTAGAGTTTTCAAAGTGAGAAATGTGCCTTAATTTTTACCTAAATGTGTGATATAGAACTAATTGCAATGACTTGAGAAGATGGAAAGTATTTGAAAGAACAGATTATTTGAAAAAAAATGACAATACAAAGAGAACAATAGTTGCTCCAATTAGTTATTTATTTTTTATCAGTATTACTGCCAATACTGAAAAACAAATGTTGATTTTAAATATGTTATGCTTTCTGGTGCTAGGAATGAGAGAAAAATAATCTGTCTTTTAGTCTTGAATTTGTGTTTTCAAGTATAGCTTCAAATCTTCTTTTTTTTTCTTGTGAGCGAAGTAAATTTCGCTGTGGCTTTTAAACTCTTGACCCTTGATCGTTATCAGGGTACAACCTAATCAATTACCATAAATGTAATTACACTCCTTTAAACATTATGCAGAAAATCATGCATGGTGGAACTTGCACTTCTTATCTACTCCCATAAATGTGTTTTGCTGAAAGCAGACTTTTTTTTTTCTTTTTCTAGGTAAAGATATATAAAGTCTGGAGAATGTTTTAGAATGGAGCTGAAAACACTCAGTATTTCCCATAAATAAAAATTCTTGTTCTCCTTCCGTGCTGTACCCCCTAAAAAGAAGACTGTAGTTTTCTTTCTTTGAAGACTAGCACTTTACTTGCAAAAATGATTGATGCTATTTTACTTGAAACAGAGATTTTGGTGTTAATTCAACAAAAAAAGATTCAGAGGATCCAGCATTGTTGGTGTCATCATGCCCTATAATATAAGGACTTTTCATCGGGCTCCCTGTTTTGTCCTGGTAAAAGAAAGAAAGCACTTATGAAGTTACTTATTTTTTTCAGATCTCTTCTTCAGGTAGTCCCCATCTTATATCTAGACCTTGGTCTCCCACCTAACCAGCTTCTCTGTTTTCTTGAACTTTGTCCATGCTTCTGACTCAAGATCAGCTACAGTGGTCATTTAATTATTGAAACCAAGAGTATGATCAATAGATGAATGGAAATGCTCTTTTTTAAATGACTACCGATCTGCTGGCTAAATGCTAGATTCAGTACCTTGGCCCATGGACCTTCTCTGAGTCCATTCTGTGTTATTGGCTTCTGGAGGAAAGTGCAGCTCTGGGTAGCTTATACAGGCTTTGTCCTCTGTTGCTTTCCCTTTTACAATTTAGCCCAATATTGGTGCTGTGAAGTTTGTAGATAGTGATTAGAATGAGCTCTGTAAATATAAAAAGTACTTAGAAATGAGCTATATATTAACTGTCCTGTTTGAAGCTGTGGCATTTATTCTGAAATTTATAAAAGAGGCCTTTATCTGAATTTGGCTGGAGCAAATCACTTTGAAACCTTTCTGCAGATCTGGACCACTACTTTCCCTATAAAAAAATTCAGATTTGATGAGAATCATGTGGTGGTTCTCTCAAAGCTGTTAAGAATGAAGTGTTCTCAAAAAAACTAAAGCTGCTTAGTCCTTCAGTGCTCCTATTTCTTGGGCATCTGGTTGACTTCCAGAGTGGAGAAACCAATGTTCAGACTATGGGAAAAGGAAAGGGCCTGATGGCACCATCAGCTAGGAGTTGTCAGCTTTTTACTGACAGTTTGCTCTTGTGGAAGCAACTGCTATTACACTTTTTTTTTTTTTTTCAATATTAAAGCTATTTTTTTCTTTATTTATCTTTAAGAAATAAATATGTCAAGTACTTTGAATTAAAAATGTTCTGGCACAGTACTATGAAGTCAAATTGCTAAATATGAGGCAGTTATGTAGTTGTGGCACATTGCTGGAGGTCTCAGCTCACAGCTGCCCCTGAAGTTCCCTGAAGGTGGTGGAGATGGAGGAGCTCTCTGACTAAAAGGCAGCTGTGATGGAGACAGAAAAGTCTTGGTTTGTTCTTCCCTAAAGAACCTTATAATTGACCGTAAGAAAAATAATAGAAATAGCACTGCTGTCCATATTTCCTAGTTAGTCATCAGCGTTGGGTTGCAACTCTCTAAGCCTAAGACTGGTCTCTGAGAGGTGGCTCCTGATTGTCTGATCTGGTGGGTCACCCCACAGAGGTTTCCCATGAGGCAGGTGGTGAAAAATCTGGGCTAAAGTCTTCCCGAGTGACAGAGAAAAATGAGGAAAACGTGGAATCTGCAGAGCCATGCTTCACTGAACCAGAAAACTCATTACAGCTGGTGGCAAATGCTGTCTCAGTGTTAGGGAATGACTATTACGAGGGAGTTTGTACAATCACAATCTCATCTGCCAAAAGATTTTCAAGAAAAATTAAATTATAATGATTTTTGCAGTAAACATAATAGGTATTACTATTACTCTTTAATCAGTGAGATTATCTTTTAAGAACAAAGCCAGTCAGAGTTACAGTTTGGAGCACATTATTGATCAACCTAGATTTTTTTTAAAAAGAAAACATGATTCTAACCTGCTGCTAAGGCACAGAAATGCCCGTCTCTCACAATACCAAAGCTGGTTTTCTAGTACTTCTGCATCCAAAGCATCAGCTGATTTCAGTATCATTTGTACAGACAAGAAAAGAAGGAGCAGTTCATAATGTATGGTACAATTACTATATACAAATTGAAATAACTCTATTATAGGAAGGAAATTATTTGCAAGTCCTATAACTGCTATTTCTCAAAATATAGGGCATTAGATATTTTTTAATATAAAATGAATATCACCACCTTAATTGCACACAAAACTAATTGCTCTCCCTCAAAGTTTAATGTTGGACAGGTTGTATTTTAAAGTCAGCTTTCCTGTAAAATAAGAACATCTCTCTCTGATTTTGATTTACATTCTTAATATTGTATTTCAGAAAATGAACATGCTCATTGCTCTGCTTATTATTTTTCCAGATGAGAATTTTTTCAGTAAATTTGTGGTTTATACTTGTGCAATAAATGTACATACGGTCTGTGTTGCATTATATGATATAGCACATTGCGTTCCAGCTTTTAAAGATGATGATATAAGGTATGATTGTATTCTGTAGGTTCACAAACACAATTCCTTGCATTCTTTTTCTTATTTTTAATAGGGAAAATAAAATTGACCATGATTTCTTTGTAGATATAAGAGCTATTTAAGTGTATTTTGAGGCTAATCGAATGCATTAAACACACTTAAGGGCAACTGTGTATAATATGTTAAAATTAGAATGGAAATAACAGATTGAGCACTTTGATCCCTCTAGCAACGCTGTTGGCAGTTGGAAAAGCCTTATTTTTGTAAAATGACCAGCTGATCACCTGTCAAAACAACGATGCTGCATTTGGCTGCTCTTGGGTGTCAGAGACTCCACCCAAGGAGTCTCCCAGGGTCTCCACCACGATTCTTCCCTATCTCCTAACAATTAATACATTTCCAGACAGCTCAGGTTCACTCTTCACCTTGTTTGTTATCCCTGCTTGATAACTGAGCATTCAATATGCCCCAGTTTGGCTTTTTTTTTTTTCTGACTTTTGAATATAGTTGCATGTATGGGACTGTGTAAACTGAAAGTGTGTGCATGTTTCAGTGAAGTGGTACAATGGTGTGGTGAGAAGGTAGAAAGATGGAAGAGTAAATGAATGAAGATTGGCATCAAGAGGATCCTGATGCATTTCTATGGGGTTACTAAAATTAAGGAAAATAAGGTCTAAATGGAGGTGGTAAGCAAGTGAACTGCTAATCTGTGAAACATTGGGAAATTTCATAAAATAGAGGTCTCTGTGCAGAAAAACAGGTATGTATCAGAGAGAAGATTACATGATGGTTTACAGGATCAAGGTTAATTTTATCAGTGCAAAACTCCTTTTAATTCATATGGCTAATTCAGAAGTCTGTAGAAAGTTGATTTGTGCTTCACTCTGTAATGTGAATTTGTTTGATAGGTGAAGAAAAGCATTTATAATAGAAATAATTGTATAGTTCTGATTATTTTTGTTTTAAAGGAGCAAGCTTCCAGACAGAAACAGTGATTAAATTTGCATCATTGTTGTGTAGCATTATTAAAGCCTGTGCAAAATCTCTTCTTCAGAGTTCACTGCACAGTGCTGTATGGTTTCGAAACAATTCGTGAGCCGCTAGGCAAAAAAGGGATTAGCAAAAGAAGAGAAATAAAAGTAAAATATTCTCCTCCACCCCAGTTCCCTATAGCTTTCATAATTGTTTCAAAACATGGTTGTTTATGATGCAGGATCTTTGAAGATGCAAGTCAGACACTGTCTGGAGTAATACTGAGAAGGGGCTGAGGTCGGAGGAGCAGAACTCCAGGCACTGAAAAGTGCATCCAAAAGTGTATGCACAGTTATTAAGCATATTTAGGGGTAGATCAAGTCACCTTTCAGCTGCTGCATAGTAATAATAGGCAACAGTTTATAATTTATAGGGCACATATCCCTGCTTGGATTCTCATAGGAATATTTGTTCATTTTGCCAGTTATTTGCAGAGGAGTTAGAAAAGTGTTCAAAGATTAACAAGACTAAGTCCCAGCCAAGCACAAGTGGCAAACAGCATCAACACCCTGACATGACAAAAGGAATATGTTCTAATTATTAGATTATTTTGTGATTACTTGGTGTCTCCGAGGTGTTTTATTTCTTTTTTTTTTTTTCCCATTATTGTTGTTGCTTTTCTGCCTCTTACACTGAAGCAAATCAGGCAATGGGCAGTTCTCTCTTTTTGCTTTTCCTGATCTTCGCACGCAGAAGACAGACATCCCTGCTGTTCCTTCATAGTGATCAAGATTCTGACTGTGGGTCACCCATGCCGTGGGTGAGCATGGAGGAACTGGTAGGACTAGAAATTAGTCCACAGAAAAAGTCAGCTGTTCAAGCGTTATGTGTCTTTAGATTCAAATAACAGTGTAACAGCACTGGTGCTGAGTCCTTGTGGGGAGGGCACAGCTAAGAGCAGAAAGTAATTGCTTGTGGTGAAACAAACTCAGATAAAATGGTTCTAAAAATGCCGGCAGTCTAACGCACGTGAAACTGTAGTAAAACTTTGTTTTACAGGGTCTTTTGGGGAATATCTATTCCACCTAAACACCCTCTGTTTTCCTTGCAGAGCATGGATTTCTACTGCTCTGAAATATGCAATCAGTTTTTGAGAGTTTTTAAATGCTTACCTTCTACACTAATTGAATGCATTACAAAAGTATACTTAGTATGCTTAAATATTATCTTGGCTTTTCATAAGCCTCCATATAACAGTTTCCAGTGGAGACTGACTTCAGTGTGAAGCTCAGTCTCAGAATAACCAATATTTGATCTGCTCATGTCTGTTTTACAGAGGGGACATACTACTTCCACTTCTGCCCAGAGATAAAGGTGACATAGTAAATACCACACATTTTATCTGTGAATCTTGCTTCTCTCAGCTTGTTAAAACATGGGATGGTTTCTTAAAGCAAAGTTTCTGCAGCATTTACACACTCTGACAAGTCTTTCAGACCCAGTCCTCTATCAACTTGCAACCCTTCCACTGTGTTCAGGCTATAAGAAAGTTCAGTGTTGTGGTTTATTTTGTCTGTTTTTTTTTAAGTAACTAAATCAGTTCAGAGCATCTGTTATACTGAAATCAAAATATCAGGGAAAGCCGATGTACATCACTGGTCACATCTTTCTGTTTTGTTCTTTGTTGCCATGATGGATTTTTAGACAAGTCATGTCTAGGAGCAAATAACTTCTTATTAATTCTCTGCTATAACTTTCAGTGTATACATTCATATCTTAGACTTCCAGATCCATTTGTTCGCACTTTAAACTGTGTCATAAACTTTTAGCATGTCATGAAAGTGTTGTGGGCTCTATCAACCTTAAAGCAAGCAATCAGGCAATCTTCCCATAACATTCAGAAATAACTAGCAGCTGTAAAACACTTTAAGATGCTTTCAGGTGCACAGTATGGTAATAACCATGTGGTGGAGACATGACTCAATATAGTCACATATTTAGGGCTGAAAAATAGAGTCTCTCATCTGTTCTGAAACCTTAATGCTAGATCAGAAAGTGGTTGAAGGTGTTTCTTACACAACCTTTAATATCAAGTTGTTAGTTACCTGTAGCATAATTTGCATTTTATGTGCATTTAAGTATGACATTTAGACAGTTATATGGAAGCAAATCCTCATTTTCATGTTCCATAAATTTTAGGCAGAGCAGAGCACTGTCTCAGAAAGTTCAATTTAAGTAAGTGTGGTAAATTGCAAGGTAATACTGTCAAAATATCCAACTATTTGCACTTTTATATTGACATGTCTTTGCTGCCTTGAAAATGGACAAAGCACTCTAGCCCTTTCAGCTCTTCTGTAGCAAACAACTTTGCAAAAGCAAAGAAAAAAAAAACGTGCTTTGCTCTTTCCATCTTTTGAAGCATCAGCGATCACTGGATAAAAAATCATGGCCAGATCTGTTTCTTCACCTGAAAGAGAAGTTATGATATTTTGTGGTATTTTTGGCAATATGCACAGTCTTCGTCTGATTTTGATGTATCATTTAATGGTAAATACATTTTAAGAATAATATCATTTAATTTGCTGTCACAGGAAAATAAGCGATACAACTCAGAACAGGTACTATCATGCCATACTCCTCCAGCTCTTCCAAGCAGCCACTCAGCACTTTGCGAGGCGAGATTAGGCATCTTAAGTATAAGTTTCAAGAAAGCCAGCCTAATCCATCACGTTGGAGTTGGCGGTCTTCTCTCCTTGGCTTTACAGCTCGCACTCCGTGGCGAGTTTCCGAAGAATTTCTCCTGCATTCTGCAGGCAGGACAGCGTGGCCACTGCTGCTAGCACTGCGTTGCCGGATGAAGCCACCGTCCACCGCTGTAAGCGCGCGACTTGCGAGAGTCTTCCTGAGATTTGTGTTGGAAAAGTCCATGCAATGGTCACTCCCATGCATGGGAATGGTGCCGGCAGCACCGGGCAGTTACGTGCCCTGAGCCCTGTGCTGAACGCATTTCCCCGAGCTAGACATGAACTGCCCTGCAGCAGAAATATACTTAGCTAGGCTGGAAAATACATTTTTTTTTCAAACTTCTCTTTGGTAGGGAAAGCCATTTCCCTGTGCTTGATGTCTATAAATTGACCAGCACTGCATGAAAATAAACTGAAATGATGAGTGATTTGGGAAGACAAAAATGCCTGCCGGGAAGAAAGTGACCCAGCCCTAAACCGTGATTTACTCAAACATTACATTGCTTAGTTTGGCTTTGCAAAGAGTTTATTGCTTCTGCTTGCGCACTCATGTGACCAGAAGAATGTAGCACAGATGTTCTTTAACACAGGGGATGGGTGGTCACAGTAACTTAGTGTCAAATTAAAATTTCATGCATCTTTCTTGCAGCAGTTCTGAGAGGACATAGAAAATCTGCAGCCATTAAAGATGTATGTCTGAGATCACAAAAGAAAATTCTCTCTTGTAGTACTTACTTAAGCACAACTGAGTGCTCTTCAAGTGCTGAAGAAATAATTCTGAAGCTAATTTAAAGTGCTGCAGCCGGTGTGCTTTAATCCTAGGAGGGCAGCTTTGTAAGGAAACTTGCCTTAACTTCCAGATTGTGCTTCTTCAGGTTTTCAAGTACTTCAAAAGCACAGAAGCTGTTGCAAGTGTGGCAGAAGGTGCTTTTTTTTTCCCCTGTAGTGTCTTTAATTTGAATTAGATCATCTAACTACGTGAGTATTTGATGCGTTCATACTTTAATCTTGGGAAGTATTTTGGCTTTTTATTACAAGGGTAACATTTTTATTTTTTAAAAATAATGATATCTCCACTGGCATGTTTTGGAAAGTGGAAATTTTATACATGCTTCGAATGACAGCGGCTAAAAAGTCATGTAACAAAAGGCAGGCACAGTCCTGTAGATTTCAAAGAACCAGACTGTAGATTTCTTTGAAATCTACAGAAACTGTTGGTCAAAATATTCCAAGCATAGCTTTTCAAGCAGCTCAGCTCTTTAGGATCATAAAGGTTCTGCAAGTAGACCGAAAAGTTTCTATCAAAATGATGGCTGTTGTCAAATGGGTCATGGATCTTTGTCTACCTGAGAAGGACTTGGAGAAAATGCTAGGAAGAACCTGCTGCACCATTTTCTTCCAGGAAGTTAGCAGTGTTAGGTCAGGAGTTAAATTCTGGGAAAACTGTGGTGTGCCCTCAACAGAGGTTAGTGGTTCAGCGAGCATAGACCGTAACTCTGTGAAAAAGGGCTCAAACTGAAGAATGTAAGCCAGCACACTACTCACTCCTACTCCCTTATCACTGCTGGAATTTTGCACATATGAGCCTTGCCAGAAACCATTACTTCTGGAAGTCTGGTTTTCTCCTAACCGTCTGTTTTTGTAAGCCTCTTCTGTCCCTTCAGGGGTTAATTTCTAGCGCTTGAAACAGCAGTTAGTATGGGAGCTCCAGAGCACACAAGGAAGTAATACACCTTTCTGAGGAGACAAAACTTATTCTAAAAATTTGTCCCTTAACATTAAATACTGGAAGAAGGACAACTGAAACAACAGCAAAAAAAGGTTAGAAGTGAGAGAATTAAAATCCTGTGGGAAAGGCAGGGGACATTTAAACTGATGACTGGTAAAAGACAGATGTTGAATGATGGGGAGTGAAACAGGGAGGTAGGAAAGGAGCCTGCCCATCCCAGCTGTAAATAAAAAAGGCTATTTGAGCCAAACAGATCTAGGCATATAGGAAGCAGGAAGCTTTTGAAATGAGTACTGGCTTTTCTGGAATCCCAGCAGGTGAAAAGAGCATAAAGATTCATTAATAAAGCAAATGAAAAAATGCTGTTTCTGTCTTGACAGAAATAAGGGACAGAGAGGGAGTGTGATGCAGACTGCCCTTCCCAGTAAGTCACACTTGGGTTCAGCTCGACAGGGAAGACAGAACTGAAGTAGCTGGCACAAAGTAAAACTAACAAGTTCTCTATGCCAGAGGCTTGTCAAGTGGACAGATCATTTGGCTGGTTTTCTTGACAGAAATAGTTCCAGCGTGTCAGAGCACTAAAAACCAGAAGTGCCAGCAAAAGTTTTGTGGCATCTTAAACTGCCTGTTTTCTGGGGAATACTGCAAGGTCATACTTTTCTGTGAGTGTGATAATAGTAATTATAAAACAGCAGCAACCAACTGAGCCTTCAGTTAGAAAAATGAATGCACAGACAAGCATGCTTGCAGCATATGCTCTTAGGCAGACCAAAAATAAAACACGGAAAGGCTTCCTCCAGAGCGCTTGATCGATGGGTCATTAATACATGCGGCTGTCAGGATAGTGGCAGCCAAAAATATCCTCTTCACCAGAGGAAAACGTACTGTGCTTCATCATTAATGTGCCCTGATTTAAGAGCTCAGGCCTGAAATTCCCAGTTTTCTGACAGACTTGGTGTCTCAGCCAGCATTTTTTTTTCTGTTATTTAATCAAGTGTGCACTGAGTAAAAGTGGTGCACAAAGAAAACAGTCTTTGTAAGTCTTCCTGCCATGCTAGGGCAACTACAGTTGCCTAAAACATGCTTTGTGGGGAAAAAATAAAAATAGGTTGAAAATGTTACCCTAACAATTCCAAAAAATTAGATTGGAGTCTGTAATAAAAGGCAAATGCTGTCAATGGTTTGTCAATAAGTGGCACGCGGATTTCTGATGAGACCGAGCGCAGGGACATGAGCTCTGCTGCCACAGGTAGCGGCTTCAGCGTCACTCAAGCCAGACCCTCACCCCGGCTGGCACTAACAAGGCTGAGGAGGCTCCTTGCATCTTCTCACTTCAGGCAAAAAAAAAACTCGTACACAAACTTACCAGCTGGGAAGTGATGTTTTCCCTGTGAAATATAAGGTTCTGTCCAAATGGGCTATCTGGTCCAAAAAAACAGCTTCCTGCAGTGGCTGCCAATCTGTCTGAAATGTGGCACCTTTGCCCCAACAATGCAGTGAGCCCCGCTTTCCACCAGCTCAGGTGAAAATACTGCATATTAGCACAATTTATCCACCTTGTGTGAAGGATAAAGTGGAGTGACTATAAATTCTGTCAGCATAGCCCACTGCTGGTAAAGTGAATTGATTTTCCATTCTCTGTCTCTCAGAGCTTATTTCCTTGAAAAGAGACAAGTCTGGATGCAACCTTGGTTAGCAGTAAATCAAAAGAGCTTTTCCTTCCTGTTATATAGTTGGATCAGTTTCAGTGACCATTGCTCTTGCTTTTCTTTGTATTTTTAATGTTCTTTGTAAAAGTATGTAGCTTAATGTCACTCCAGGGATGCTGAGAATAGCCAGCAAGGTTAGAAGCTCTGATAATCATTGAATAAACTCATATATACTGTAGCTTAGGCTTCACGTTTGACCAAAAATACCTTTTTATTAGTTATAATAGTCCATAAATTCTCCTGGTTCCAAAACCTGGAATCTTTAAGGTTTCTTTTTCAGGTGTTTGTTCTGTTTTCTTAAGCTTTGGGCCTTTACGTTTGCAAGTGCAATAAAAGTTCAATTATGTCCTACATACCAGTGTACCTCCCTTGTTATTTAAGATCAGTCTCAGACTCAAGCTGTTAATGGTCTAGTTCAGACACAGCAAAGATGGTTTATGAGGAACAGTAGGACTCAAATACCCGAGGATGAGCCAAGATATGTTCCAAAGCACCTTTAATTCACTTTTGAGTTGTAATAGAGCTGTCTGCATAGAACAGCGTTGCTTCCAGAAAACAGCCTGGGTGGGGATAAAGTGGTGGAGGCAGCAGATAGGATTTGGGGTTTCGTGCAAGACCACCATCTGGCCTGGGAGCTCCCAGACCGCAGCACGGGCAGCAAGCGGCTGGGCCAGGCGGCGAGGGGACACGAGGACGCGTCTGCACCCTGCGCTGTGCAGGTGGGGCTGGGCGAGGGCAGGTGCCCCCAGCACCGTGACACCATGCTCGACGTGACGGCCACAAGCAGCCAAAATGCTGCCAGAACGAGTGGGGACTGTCAGCGCGGATGAAAGGCGGCGTGGCCGGGAGCACGCTGCATGCTCGTAAAGCGTCTTTTGTTTTTGTTCCTCTTGAACCTGGCTGCTGCACTCTAGAACCGGGAAGCGCCTTCGCACGCGATACTGAGAGGGACAGGGCAGGCTGCTTCCGTCTCCTCACTGCTACATGCTTTGTCCCTTCTCTTCAAAGAAAGGTGGCTGATCTCATGTGTTTTCATAGAATCACAGAATCACAGAATGCCTAAGGTTGGAAGGGGCCTCTAGAGGTCATCTAGTCCAACCCCCCTGCACACGCAGGGCCAC
>JAWLRI010000811.1:1252287-1277727 GCA_034781795.1 Crypturellus tataupa | reverse complement strand
GCCCTGGCACAGGCTGCCCAGAGAGGCTCCTTGTGGAGTCTCCTTCCCTGGAGATCTTCCAAACCCGCCTGGATGCCGCCCTGTGCCCCGTGCTCTGGGTGTCCCTGCTAGAGCAGGGGGTTGGACTACATGATCCCTAGAGGTCCCTTCCACCCTCAGCCATTCTGTGATTCTGTGAATGCCACATTAAAGAGGATACATGAGTATCATTAAACTGGAAGATGGTCAAAACAACTTAGAGATTCTGGACTGCTATGGGGAAAATAAACAGCAAAGAAAAATGTGACAAAGATTTTACCAGTGATTCAGTCTAGTCCGAGTTTTGCCCAGGGATAGCTCCCAGACCAAACATCTGGGTACCATCATATCTTACAAATTCATAAGGACTGAAAAAGCCATTATGAGTCTACAGGAAAGAAAATCACAGAATCCACAGGAAAGAAGGGAAACATGCAGTAGTTATCTCTGACATATGACCCACAACTAGGAGCAATTATTTTCATGATACCACTGTCAGAAGAACCAGAACTGGTTAAACTCTGTAGTTCTGTGTATATCCCGAAGGAGTGAATGGCAGATCATAAACCATTTTCCAAATATTCTGCTAATGTAGTTTTATCAACTTGGAAGAGGTCAAGGGCATTCTGTCTTCCTATCATCCTCAGGCAGATGAGCTGGTATAGCAAACAAATCAGTCCCTCACAGGAACACTACAACAATATTTGCAATCAGATCCCATGGCCACAGGTAGGTTGCTGCTTTACCTTTTATTAGCATTTTTTGACTCCTATAAATTTCGGCATCTACCGTACTTCACTGGGGTTTCCTTCACTTACAAATACATACTGGATCACATATTAGATCTGACTCAGAAAACCAGAGAGAAAAGTACATCAGAGTCTCCCAGTATAATGAGTTCATCGTAAAGAGAAGGAGAAATCCTTCAAATATTTCTTGCCTCACCTCCAAAAATTCTAGAGGTGCTGTAAGTTGGATGACTCAGTGGAGGGGTGAGGCAGGGTAGCGTTTGGTCACTCTCACCCTTTAAAACACGGTAAGGAACATTTGTTGCAGGAGGTAAGGGGAGTCAGTAAGCCAGTATATCGACCTGCCAGATAAAAGGAGAAATATTTTTCACAGACGTGTTAAAGCTGCTATTGAAAGATAATACTTGAAAGCTAGCACTGTCTATATTCCCTGGATCAAGCTCACCAGAGGTCACGTCTACCAGATTAAAACATGTGCACACAAGTAAAGGAGGATGCAGCTGGCATCTGAACTCAGCTGCTCTGCTCTTCTGTCTGGTTTTGTCACGAGAGGAAAGGCTGGTGTTATCCAGCAGGTTACTGATACCGATTATCATGTGCTTTCCAAAGAACTACCGACAGCTGGACCCCAGCGTGGATCAAAAGATGAAACCAGAGTTTACAGTGGAAATATCTGAGCCAAATAATACTCTGGGCATTGGCTTTGGGTCCAGGAGATTCAGGCTTCTTCAATGTGTGCTGAGGTCTCACAGAAATACCAAGCAAAATACCAAGCACTGCATTTCACAAAGAAGCTGTTTCACAAAAAAGCACAAAAGATTTGTGTTCAAATCCAGTTATTTCAGGGATCCACTGCTTGGATATAAAACAAGCAGCATTTTGGGTCATTGTATTCCCCTGGAGTCCTGGTGAAAGAGCTTTTTGAGTGATGTAGAAGTTCCTACAAGATGAGATAGAAAAAACTATCATCTCAACTGTTAACCTCCAGATGTGCGCTGGCGTTCTTGAAGATGAAGTCTCTTGGGTATCTATTTGATGAGGGAATGGAAAAGTTCATCTGAATTTTTCCAAGAATATAGAAGCTTTCATTACTTTTATGGAGGAAGGAGATCATCAAGAAAAATATAAAAAAGAACCCCCACTAAAATACAGTTAAGTTGCTCCTCGAAGAAGATTCTCATCTTTGAACCAATTTAGCTTAAAAATGCATCAACGTTGCAAGCTATAGTAACCTAAGAGAAAAGAACATCCTGTGCTGTACATTATGCTGTACATTAACATTATGTCTTAATTGTGTTGTATATTAAAGCATATATGCAAGAACAAAATATCTCCAGAGAAAAATGCCATCTCATACTAAAATAACAATTTTATTCCTGATGATTTGTCTTTACATTAGTATGAAAAGCTTACATTAAATTGGTAGAATACAATGAGGTGTAAAAGAATATCACTCATCAAATATGACTAAGCAATATTTGTCCTTAAAAATTTTCAAATTTGAGACTTAACATAAAGTGATTAAAGAATATGAATCATCTGTTACAATAAAGAAAAATGAAGGCAGAAAGTGCAGTTCCCTTTGCAGAGGTGGTGCTTTAGCAAGAATGCAGTACAAACACGAGAGTAGAGTTTATTGTAGTTTTGTCATTTTTGTTTGCTTGCTTTTTTTCTTTTCCTTTCTACAAAAGACACTGACCCTTTTCTCATTATCGTTCTTATTTCTATTAAAGCAGATCAGCCAGACTCTATCACAAGTCTGAATCACTTGGGTTGCAGCAGATTCTCCAGCATTAGTGTGGGAGTGCTGTGTAAGGGGAGATTGTAATGACGGTTTGTGGTGATATTGTGATATGTTTTTAATTATAAGGCTTACTTACTTACTTAGAGGAAATAAAATAAGAACTCATTCACACTCACACAAAAATTTGCTCTCCCAGAGTGAAGAAGGGAATCTGTGATTCACCATTTGAATAAGAAAAAGACTGGTAAGGGTACAGAAAAGAGCAGAGGCTCCTTTGAAAGTTCTCCCTGAGAGGAAAAATGGTTTTGCTTAAGGAGAGATTAGAGCTTGAGTAAAATCACACTTCCCTATTCTATAACAGCAGCCTCCCTTATGCATCCTAGTTGCATATTTATACCTAGTTATGCATCCTAGGTTCCTAATTTTGCACTTAGTTTTCTTAGAATGTGCTTTATTGGACTTGATCGTGGTAAATAGTAATCTACATCATTATTTTCTGTTTGACTAGTCTTTATTACATCCACAAACCCGGTCTTTGGTGATTTTATAGTTTCATGCAATGGATAAAAATTGTTGCATAGCTTTGGGTTTATAACTGTTTTTTGCCAAAATGGACCTTTTTGGAAAGGTGTGAGAGTAAGCAACTTGCATTACAGTTGTCTTTTAATGAGAAGTTTGTGTAGTATTAAGTTGTATGCTATATGAAAACAGAAACTGTTTCTGAAACAAAATGGTAACCTTCAAGGAGAGACTCTAATTTAGTCAGACTATAATTTAGGTTCAGGTCAGAGCAGAAGTTTGTGCTACCAGTGCAGGGCAGCTGAGAGACACCCCAGCTTTTACCAGCTGTGACAAGTGGGGTGGTCGTGGAGCTGATGGATAAACCTTTTGGTTTTGGGACTTGTCCATCTCAGAGTGGACACACAGGACATGGTACGTGACAACAGGGAGTGAATTACTCCAGTAAATTAAGCCCCACAATAGAGAGAGCACCTGCTTTTACAAACAATATGTTTGCCCACAATTGATTCATACCAAAGGCTGTTGTGGAGATCTCTTTGCTAAAAAGGCCTGTAAATGCCCCTGGGGTGTAATTTCACTC
Organism: Crypturellus tataupa; assembly: GCA_034781795.1. Lineage (NCBI taxonomy): Eukaryota > Metazoa > Chordata > Aves > Tinamiformes > Tinamidae > Crypturellus > Crypturellus tataupa. The sequence continues at coordinate 1,274,114 of JAWLRI010000811.1, read as the reverse complement.
CCATTATCATTAAATTTTCCTGCTGAAGCACTCAGGACAAAGCACGGCTAGTTCTACCTTGCTGGCCCTTACCTGTGAGCTCTCCATCCTACTGGACCTCTGGGCATGGTAAGGCTTGCTGCAGTTGAGATGATTTTCCCTTCTGTATTCAAGAATGATATTAGTTCTTGTGTCTGCTTGGAATTCTCTACTCTCCAGGATTTATTCCAGCTACTCCTGAATGTCAACTGCCTTTTGCAAAAAATAAAACATAAAATAAAATAAAATAAAATAAAATAAGTTGGCACATTCTAAGCACCATATCTTCGTTATTAAACTTTTCTGGTTCTACTGCATCTTGTGTTCTAATTCTATAGCCTGGCCACCCTCAGAGCAGTTGTCCCATAGAGCAATTAATCTGTTCTCTTTCTTGAAGGCCTTGAGATGAAAATATCTGTATTGACAAGAGCGAAAGAGAAGTGGAGCTGATGATAGGAACAGGTTTTTCTAGCCCCGTGGTGGAGCACAGCAGTGTGTTACACTGTGTAGTGATGTGGGATGTCTGTGTGCAGGGTCTGGAGGGGGGCGAGGAGCAAAAGAGCCCTGTGTGCCTTGCCCTTGTTACACTTAGGTGCTTTGGGTCTACTCTACCTTTAAAAAAACAAACAAAAAAACTCACCTATTTTTATTATTGGTATTTGTAAGCAAAATCAACTGAACCATCCAAATATTTAAGCTATTTAAAATAAAATTGATTAAATAATAAAGCTGTATATTGGGATGAAAATCAGTTATACATAACATTTCAGATTCTATGTTAAAATGTCTTTAATACATATGAGAACACTTGGAATATTTTGAAGTACAAAGCTCTAATCGATCCATGCTTAGCTGCCCTTAACGACTTTAGAAACAGCAGAATATTTCAACTTGCTACTCAACACAGCATCTAGAGTAGTGTATGTTTTGCTGCACTCTTGCTGCCATGAAATTATGGCCATGTAAAGTACCTAACTGTGCAGACAAAAAAATGTGGACTTTGAAATTCCCCTTTTAGAACTAAAGCTAGAAATCAGTGACTGAGTTTTGACAAATGAACATTTCATTTTAAGAAAGCCCCAAATCAAGCCATAGATATATAGACTCTTCAGTGATAACATCAAGTGCCAGTGAATTCAACTTTCCTTGAAGTCATATTATTAGGCTGATGTGCAGCTATTTATATACCTGGTCTTTCTGTTTATGCAAAAAAAGAAAAGCCATGTTGTCCTGGGTCTTATGTTTTTGCGTCTGGGAAGGTGCATGAGTTACTAACGCACAGGTCATAAAACACATGAGAGTTGTAGCACTCATATGGAAGGCATTAGGTTTTCATCTCAATTTCTATTTCCGTCTCACATTCTATTTTATTTTCACTTTGAAGATAAATTTAATTCATTTATTTTAGCTTTTTTAATTTTGAACGAGATGGGATAAGGAGAGGGCTACAGCGCGCTTCAGAAGGTCAGGCAGTTCGAAAATGAAACTTATTGTCAGCACAAGAATATCTAATCTCATTTACACTTTTCTAACTGTTCTGGAAAAAAAAAAAAAAAAAAAAAAAAAAAAAAAAAAAAAAAACAGGATGTGGCTTCTGAGCAACTGGTGTCACTAGGAGGAGTTTTAAAGTCTCAGCTCAGCTAATTAGCAGCCCTTGAACTGATAATTCAACTCTCAAATGGAGCTCCCTCAAAATTATATGAATAAAAGACTGGTATCTTTGTGCAGTGGTGAGGGGAGCGCAATGGTAAATGCTTTGGGATTTCACCACCGTACAGGGGGTCTGGGTGCCCCCTAAGTGTGGCACATGCTCAGGCAGGCTGGTAGCCGGACCGAGCGGCCACACAAACACCACCCCAACGGGAAGGCTCTGGACACGGAGGGTCCTCCCTACCGACGGGTTGTGCCAATCACCGAGCCCCGAGTATCTACATATCCCCAATGGTGATGCGCGTCCCCCAAAACAGCGGTTATATAAGTTACGGTCGTTGGAAATAAACTTTGGCGGTTGACCCAGAATACTGTGTGTTCGTTTGTCAGCTGTCCGGGTGCCGTTTTATCTGGGCCTACCTGACCCCCTCTTCCTGTCCTTGAAGGGACCCCCGGCGCCGCGTGACAGCGGCTGTCTCGCCTTCGGCAGCCATCGGCTCAAGGGTTCCCGTGAGTAGGGCTCCTTCAGCCAGGGTGGTGGGACCGGGACGGTGCTGTGGGGAGCACGTCAACGCCGGCGGCACTATACAATGGTAAAATAAATAAATAAATAAAGAAGAAAGAAAACAAACAAAAACTTTCCTAAAAACTGTACCCTGAAATGAAAAAAGTTTCCAGAAACTGTTCCTGTTATATACTGGCTGTGGGTAGAAGCCCGTGGAAGTAAATCCATGTTAAGCACAAGCAGATACCATCAGAGGCTCTCAGCCTGTTCTCTCCTGTGTAACAGCTTTCAGCTGCAACTCATTTAATTAGCTTCCAGACTAGCCTGTCGCCTGTGTTGTACTAACCCAGCCGCTTCCAGCACCGGCTGGAAAGAGCAGATGTGAATCACTAATATTCAGCGAGCTTCCCCCTGATGAAGATAGCTATTTATGCGCAGTGGTCCAGCCGCTGCCGCGGTTCCTGCTTCTGGATAGTTTTGCCTGATTAGACAGGTCTGAAGCCCTCTAGCAAGCTGGAGTTTGGAAGCGTGTGTGTTCCTCCGTGGTTGTTCACTGTGCTCCCACATGGAACCTGTTTTTAGAGCAGTATTTCCAGCATTATATCTCAGCTGGCCACCTTTTCTGATTAGGATGGTCCTTAAAACCAAAGTGCTGGCTCAGGGCCTTTAATCGGTCCGTGCAGGTTTTTCATAAAGGTAGTAAGAGCTACTCAACCTGCCTCTTGTGCAACTGCTTCATTCCCCGGGTATTAACAACTGTTCTGTTTCAGAATAACTGCATGAAACCCTAACACTTTGATGCTGTTTTTGGTGTCTTTATTCTTCTTCTGTTTTTAGCCTAGAGCTAGACAGTAAGATATCAGATCTCTTCAGGTTTTCTAGCAAAATAGCTTAAATAGAAATCTTAGGGAGAAATGTAAATTAACTTTTATAGAGAAGTAAAAATTCATAGACTGAGAAGGAAATGCACTACCATTTCATAAATTTCAGATTATGTGAAATGTGTCATAACTGTACCCACCAGAAAATAGTTAATAAATTAAAAGTTCACAGTAAACCGCCAACACTGTGAAACTAATTGTGTTATAAAAGTCTGCAGAACAGGAAACACCTATTAAAATTGGACATAAATTTTAAGGATTTAATTATAATTTTATGTTGAACATCTCCAAAGAGGGATATGGATTAATTCATCTTGAGATTTCCTTGCAGGCATTAACTCAAGCAGAGGTGTGACTGCAGAAAAGCTGTCAGCAGAGATGTATTTTATTAAGCAGCACAAATTGAGAAACCGAAAGTCGTTCTGTGCTTAATGTGCTTATAAACCACGACCTCCTTTCCCATGTATCTTCATTGGTTTCTCGACTGCTGAATATGCTTACGTGAAGCGTCTGGTCTGCTTGTGGCGGTGTTAGACCTTTGCACCGACATGCACATGCCCTATCTGTGTAGGAGCAGGTGCGCTGCGAGGAGGCCCTTGCGGCTGCAGGAGCCCCGTGCGCGCAGGCAGAACGGCCGGGCGCCAGCAGCCTGCGCGCGGTGCCGGGGCCGTGCAGGTGGGATCGCCCCGCAGCGTGCCGAGCCCCCCGTGTCTGCAGCGCCTCGGAGGGAGCTGCTCCTGGGTGCCGGAGCGGTCCCGCTGCAGTCAGCCGCGCCGCTCGCGGGGCAGCGGGAAGCTGACGCACCCGAAGTTCCGCTAGGGAGGGTTCTGTGCTGCGCTCCGGTCTGCCGTGGACGTCCCCAGCCAGGACTGCTGAGCTTGGCACGAGGGATGCAGAGTGGTAATTAAATTTCCTGGGAGAGGCTGCAGACCGGCCGCAATTTCAGCATCAGTTATCAGCTGGGGAAACAGCAGCAGCAGGTGAAGTGGCACCTCCTTAAACTGTTCCCCTGCCATAGACTTAACTCCAGACGCAAGCTGTATAAATTCTGCCCCAGCGCTTATGTTGTAGGATATTTTTTGAATTGTTTTGTACTATTTTTAGTCTTTTTAAAATATTGTAGCTTTAAATAAAATAAATACCTATTGGATTTTCACCCACTTAGGGGACAAAGATGCATGATATATTAATTTAGGGTTTTTTTGGCAACTATCTCAAGTTCCTGACAGACTTTTCTATGTGTTTCTGGCTCCTGTGCCAATCCCAGAGCCCAGCTTTGCCCTGAAACACTTCTTGTGGCTTCGGTTTATGCTTGCCTGGAGGAGCAGCAGACTGATGGCCTCCCATCTTCCGTTCTGCTCCGTATCCCCACGTTCCATTTTAATGGCCTCACTAGAAGAAGGCAACAGTTAGAAACAGATCCTTAATTCAGTGCTGACAGCTGACTTCTTAGCAGTAGGTAACTCAAGCAATCTAAGGTCGCGCTATAGGCTTTAAGCATTCGGTGGTTCTCCATACCACACTCAAGTCTAAGAAACACCACGCTGTCTTCAGAAATAACTTCCGTGGGTTATGTGTGGGAATCTAAATTGCAAAGCATGTTTGGAAACAGGCCACTGAGTTTAAACTCCTAATGTGACCACAGCTATTTAAAGCAAATTATGTGTCAGCAGTGGGACATCTGAGAATCAGATGCAGTAAGGAGGATTTTAACCTGCAAAAAATGTGTAACAATTACTCTCATGGACTGATCACTCTAAGAATTCATTTCTCTGTTTTTCTAAAAGCAGGGATTAAGCATTTAATTTTTGATGAGGCAAATTGTTAAGAAAAAAAAGCACAAGACAAACTCTTTGTCTCGAAACAGTAAAGCACTTTCAGCTGCAACTTCTGCAACGGCAACTTTCAGCTGCAACTTCTGCAAAAACCAGAACTTCTATGAACTTCTCCATCCTGCTCCTGCGCAGAAACACCCACATAACTCAACCAGATGGTTAAATGTGGATGCTGAAGCGATGTTTTGAAAAATAACTGTGACGTTGGTCCTAGAAACACGTTATAGCGCTCCCGATACAACCCTGCCCCTTTTGGAACAGCCCAGCGAGGCCTGGGCGGCTCCATGCGCGTCCGTCACCGTCCCTAGCTCGGAGCGCCTGGACCTGTGGGTAGAGGGAGCACAAGGCGGGGAGCGCTCCTCTTGCGGCGACAGCCAATTCCAGACAGAACAGAGTGCGCGAATTGTGTTTTCACATGCAGCTGCCTTGCCGGACACTGAACTCAGCAGCAGAAGACACACCACGAAGGGTATTTGTTTATCTAAACTCCCCCTCCAGTTATGGTGTAAGGGTACACTGTGGGGAAGAGCCATTCTCTCCAGGTGCCATGAGGCTGAAGAACGTTAACCCGGGGGGCTTCCTTTATACAAGGAGGATCATGTAACAGACAAACCAACCTGTTCACTTCTCTAGCCTCTACCTGCGATTCTTTCTTGTGTCTGCACTGGGGAATTGCAGCATGATAATCAACATCACTCAGCACAACGTGGGGCTGGCCTGTGAGGAATAACTGGCTAAAAAATGTGAAGCAGGACAGTGTCCGAGTCCTGCTTAACAATTGTTTTGATGAGAGCTCCAATAAAAATCACTTGTTCTTTTTCTTCTTTCTTTGATTCACACAAAATAGCAAAAAAGCCCTGTTCAGTTCACCATGAATTGTATGAAAGCTCTCATTCAATACAATTAACACTTTAAAAGGTGTTTGAAAGTGTTAGGACTGTTCAAACTCTTCTTCCAAGACTGGGCTGCTTACAGTAGAAAAGCCCATCTCCAGATGACGCAAATTTGTGCAATACCTCAGTCCTGACAGTTCTGCTCAATCTAGTCCTGCCTTCTTTGGTGAGCATTCATTTGAAAAGTTTTAATTCTTTCAAGGACAATAAAAATACAAAATCCCTTCCAATATATTTTAGAAGCAGTAATTTTGACAGATTGTAGGTTGATAAGTTAACAACAGAATTTGAAAATGAGTACATATGCAAGTATTAAGGATCTCTTACCATCAAGGTTGGCTGCAATTTGAATGAAGTTCTTGATTTTTAACTCTGCAAGGAAGCTTAGACATAGCTTCACTTATTAGCTTTAAATCATAGGAAGAAACCACACATTTTAAAACGTTTATTTAGATTAGGACATCTCTTCTGAAGATATCTGTGGTATTTTCAATATATGCTTTCCCCATTCCTTCAAAAACATTTAAGTTTTGAGGTAATACACGACAAAATATAAGAACACATAAAAAATAAAAGCAAGAGACAGTAAAAAAATTTTTAGGCAGGATAAATAGAAAAAATATTCTGTCTTCCTTTCCCTGCTAATAATTTCAACATAATGCACTTCAAAAAGCAATATAATCAAGTCACTCAGTCCAATATTAAGTACATTCCTTGAGCAAAGTTGACTTCGGCAAGCATTCAACCCAAGTTAACATTTCAGGATTGGTCCCATGGCAGTAGGGAAGACAATCAGGTACACATCACACCATGCCCTTCTACCCCATACACTGAGGGTGGCCAGGGTAGGGGGTGAGAAACCAACCCCATTCTCCCAAGAACTCTGTGTGGTCTTTCTGGCTCCACATAGGTAAAAGATGGCCACTTTCTACAGCAGCATCTTTGTCCATACCTGTCTGCTTTGCTGATACTTCTTTATCTCTTTACAGGAACCTATATCAAGGGAGAAGGGTAATGCCAGCAGTGCTGTCCTGCTGGCCCAGAGGGCTCTTTACATTTGAGGAGTGTAATCCAGAGACAGAAGGCACTTGCTGGGAAGCCTGAGGTGCAAATTGTGTGTTTAGAAGACTGTCCTTTGCCCGTTCAACAGGTAAGAGAGGGAAGGCCCCACTCTTCCTCTCTTCAATGAGTCCAAAGAACTCTGACTTAAAATGTGGCATCTTCTGGCACACATGAAGGTTCTTCCTTTGGAAAGAATGATTCCATTCTCTTACTTATATGCTATACTGGAAGACTGAAATACATGCAGTAACATGTTTTTACAGTAGCAAAGATATGATTTGGGAATGACATAGGCAACAGAGGTTACAGTTCTTAAGACAGAACGAAAGAAAAAAAAAAAAAGCTAATCAGAGTCTTCATCGTCAAGGTATTCCTCTGCATTGCTCAATGTTCGCACTGCACCTGGAAAGAAAAAGCATCCTCCTAAACTGGGATAAAAATCACAGAGCCTCACATCTGCAGGACGTGCAAACCATCACCTGAGCAACTCAACTCCTGTACTGTTTAGGGATGCTAAGCCTAAGATAACACAGGTGCTGGGGCTGATGATCTGTAACTCAAAGATAAGCCCAGGACAGTGGTGACATTAGTGCGTTAGCATTCCATCTATTCTCATGTTCCATGCTAACCCTGCAATTGGCTTCCTAGCCTGCATATCCCACTGATAAAAATTGCAACTCTGCCTGTGCTTTTAAGTCCTTTCTCATCTAATGTGTAATAAACTGAGGGCTTCTATCTCAATTTCAGTCTTCTGAAGGTGAAAGGAAACACTGCTTGTGTGATGCTGAACAGTTTTTCAGTTTTTAAAAAACAGATTGTACCTGCCCACCTGTTCTCCATACAGCTACTCCACTATTAAGAGAGAAGTATGTGGAAGACAGTTCTGATAAACAGCTGAAAGCTTTTTCATTTTATTTCATATTTGTTTCTCATTCAAGTGGGGAGTCATAACAATAAGAAAGAAAGCCAGGAGCAAGATGTCGATAAAAGTGGCGCTTCTGTTATGTTGGCTTAGTTTGGAGGAGTAGACAGGCAGAACACATCACACACTTTCACTCTCAGTCTTGCCCCTAGCAGTGCACTGCTTTTACGGGAAGTTTTCATCCTTGCTTTCCTCCTATCCCACTACTCCAAAGAGCCCTGCTTCCATTTTCTCCCCTTTCCACTATTATTTGCACATATTCTGCACAATTTTACATGAGATGGAATTCTGTGTGGAGCCTTCAACACTGAGTGTGATGTATCACAGACCTCTATCATTACTCTGGGAAGTGCTACTTAACTCTTCCTTCCCAACAGAGCTTTTAGACCATGTATTACCAAAAAACTGAGAACAGCATGCTGATACTTGAAACATAAACCGTCCTCTAAAAAGCAAAAAATACACCAAAGAACAAAAATCAGAAGTACCTGCACTTTGTTTCTTCTTGAGCAGGGAAGCGCAAGCTGCATTGGTTGCCATGTCTAAAGCCAGTTTCTTCTCATTGTTTTTCAGATCTGTTCTTGCCCCTTTATAATAGAAAATTTCCATCATGAATCTTCTTGATACTATTACCAAAAGCGTTGCAGAAGTTCAAGTAAAACAGACCAGAGCAAGGTTCATCTGTGGACCCATATGAATCAGGCTAAAGGCTATGATTGTTCCTGCATAGGCTACCACTGCCTAGGGAGCCGACTGGCTGCTCTCCCTGTCCAGGGAGCAGCACTCACTGCTGTTTTGTGTTAAGTGCTGCATTTTGGCTGCCAAGAAGAGTGATATTTATCTCAACAGATCCAAAATCTACTTCCCAGACAACTGCCAGAATTTTCTGCAAGCTTTACAAAGACAGGCATGTGAGCTAGCTAGTGGTTGTACCTAGGTTATAGGAAAACAGTTAAAAACATACAGATTAAGAAACATTTAGAAAGCTAGTATGCCACACAGATTGTTGAAATCTTGGTGAAGTTCTTTACCCTTTGCCAGCAGCACCTCTACAATATCTGCATAACCCTTCCATGCAGCTGCATGCAAAGCTGTGTCTCCCAATTTGTTCTGTGGAGTTAGAGGGAAAAGCAACAGGATTAAAATACAGCAAAAAAACTCTTAGCTTGCATCAAGAATAGACAACATCCCATCTCTAGTGTAAGAGTCCTACCTGCTGGTTCAGCTCTAGGCTTGGCTGGGTGAACAGAACATCCACTATATCTAGAGGGAACACGAAAAAATAAAAGGAAAATTGTTGTGTTCGTAGTATTAACCTCATTTAAGATTCCGCGAAAGAAAGCTCCAATTAGCTAAGAAAAATCTACTACAGTATGACTGCATAGAACAAAATTGGACACAAGGAAATATTAAAGTATATGATACCTCAAAACTCAACTTTTTTTTGTTTTTTCCCTCCTCCCATTCTATTTTTAATTGTCACATTGATTAAAATGGTTGGTTTAAAATCAACTACAGCAAAACACAGCACTCGACAGATCTGAATCTCCCACCAGCTTTTAACTATTCTTTTGGAAAATCAGAATGATAGAACAATCCTGGGTTTATTATCCAGTACTCTTGTCTAACCAGCACATCAAGAAAATCAGACGACAGTCATTTCAAATGATTTTTCTCATACCTTTATGCCCTCCATGGCATGCCCAGTACAGAGCTGTGTTTCCAGCTTTGTCTAAGCCATTGACCCCAACTCGGTTATCCAAACACTCTCTCAACCAGCTTAGGTTGCCTAAAAAACAAATTCTGTTTCACTGTTTTTATCTCTGAAAAATGAACATAACCATTTAGTTCTCTTGCTAAATGCCACACTCCTACGGGCTTATGAGGAGGAAAGGTGTTTAGCAGAAACATTTAACTTGTAAAACAACCAAGTGATACCAAACATTTGTTCCATTCCTGTAGGGCTTTTAGGCTGCTGCATAGCTGACTGGATGAAACTAGACATATCTTGCTGTGCATGCAATCACAGAGTGCAAATTCTATTAGGTTGCACATGAGTTCAACTTCTGAAGGGTACAAAACTTGACCAGAAAACTTGCTCAAGACACTAGATAACCAGAACAAACAACACACCGCTTCATTTTAAATGTGATTATGGACATTCTGACACAAAACAAACAAATCTTTCTTCAGCATTACACAACCAAGGTCCAAACTCACCTCGTTTGGCAGCTTCATGCAATGGGTTATCAATGGACTCAGCTTGTTCTGCCACTGAAATGAAACAGATAGTAAACTCTAACCAGTTCTGAAATCAAACAGGTATTTGACACCTGTATGGGAATAAGACTTATTTTTTTTTCTGGACCAACCAACCTTACATATCACATTTTGATGTGAAGGGAATTTACAAGTACTGGAATACACTTTCATTTCCAGTGTATGCAGTATCAGAAGGAAATTCAGAGCCAACTGTGAATCTGCAACATTTTGTTCCTTTCCTAGTTGTTCCTTTCCTTTCTGCACTTTTGGGCACTATTTTTGGACAGTCGCATGACTAGTCTGCAGGGTGGTAGCTTTCAAGCGTTAGTTTCCACCTCAGTGCAAGTAATCAGTGGATTACTTCTAAGGGCTATGTGAAAAGTAACTCAGTTCCCTGTCAATAGGCATCCTATTTATTTAATAGAGGTTTGGATTTCCCCTGAAAAAATTATAGAAAGACTGTAGATCAAAACCAATTTAGTGATATGCAAATTGAAGTTCAGCAGCTATTCTCTTCATCTCTCAAATTTTAGACTTAACAGCAGGGAAAGACTCCTGGTCACTGTGCAGCTGCAGCAGCAAAAAGAAACTGAATAGCACCATCTAAGAGTTGGAAGTGGGACTGTGATATGGAAACTTCCTTTAAAATGTCTTTTTAGGTGAAAGTCTGCGACTGCTATGAGTATGAGCAAGCAGGACAGCATCCAATCTAAGATGAATAGGTTGTCCAACTCCTTGCTCTACTGCTTTTAAAGGAAGTAGGCAAACTCTGAGAGGGTCTCTCTGATCAAAGAGTTATTACAATTACATGCAACTCGGACAAATTAAAAGTACTCCAGTCACAAGAAGTAAAAGTCTCAAGTCTATTATGACCTACTCAGATCTTTTCTTACTTTGGTGTGTATTCTTTATATAGCAATTTATAATTGTACGATTTGTTTATCTCTTTAATTGCAAGTAAAAAAAAAAATGCAAATGATACATTCTATTATTTCAGGTTAGAAAAGGTTGTGCAGAGACCAGAATCCTCAAGCAGCACTGGGGACGCTGGTCCCAAAGCAGACAGTCATTATATAAACGGAACACCCTAATCATACTGAGTAGTGCTTGTAGAGCAAATCAGAAAGCATTAACATTAATCTCTGCAGAGAACACTGTCTAAGAAGCATAAAAAAACAAAAAAAAAACAAAAAAAAACAAAAAAAAACAAACAAACAAACAAAAAAAAACTTTGTCCTTATAAACTATTGCTAAAAACAGCAATAAGTATTTTGAATGCAGACAGAAGTGATTCTGGTTTACCAGTGGTTCAATTTATACTCTATTCTATTCTATTCACATTTAGGCTTTCTGGATGTGCTCCTTCTGGTCCACTAGATGGAGCACAAGACCCCACCGTAAAATCAGCAGTTTCCCACCTGCCTGCATTTTTCCCTCAAAAGGTTATACAGCAATACCAGACAGGCCAGTGTTTCAAGAAGTGCAGGAACTGGACTGAATCTGGGCTGTCCTAAGACTGTCAACAGTGGAAGCTAACTTTGAGTGATTTTGCACAATCTGTCCAAATCAAAAGACACACTTATACGCAATAAATATGCAGCCAAGAATAGAACCTGCATTGGGTAGCAGTCAGAACATCTCTGAATTGCTTTTGTGCACAGACACATTGCTTTTATGTCCCAAGCACTGTAGTTCTACTGCCTCCATAGGCTCCTGTTCTGCTCACATACAAAGTTTTTACAAATGTGCCACACTAGAATAAAACAGAAATGGAAGTTGTGAACTTTTGCTCAGGTCATTTTTCAAAACAAACACCACACAAACACTATACAGATTTTTCCAAGTGATTCCAATGAAAACATACAAACAGAATCAGTGTGTTGCTGTGTTGACTACTGTAATGTCTGCTAGAAATCAGAGTACAGTTAAGCATATGTAAACCATTCTTTTAGTGCACAATAATGACCATCTCTGGCATATGACTAAAATACAGTTTATCAGTCCCAAAGTTCCTTTCTAAGATTCCCTTCATGGATCTCTACTGACACAGCTCACCTAATCAATCTGTAGGTCACAGCAGGGAATCACAAAACTGCTACCAAAATGTTTCCTAGTGAGGAAGGGATGGACACGAAGCAAGGACACTGATACTGACACACTGCAGTTTTGATGCAATCTATCATGTGACACTGCCACATTGCCTCCGTCTCCTGAGAGGACCTGGCAGAGTTTGGCTGAGCTGCCTGTCCTCAAAGGTTTCCAAAATTATCTTAACTGAATCTGGAAAAATAAAGAAATTATTTCATCTCAACAGATTAAATCTAATCTTTCCTTTATTATTATTATTTATTTCTACCTACCTGGTTAGACAGTTTTAACTTGCTGCCTTTAACAAGCAAGCTTTTTTTTTTCTCCTTTTTTTTTTTGATGGCTGAACACTTTCATTAAGAAGCTACAACTGGCAAACAGAAGAAACACGTTTCTTAAGTGGCAAAGGTCAATGCAGGCTCACAGAAGTACTCACAGTCTGCTCTATCTTCCTCTCTCATTCCAGATTCAACTAACAATTCCAGTATTGATTATCTGTCTCTAAACAGCCAGCTGCTGGTCAGACACCTTGATTTCTTTCAAAGCTGTTAAAGACTGTGGCTGTATACCATTAGGTCTCTTTAAAAAATAAAACAAAAACAAACAAACAAAAAAACAAAATGCAGACTGAAAGAATTGAGATGAGAAACAACTCATGAGAAGATATTAAAAGCAGAAATGCATACAGTAGAGGTATCAAAAATATAATGCTATCAATTTTGTATTCAGTCTCTAAAACCATCCTGTACACCAGAGATTAATTCTCTCAAGACTGCAAGCTACACACCTAGAAACATGAACTTGCTGAACTCAAGCTGTATAAAAACCTCAAACTGCCTGAACATACCCAATATATAGTAATGACTGTTACTGCAGAATTAGAGTATTTTGAAGTACTCGGTTAGAGGAGAGTTAAATATTAAAATCATAATTAATTTAAAAAAAAAAGGCATTATCAACAATTTTCACTGAGCAATTTCCTAAGAACGACCTTACCAAAAGAAAATATTTTAGACATTACCATAGTTGCTTGGAATTAGTCCAGTTCTCCCTTTGCAAGTTCCTTTCCACCAATTTGTATCACTCTGGAGAGAAAGGCAGAAAGAGTTTAAGAGGAATAATCCTGCAGCTCACATGTATTTGATCTATATGAGACATGTCAGACCTACCATATCTGAGATGTAAATGATATCTCCTTCTTCAAAGTACAGTTCATCTGGCTGAAAAAAAAAAAAGTTTATTGAATTTATTAAGTTCTGAATGCATGTACTTAGACAAAACGTATACCCAGAAAAAGCCGAGTACCTTCAGCTCTTTCAAAATTACAATAGCTCAAATTATCCAGAAAGATAACGACTGCTTAATAGTTTTTTATACTATACTATGCTTATAGTTTTATATAGGTAAGTCAAACAACAACCAAATTTTTGGATGTGACCCCTGATGACAAGCAAATGGAAAAACTTCCTACAGAACTCTGCAACAAAAACAGTGGAATAGAGCCAGTGTTTTCTCATTTCTTCCCTTTTGGGTCAGTCCCAGTTCAGCAAATTTCTCTGTACTGAATTATCGTTGCTGCCTTTGAAAGAATGAGTGCAGCAGCAGGCAGGGGGAAAACACTGAGTCTGCCTATCCTGGGCTGCAGACAACTGTTAGGTGATTTTAGAAAGAGCTAGACTTGAGGAAGGCGAAAGATTATGCAGTTATGGACATGTTTAAGAACTGAGATCCATGAAAATTAAAGGCTTTTTGCACTGAAACTGCAACACAGTAAATCTGACAGGCAAAACTCAAGAAGACTTTATTACAAACAGGATTAAAGCCCAAGTCCTAAACATACTTACCGTTCTGGGCTCAAATGTATACAGTGCTCTGAACACTTTAACCTGCCCTAAAAAAAGAAAAAAAAATGTCAATATCATGTCTTCTAAACACTGCATACACTTACACTCCCCAAGTCCATCTGAACTCCTTTTCTTAAAGACTAACACTGCTTGAATGAGTTTGCAGTTTGCTTGTATCAATGAAAAAAATAAATCCAGCAGCACAAATTCTGAAGGAAATGGGCCCACTGATCAGCTAAGTATAGCCTGCCCCTGTGCACAGATGGTTGACCATGTAGTCATTGACTTCTCAGGCTAAGTACAGATTGAATCATACAAAAAGCTGCTTTCACATCTGTTACATTTATTTTAATTAATAACGTTAGATGCTACAAGACTAAGGAAGTAATTAAGAAATATAAGTGACGGATATTTTCATCCATTTTTTAACACATACTTGTGGTTATCAACTAGAAATTGTTCCTGAACTTGAAAGAAAAATGATGAATGGTCATCCAATCCCTATTTATGTTATATAGAACTCATACGCTTTTCTCTTTTGACATGTAAAATAAAATAGAGTGTTTACAATTACACTAGGTGGACAATGTTTGTTTCAATAGGGCTGCCTTAAAAGACTGTCAGTGTTGTCCATGTCGAGGAAAAAAAAAAAGGATCTTAACACAGAGAGGTGTAACTTTAATTGCACAAAGTGCAAAGATTGCATCCATAAAAACAAAGAACAACCAAACAGCACATATAGACATATTTTAAGAATACAAAAGAAAGGGGATAAAATGAGCTCAGGAAAAATAACTGTCTTGCAGATCTTCAGCTGAACTACTGAAATAATACTGGATTCAGTAATGGCTTTTGTGTAGTATCTTCTTTTAGATTCTGAAGTCTTAATTATGTAGGCATTCTATATCGTACTTCAGGTTCTTAAACTTGTAATCAAAAGAGTACTTAGTCTATTTGGACATTGCACTACTTTGACTACTTAGCCTTTGACTAGGCTAATTTGCATCCCCGGGGTGCCAGTGAACTTACTGCCAAAGTTTGGTACTGTAAGTCTGCTTACAGAGAATCCTGGAGAGGATATTAAACCATAAAATATTAGCAGAACTGACTGACAAGGAAGTAGGTACTCTTGATTATCCCAATACCCAAAAGGCTTCCAGAAGAAGAATGATTGTTTTCGAATGGTAATTTAAGGACTATAGAAATCTCAGTGTAAATATATACAAACTGAAAGGAGAGAGAAGACAGGAGAATATCAGTTGCATAACTGTCACTCATAAAGACGAATCTGTCATTTTGCTGCATATCCAGCAACCCAGCATCAAGCAAGAGCCATGCCACAGCATGTATTTATAAAAATACATTTACCAAGGTGTAACTCCCACACAAAACATTTCTATAGTACTTTCTGGGTTTTCTGGGCCTACTGCATATATAGGGGTCTATCCATAAAACTGATCTGTGAATCTTTCTGAAAAAGCCAGATGCATGCAGACACTGTAGAAATGATTCTTCATACAACTCACAACTGCATCCTATGCCTATCCTATGCCTGCATCCTTTGAATCTGGCTTTATTGGTTCTCTCTCTCATTTCTACAACATGAAAGTTCCAATACTTCTCAGATCTATGCCCTGGAAACTAATTATCTTCCCTGTACCAGTAACTAAAATGAAACTTCACTTCTGTTCATTACTTCTATAGCAATGATGAAGAGAAGTTGAGGGTAATGTGTCCTAAATCTAAGAGCTTCAAAATGAAATGTCACAGCTGAGGTAAGGAGGAAGTAAAAAGAGGAAAAAGATGACAAAACAGGAACAGAGACAGAACGGGTTGGGTGATAAAGGGTAGTCCTTTCCCTCTCTTCTCCCAAGAAGCTCCAAGCTTTTAAATAGATGTCAGAGAAATGCAACATAGAATTGCACAGAACACACTGTGACAACTTTGACCTTGGCTTACTAATTTTTAATTTTTTTTCAAGTACAATTCTAGAGTAGAGGAAATGGAGCACAAAATGAAACATGGCAGGAGACAGAAAAAATAAGAAATGCAGATGTGTGTAGTAAGTATTTCCTGTAATAATGTATTGCATTTGAATTAACAGAATTTTCTAAAAGTGTCATATTCTTAAGTAGAGGAAAAGAAGAACAAAAACATGCTGAGAAAGGGATTGTTAAATTGTTGCTCAAACATTAGCCAAATTGGCTGATTTTTCACTCTATACAACAGAAATGGAGAGTCACTTCCCCAAATATCAAGTTATGGTGGCACAGCACAGCACATTCTAAAAATCTCTTCCCGCGATTAAGCACAAGGTACTAAGATCTATAAAGCGCCAGTCTGGTTCATGGTAATTTTACTGCACTTTCACAGAATCACAGTGGTTGAGGTTGGAAGAGCCCTCCGGAGATCATCTAGTCCAACCCCCCTGCTCAAACCGGAACAGTTTAATTACATAAAAAGTAAATTAAAAGCGCTGAAGAAAAACAGATGCTAGTATTTTGGATTTAAGTAACTTAACTGATAACAGAAATAAACTTTTGCTTGTGTTGCTCAGCAAAGCCTTACTGAAGCCATTTTCTAACTAGGAGATCACATTTCTAATGGTCCCATTTCTAAAGTTCCATCTTCAGCTATTTCCACCATTTGGTTTCAAATAATGAAATCTGAAAGCGAGAGCATTATGAAAATGTGTAACAAATGGAAATATGGTAAACATTTTCTTACAAGATGGTAAACACAGTGAAATATCAATCTACTACTCTCCTTATAATTTCTAGACACAACTTACATGCAAGTTGAACACTGATGGTTACTGGCACTTCTGAATGATCTTTAATTCCATGCTGTGCTTAAAAGTTAAAAGATCTGAGCATTTTATGTGGTACTAATTTATATTTTATTTTTAAGTGCAAAAATCTCTCTAAAAGATTTAAAATAATAAAACACAGGGAGTCAGAATATGGATTAAACTAGAATCTCTGTCCTGCAAGTACTAACAAGTTAACGAGGCACACATATAGTTGAAATTGCTTGAATAGAAGCTATTTTTATTTAGTGATTTACATCTCTAGGCATGCAGATAAAATTACACCTTTCATTTGCTTTGTGATAAAAAAGTCAGAGCTTGATGAGGCTTTCCTGCTTCCTTTTACTATATTCTTGCCACAGATAACCACTTTGCAAGGTGTCTGTGTCATGGGGAAATAATAAATTAGCATCGTTGTGAAGCTAGCAGAGTTGACTTACTGTATCTCCTCAGCACATATTTCTAGGATAAAATGACTGAAATACAGAAGACTTAGGAGGGTATCCTTCTGAACAAATAAAGAAAACAGGAGCACAGCGCAATCAAATGTCTCACTATTTTTTTTATTAAGTGGAGAGAAAAGTATAAACACTCTCTGCTTTTCAGTCCTATCTTTTAGCCACAAAACTGCCTTTTCTCTCCACATGGAATTTGCATTAAAAATGTACAGCATACCTAGCAAACAGATAACTCCTTGCACTTAGCAGACAAAATGCACGGTAGCATACAGATTCCCAATTCCACAATTTAAAAAACTCTTCTCAGAAACATCTCAGGAAAGTGACCCGAACTAAAGATTCACTCTGATCAGTGACATGCTCCTGCCACATAAAAATAATCTTTATCACATTCATTTGACTGACCTCAGTCCATTTGAATTCTTTTGGATGACTTTATCTTAAATAAAGGTAAAATATTTTTATCAGAAAAGGAAATGGGCGACTCAGATTTCTAAAATTACTATCTCCCAGTTAGAACTTACTTGCCTGAAATTAACAAATGAAGTGATGAAAGAAAACAAAAAACCAGCAAAAGTTCTTTTTTATATATATTAAAAAATCAAATATTAAAAAAATGCAGCCTCTGGCACTTGCTAACCTAAAAAACAACACTACCATGCTTTGTAATGTTAAGTCAAAAAGAAAAGACAATTTTATCAAAAAGATTATAAACCTCTTGCCTCCTCCTAGCAATTCTGATATTTATTTTTAAGGCAGCACCATTAATGGAAAGCTGTTTTCAAAGAAATGCTTAGTGTCTTCTCAACAAGGAGTTACTGTTTCTCTCACAGTGAAGCTTTTTTCCACCTGCCCTACTCCTGTCCTTTCACTCGCATTTCTGTGCCATTTTAGACACTGGCATTAAGATCCCCTCTTCTGCTAAATTTGTCACCAAGTCACTGAGGTGACGCTGAACTTCCGGAGCCACAGAGGAGGAAAAGTATTACTTTTGTACCAGTTTTGTCTGTAAAATGTCGTGTGATCTGTACATGTGGATCAATGCATCTTTTTCTCTGGAGAATATAAAATTAAGGCTAACTATTAGTACTATCCTCTCTCCAAAAATTGTTGCTACAGCCTGTATAAAAGTCTAAAAAACAACCAGATAGGGAACATAGTTCAAAGAGACAACTAGCAGGAACCAGGAACCAATGCAGTTTGTCAGGTTTGAAGAATTTTTGAGGAAAGTTTTGTAAATAGGATTAACACTGGGCATAGAATATATAAAAAGTTAACGAACTCTGTAAAGAGCAATGCAGTAAAGACTTCAGCCTGAGACATCAATAGAACTATTGAAAGCGAAGAGGAAACTCTACACTTGCATAATGCTGACATAGAAGAAAGTTTCAGCAATTTTCAACTCCCACACCACTCATTTGAATCACCAATAGCAAATCTAAATAGAAAATACTGCTAAAAAGCAAGAGCAGTAAAACAGCCTCAGCAAAAAGCAAAGCTAGAAGCTTGTTAAAAGCCCTTCAAAAGAAACATGATCCTTCATTCAGAACCTTTATTTCTGACCACAGATTCCAATGCACAAGCACTGCTGTTGACAAGTACATTAGATGACTGTTTATGGATGTTAAACACATCTCTTTGCAAGTAATATTGTAATGGAAGGCAGCTATAGCAGGACAACTAGAAGAGTTTTCTGTCAGACAAAAAGCTCTCAGTGTCTGAAGAAAAATGCATTTAATGCAATAACTATTTATTTTTCTGCCCTTAATGCCTCTTTCTTTTTCCTCCCCATTTTTAAAGCACTGTCTGCCTACTGAAATGTAATCTCCCAACATTCCTGGGACAAATACATTCACTGTTCTAGGAAGGATGAGTATTTATTTCACTAAAAATATTCCTTAGCCACAAGCTAAATCTCCTTTTATCTAGCCTGCACCTTCCCTCCCTCCTCAACCCACAGCATTACTTAAAGGACCAGTATCATCTTTCTTAAACTTTTAACAATTCACTGGCACAGTAAACAGGTTTGCTGTTCCCTGACAGAGACTACAGTCTATATACACTACATCTGGATATACACTATACCTGGATATTAACATAGCTTGATCAGATGCAGTGAGAAGACACTCAAACAACTGCAGTCTGAAACCTCCCACTACAGAGAACAAAGAGTTCTGTAAGAATTGTTTCACAGAATCACAGAATGGTTGAGGTTGGAAGGGAACTTTGGGGGATCATCTAGCTCAACTCCTGCTCCAACAGGGACACCCAGAGCACGGGGCACAGGGTGGCATCCAGGCGGGTTTGGAATATCTCCAGAGAAGGAGACTCCACAACCTCTCTGGGCAGCCTGTGCCAGGGCTCTGTCACCCTCAAGGACGAACAGTTTTTCCTCCTGTTCAGGCAGAATTTCCTGTACTTTAGTTTGTGACCATGGCCTCTTCACCTGTCACTGGCCACCACTGACAATAGTCTGGCCCCATCATCTTGACACTTTTCCTTTAGGTATTTGTACAGCAGACGCAGTCCCCACATTGTCTTTAAGTTAATACAGGAGATTCAGAGAACAATTACAGTTTTATAGGAATAACTAATGTTAATACAGAGCAAACCAGACAAACATGCCTTAATACATACATATTTCCAACTAGTTTTTAAGACAGTTTCCTCCTTAAAATACCTCTGAGAGAAAAAAATAATGCAAAAGCCTCCATGAGACTTTGTCTACCCAAAAAAATTAGATTTGGAAAAATGAATCACATTACCCTTAATACGATCTGATAACCACTACCAAGAAAGCCCCATTTTCTTCCTCTTCCTCCTTCAGCCATTTGTTTCTCCCCCTTCATATTTTGGTGCGTCTTTCAATCACGTGGTAAACCAGATCGGCAAGCTGATTAGATAGAAAAATAACCCAACATTAAGAGTATCAGAGTACTGACCCGAGTTGCCCTGTTGTCACTAACTCCAAAGGAAAATGGAGAGGGAGGGAACAGGAAACCTCTCCCTTTAACAGCAGTCTACATTTTACAAGACGAAGCTAGCACTAAAATGCACAGTAGCAAACTAGGAATGGATGCCCAATGTCTGAAATATCGTGCCTGATCTAACCTCATAGCTAACGCGCATTAAACAAGAGGAGAGGTTTAAACTCGTTAAGAACTGCACTCCTAAGCAAAGTCTAACTCCTCCTTCTGCAAAATATAAAAGTGAGCTATCAAGTTCAATGGCACAAAATATACTTCTAACATACATGGTTGTTAAAAGCCACAATACCCCTTTGAGGATTCCGCAGATGTCTTCACTATGGGTTTTCAGAAAGAGACTAGAACAGCAGTTCTAGCTCTTCTACCTTTTTTTTTTTTTTTTTTCTCCTTTCTTAAATGAGTCCTGTTTTCAAAAAGGCCTAGAAAATTGCTCCAAATGCAGAGTTTTGTCCTGCAGGGGCTTTTTCCTGCTTCATCAGTTTTCACTTAAGTAGGAAAGTGACTGTTTTAAACTTCTTCTGCAATTAGTTGATTTAAATAAAAGCTTACGTTAGAAGTTGCCTCTTTAAAAATGCTCAAAGATACTGTGTATTTAAGTGTTCTTAAAACACATCCGTTTCTCACATAGGATGTTTTTAAGGGAAGAACATATCGAAATTTAGACCTACTTAGTCTGTGAGAGTCATACTTCAGGAGACACGAACCATCTCACCTACTTGACCGCATTACAAGGGATTTCCTTCGGCCGGAAGTCCGATTTCAGCCTGTTTAAATGACATGCCCAAACGGCAAGCGGCAACGGCGCCGCCAGGACCAGGCGCGGGCTACGCCCCGCGCTGCCCAGGGCGCCGCTAACGGCTCCGCGCGGCCGGTGACGGCTCCGCGCGCTCTGGAACCTTCGCCGGGGCCGGCGGAGGCGGGGGGGAAGGTGGCAGTGACGACCCGAGCCGTGCCCCGCGCCCCCGCTCCCGGGCCGTGCCGGGTGCTGCCCGCCGCGCCGACCCGTCTCCGCTGCGCAGGTCGCTCGCACCAACTACCTGGCGCTGAAGGAGTTCCTGCGCCTCTTCCCCGAGTACGCCAAGAACGAGCTGTTCCTCACGGGCGAGAGCTACGGGGGCGTCTACATCCCCACGCTGGCCGAGTGGGTCATGCAGGACCCCAGCCTCAACCTGAAGGTGGGGGCTGGCGCCGCGGGGCGGGACGGCCCCAGCCCTTCCCTCCGCCCGCGGCTGCCGGGGAAGTGTCCCCGCTGCGGCGGCGCCCGCAGGCGCCCACGCGCTTCCCCGTCCCCCGCCGCGCGGTAAACAGGGTCACAGCTGCTTCCTGCCCGCGGCAGCGCCACGGAGCCGCTTTGTTGTTGCCTCGCAGGGAATCGCCGTGGGAAACGGCCTCTCCTCCTACGAGATCAACGACAACTCCCTCGTTTACTTTGCCTACTACCACGGCCTGCTGGGAACGCAGTGAGCGGCGCGGGCCGGGCGGGTGCCGCGGGGCAGGCTGGGGGCCGCGGGACAGGACGCGGCCCTGGGGCAGGGCAGGACGGAGCAGCCGTTTGGGGAACCTCCCGGCCCGGCTCGGGCCGCCCACAGCTCCGGGGTGGCTCCTTCCCCAGG
>JAWLRI010000811.1:1242176-1252187 GCA_034781795.1 Crypturellus tataupa | reverse complement strand
GCGGTGCCCGCGGAGTGTGGGGCGGCAGGTTTCGGGAGTGCCGCCGTGAGTCTGTGGCAGAAGCTCCGCGCCGCCGCCGTGAAGCCCGCCGGCGCAGGCGCCGTGTGCAGCTCCGTGAGGCGAAGGACGTGGGCGCTGTGCCCGTGTGACAGGCCTTGGGGCGGGGTGTCACACGGGCCGTCCCAGGCGCTCGGAGAGCGCCGAGGCGGTCCTGACAAGCAGGAAGAGTCTCTAGGCCGCTGCCGTGTGCTGCTGCGGCTTTGTCAGGCTGTGCCATACAAAATCTGGATAAGGGCAGGTGTTTGCTGTGGTCATGACAGGTTTATGCCCTTTTTGTATTGGCTTAAACTGAGGCAGGAAAGAATAACGTAGAACTTTTGTGTTGCAACATTGTAGTTTGTGTTACTGCCTTTGGGAGGAGGCGAGGGTGGGGGGAAAAACTGGTGGATCTTGTTCATCCTTGTGTTTTATTTTCCCGTAAATGGGGATTAACTTTAATACAGACAGTGACGTCAGTTAGGGTCCAAAGCTCAGCCCATGTATCTAGATGTTATTTAGTTTGTTAGATAGTGGGGTTTTTTTTGTGGAGCAAAGGCCAACTCTCAAGAATACTTACTGATGTTTTTTGGGAAATAGCAGTAGTTTTTCAGGGGACTGAGTATCAGAGCTTCCTGTGAGCAGGTAATCTCTTAGCACTTGCTGAATAGACATATAATACCATAAACAAGGAATGTGTCACTCATAGGCCTTATCATCTTAAGTGTGACCTAGTGGAACTGAGAGGGTAAAAAACAGAGTGTTTGTGTGTAGTTAGTTATTAATTGGTGTGTGTGCTTGGTAAGTAATGTTTGACAAGTGTTAAAACTGTGGTTTGACTAATTCTCTAGACTAGGGTTGCTGTCAAGAGAAGTAGCTCCATTGAAGCTCATCCTTCTGCTGCTCTGTATGTGCAATGGCATGGGTGAACAGATGGTGAATTGAAGTGAATTGAAGTGAGAACTGTCCTCCCTTCCCTTTTGCAGAATTGTTCTTCAGATGGAGTAGGTTTCCAACATAGCTGAATCGCATGTGTTCTGCATACACCTGCATTTGCATGAAGTTGTAAGAACGAGTTGGAAAATCCAAGACAAGATTGTGTCTTCTGGCAGCAGTGACAACTGGAGGTGACCATCCAGTTAGAACCTCAAGGTTGGTTTCTTGACAGCAATCGGCATGTGGGTGAGCAGGGTTTTAGTTTTTGATCTCTTCTGGAGCAAAACAAATGCTACGTAATCTTCTACAGTACTAAATCAGCAGAGATGCCTTTGCAGCAGTTTTAATGAACCCTGATTTGAAGCTTGTGTTTTGAAAATCTTATATGGTCTATGCTGTTAATTCAGAACAAGGGACTGATGAATTCTTAAACTGCAGAGGCCAGGTTCATACAAGAACCTTTGGACATATTCTTTGTACAAAATATTAAAAACATCTTTGACCTTGGCATATGGCATTGAGTTCTGTGGGTTTTGATTTTGATTTTTTTTTTTTTTCACAGCAGCATCTCATTTTCTTATCAAGTATTCCATGTAGCTGTTTGAGCTAACATGGAAACAGCTAACATAGAAAGTGCCATGCTAATTGATATTGGTAGAATAAAGTCTCTCAATGTTTTCTCCAAATTATTAAAATATGCTCTGTGGTATAATGCATCCAAACTTGATATGGTATGTGTGTTTTTGTGTTACCTAAGATGCTGGAAGAACTAGGAGTTCTGACAGTAACTTTGCAAGGAAGTAGGACAGACAGCATAAAAGCATGAAACCCAGTGTTCCTTAATGCAATAGCAGCTGTCCTAGTTGTCAAATTTAAAATTTTCACTGGTTTGTTGTTTTTGACAGTGAAAAGAAAGAACTGAAGAAAATACAAACTATGAAAGTATTGGTTATTGGCCTTGGAGGGTAAGTATTGACTAGTTAAATTGCCTGCACATCTTAAGACTATAATCATGTGACCCTGTTTCTATTCAAGATAGATATTTTTGAGATATATTTTCAAAATAGATTTCAAATATATATTCCAATATACAGGTAAGTATATATATAATAAATGTAGCTCTTTAGAAGTTGTCCCTGTCTTTTTCATAAATCTCAGTTGCCATCTCTATTCCCTTGCCCCTGTTAGATTTATTCTGTGAAAGCTGTTAGAACTTGCCAGCAAATATATAGATGTAGGGAGTATTTAACATGAATAAACTTATTGGCTTTTATATTGTTTCTGTATTTTGGCTTACCATAAATATATTTATAGATAAGTGGGTGTGTCTGTGCATATGTCTGTGCATGTATATTTTACTGTGTTTTCTAATTCAGTGTAACAAATGGGGGGAAGACAACACTGGCAAAGAAGCTTCAGAAAATTCTTCCCAACTGTGACATAATCTGTCAGGATGACTTCTTTAAGGTAAAGGCATTGATAGAAGATCAGATAGATGAAAGTAAGCTGAAGATTTAGTTTTAGTATCATTTTTTTTTCCCTTTTTAGCTCTTCTATTGATAAACTTTTTAAAATGCCTAGCTGCTTGCAATCATGTTAACTTTAAGTGAAAGAGGAATAGAACAAGAATAGAACAAGATTGTTGAAAATTCCATCTGTGCTCAATAAAAAAGGAGTTTGCTGTATACTTTGGTACTCTTGTTAAAGAAGAGATGTATGTTGGGTACATTTTACAAGGTGTTCTGTGCCCACGAAGCTAATGATATTTTGTCTTAATTCTAGATAGAGAACCTATGCAGACATATCATTGTGTTTTAAAACAAATTTTAAAAGTAACACTTGAATTAGCATTGGAATTATTAAAAATTTGAGAGAATAAAATTTAATGAATTTAAGAGATACTATGTGAAGAATCTGGTGTTCAAGATCAAAGAAAGTATTTTGTATTTTCATGGTTGTATACAGCAATTGAGTTTTGAAGACAAATTTTGTTGCCTTTTGTTGCTTACACTGATACCATAACTCATATGTTTGTAATTTAGAAGAATGTATCTATGAAAATATTTATAAGAGCAGCCTGGAAAATATTTTTTTCTCTCCAGCCAGAATCTGAAGTAGAGACAGATCAACGAGGATTTAAGCTCTATGATGGTCAGTAACTTTGATATTTTGATAATTTTGATAGTGAACTTTGTACTGAAATGTCTGCTGTGTAGAAACTTAGTACTTCTTCCCCCTTCTCCCTTCTGCCGAGAGCACATTAGTGAGAAAATTATTGTTTTCGGGGAGGATCCATTAATCAGTTTTCCTCTGTTCTCTTTTCCTCTTTTGTGTGTGTGTTTGTGAGAAGATGTTTTGGGTGTAATCTTGCTCCTTTTAATTAATTCTTATAGTTAGATTATTTGACTTTCACTCACTTTCAGAAGTACTGAAGGTACATTTAATTCTTCTCTAAGAAATCTTTTTGTGTTTTTGGTTTCTTCTAGTCCTTGATGCACTCTATATGGATGAAATGGTGAAATGTATTCGCAGTTGGATGAACAACCCAGCATACTCAGGTGTCTTGACTGAAGAAACACAGACTACATGTATCAATCCAAAAAATACAGAAGATGTTTATATTTTGATTGTGGAAGGCTTTCTTTTGTATAATTATGGGTAAGCAGTATTAAATAACTTGATATATTAAAAGTTTCCCTGCAAGGGAAAAAAAAAAGCCTGAATTTGTTGTTGTCTTAGGCCACTTAATGAACTATGGGATAGAAGATACTTTCTGACCCTTCCTTATGAAGAGTGCAAAAGGAGGAGGAGGTAGGATCATTTAGTTGTTACTCACTAAGGATCACTCTATCACTTAGCATGGAGTGGTTTGTTTGTGCTAGATTTTCTTCTGTTCTTAGCAAATAAAAGGTAGTAAGATCAGCTGTCCTGTGATTCACAAGGAAGCTTGTGTAGGTGATTTAACAAGCATTAACAAACATTTCTATCATTTAGATCATAAGGTTATTATTTAAAATGTTAAATGTCTTAAAATATTAAAGAGACATTCCTTAGCTCAGAAAAATTATTTGTCTGCATGTTGCAGTTAAACTATGTTTAAAGTAAGAAACACTCCTGAAAACATAAAGCAATCTTATCCTTGGGTGAACACAGCTGTGGGTAATTAACTTTAATAATATTCATGTGTGACTTTAGAGTATATTTGGGTTAGACTATATTTTAGTTATATACTGTGTATTTGGCTTAGACAACTAATCCAGTGTCTGACTTGGTTCTAAATTGGCCTTGAATCATGCGCTGAAGAAATCCACGTATGTGAAGTAAGAGACGGTTGGCTGAGTGAGGAAATGCTCTGTTCGGCTGGCTTTCATATTCACAAGTGGCTGAGGTTTCTGGCAGACTCCACTTTCTTAATTCCTGTCTCAACTTGCTTTAAAGGAGTTTGGCAGCTGGGCCGGAAATAATAGGTGAAACTGGTAGACATCTAAAACCTGAAAAATCTGTATGCCCAATAAATAGGAAAAGAAATGCTTTGGTAATGCCTTTGATAAAAGCTTCATTTACCAGAGAAGATATTACAGAGAAACCTGCCTTTTACTCATCTTAAACATGATTTGATTGGCCAAAATAGGTAATTCAGTAAGAGCTCGTAATACTGATTTTATTATAGCTGCTGATTTTATAAAGAAGCTGCCCTTGCTCTGGCAGTTAGGTAGCTTCCCTGGCAATAGCCAGGGAATTTGTATTTGTATTTGTATAGATGTTCTAATTAAACCAGTTGATACAGGGGAATAAATGTAAAACTTGCATGGGAAAGCAAACATATTTTTGTGTAGCACCAGAGTCTATCAGCCAGCAGATACACCGGGATACTTCGATGGACATGTGTGGCCTATGTATCTGAAATATAAAAATGAATTGGAAGAAAATGCAAGTAACATTGGTATGCTATCCTCAATTTTAAACTTATAAAACAATTAAACATAAAATTTAGGAGGATGGATTTGTTTGTTAATTTGATCCCCTAACAAAACTAACTTTCTTTTGTGTGTGTGCCTATATATATATATATGTGTGTGTGTGTGTGTATGTGTGTGTGTGTATATATACTTTTCTTTGGTGGTGGTGTTTGGTTTGTAGGTATGCACCTTTCTGTTGCTTTCTCAAGTTGCTTTTTTTTTAATAGAAATACGTACATTAAGAGATTAAAAGGAAAAAAAATCCTGATCACGGATTAAGTCCATGTGTGTAACAAGCCAGCTTGGGTGTGCATATATGTATATATGAATATGTATAAATAGGAGGGTTGTGAGATAGTATCTGATGTATTGGGCAAATTCTTCAAAAGAATTAAAATTCTGCTGAATTCCTGAAGATCTAAACTTCCTTGGTGCTTCTAGTATATACTACAGTTGCCAGTTTTACATAGGAAACATCACAGTTGGGTGTATTGGTGGGGCTCTGCAATATTCATGCTGTAAGAGCTGTTGGCACTGGTGGGTCCTCAATGTGGGGTTGCGCGGTGAGAAGCATCACCAGTCGGCAGACTGGGGAGTTCCTAGCTGCACAGTGAGAACAGGACAGCAATACCCCTCTTTGTCTTGCTCAGTCAAACCCTAGCTGAGGCAGAACCCAACTTCGACTACATAGGGATCTTTCTGATGAATTACTCCATTACTCTGCTGCCCAATGTTACGATCTCTACCTTTCTGGATATTTTTGGACCATAATATTTGTAAATGTGATCTTAACTGAAATACCCTTCCATTGTGCTAGTTTTGTTGTTATTGTTTGAATTCAGGACAGAACCAAAGGGATTACAGTCCTTTATTTTGTTCACCTTCTGTGATTGCACTTATATTACTACTAAAAAATTTCCTAATTGCTATTATAGATAATTGGCATAGAACTGATGTTAAAGTGTCTTTCTTATTTTTTTAGTTTATTTGGATGGAACAAAACCACAAGACGAGCTATTATCCCATGTATACAATGATATAGTACAGGAATTAACAAAGCAAAGGGAAGGAAGTAAGTAATTTTGTCAGAAATTGAATATGCCTCTCCTGTTTCAAGTTAATTCAAGTTAGTTTTTTAGTTAATTGAAATTGGATTTTCTTAAATAATAGGTGAATCTACTGCTAAAAAAGCATAGGAGAAGCCCAGCCCAGAAGAGGGGAAGGAAGGGTAAAACATGACTGAAAGCGTACCTATTCTGACATATTTGGGGAAGTCAGTTTCTCCTAATACATAGTCATACCATGTGCAAGAAGAGAAATGCCACTACAGGTGCCATGTACTTTTTTTTTTTTTTTATTTTAGGTAAACAAGGCACATCGTAATAACATAGAAAGTTTGGATTCTCTCTGATGCAGACTAAAAACTGAATACTGTTGTACTTGGCAAGACAACTGAGCAGATGTTACATGTATCTCCGTAATACTAGTGCATACAACACAAATAGATTTGTAGCAACTCTCTAAGCCTCTCATATTGTTGAGTAGTATTAAAGTGGTGTATTTTATAGCATTCCTTCTAACCATAATACTCTAGCCAATGTTTAAATCTGATTGCATGCTTACATTTTTAAAGAATATAAACAAATATTTTTAATAGAAAAAAACTATGAAGATGCAATTTTGATTATTAATAAGGATATGGAAAGATAGGTGTATGCAATTTCAAATGATCATATAATATGTGTAGAAGAAGAAGCTATGTACTGTTTTTAAAAAGGCAATAGTAATTTTAAGACTGAATAGTTAAGAGTTGGTACATTACTTGTTCAGTAACTGGAGCTATTCCTGATATAAGTGAACATACTTAGACTTGCTAATACTTACATGGTGTTTCTCACGTAATTTGGATATTGCAGATTATTTGGAGCACTTGGGAGCAGATATTTAAAAAATGAAGAGAAATCAGGTGGTTGGAAAGATGTTAATTAAGATGTCAGTGAGAATGCAAATGCATTGATGACAAGGTTAAATCATAAGATTAAGTAATATGGCATGGAAAAGTGGAGAAACAGGATGGCCTAAAGTAGTAGATAATAAATGCATGTTTTAAGGAAGAGGACAGAAAAATATTCTTAATTTTAAAAAACTCATGTTGAAATTATAGTAATGTATTTTAAAAGTATTCTAAATTTATGCTAAAACTTCTTACATGGTTTGAGTATATATTTAGATAAACTAAGAATTAGAATTAGTTTCAGTTGTTGAATAAGAAGTAAATCAGCTCTTACTTTCTCTAAATGTCTTCTTGAATTTTTACCAGATTTTTAAAAACTTTTAAAATTGAGCTGCATACATTAAAAGATAAGGGCAAACTACATATTATGCTTTGGCTGACTTGATCATGGTGATTGAAATGTAATAGTTTGTTATTAAGCAAGAAGAGTCCTAAAGCTGTAAAAAGAAAAGAGGCCTAAAACAGATGAACATTGTATAAAAATACTTCCAGATGCTAATTTGCATAATTATTTTGTAATATTGTAATAACTGCATAATTATTTTGTAATAAAAAATAGTTGCACTTGCTCAAATGCTTTGATGGACTCTTTGGCATGAGACTGTGCTGTTGTTTTTATTTAACATTGGAAAAGATGCAACTGAGAGAAAGTGGCAAATACATGGAGAGCTGTTGTCTCTCCTGTCTCTGTGAAGAATGCATGAGTACAACTTCAAGACTTGATGTTTCTAGAGCAACATAAATGATGCTTTTGTGCACTGAAAAGGATAGGAAGCAAAGCCTAAGTCTTCAGAGCATTTTTCAGAAAAAGGAAGAACTCAAGTATACTCAAGTATCAGCAGTACCCAAGTGGTCTTGCTCAGCAAATTCTACAGCTTTCACAAATTGTCTGATGTTAAGCCAGTGACAAGGAATTTCCTTTTCTGAGTTTTGTGGGATGCTCTCATGGGTAACAGCGGTGGTAAAGCTTCAGTAAAGATTTATGTGTCTGTGAAAAAATATTTGAAATAATTTCTCTAAATGTACATGACACTAAACTTGAAATTGGGCATCACAGCTTAGGGCAGTTATCACCGATGGTTCCCCGAAGCCATTGGCACAGTGTGGAGCAGTAATCAAAACACTGGACTTATGGAAGAGTATGGAGAGTAAAACAGGTGGTGCTGCTGCGTGCAAACAGTGCACTCAAATTTTCCATACTGGGCACTTCTGGAAGGAGGGTATAGTGGAATGAAGACAAGGGCAACTGCTTTCTGAGGAATAATAATAAAAATCAAAATTTTGAAAGTCAAGTGAATGAAGAACTACTATTCACTCTTCCATTTTTTGGAACAGATGTGCCAGTTTCCACATCTACTAGCAAGCTTCTTGAATTGTTTTAAATGGACTAGGAAGTACAGAGACAGCAGGCTGTAAGTTGTAGTAAAAGAAATGGGCAGGAGGAACCTTCCTCGAACAGCCTGCAAGAAGTGGCCTGGCTCGTACTGTAACTAACCTGCAGGTCCTCTTGCTGGTGCTACCCCAGCTCACTTTGGTGGGAAAGGTAATGAATTCCCCTAAGTCTCTCTCTGAAAGAAACTACTTTGCGTGCTGTTATAAAAGTTCACAGACCTGCCATGTGGCGTTTGGCTCTTCTCGAGACTCGTGTGTTGGTAGAATGCTTTGGAGACAGCACTGTCAATGGAGAGACCTGGGTCTGGTCCTCGCTGCTGCCTCATGCTCTTGCATAGCCCTCTGTCTTCGGTGCTGGGTCTAAAGCAGCTACGCGTAACTGCAGGACATGAACCCGTGATGAAAAAGAGGATTTTGGGCAGCAGTGTCACCTTCTTCTCTGCAACTTCAGGCTGGCATAGTCGAGGGAACACATATGCTTAGAAATGTGGGGACAGAAGGGTGCTGTTACAGTGCAGAGGACTGGTGTGAGTAAAACAGCTGGTATTCAGGAAGCAGACAAGTGCAGGGACAGGATTAGTTCTAAGAAGGTGGTTTCTTCATCATTATGGTGAAAGAACGTAATGATGAAAGAACATGTAATGATGTAGCTGGAACAAACAATTTAATTCAGAAAACTATTACTCCCTTTCTAACCTTCAGAAGTAATTCTGGAAATGAGAATTCCTAACTCTGAACACTACCGGTTGCTCAATGTTGATCTTGTCACATACACTATTTTCCATCCCGCGTAACCACTTCATGCCCGATGGGGAACAGTTGCCCTTCTCTCCATTCCGCAGGGAAGCACGCCTGTGTGCTTTTTCTCCTGTGCCGCCGCCTGGCACCGGCAAACTAGAAAAGCCATTATTCCTGATGGCCTTTCCATGGAGCGAGGATGCTGTGCTCCTCGGGGCCTCAGCCAGGGGCACACTGACCCTCTCTGGCGCGGGCTGCCCGTCCCGCAGGCAGCCGAACGGCACATGCGGCCTTGCTGTGCGCCATGTGCGGCCGGTGTCTGCTCAGACACGTTCGGCCAGGAGGCGAAGAAGGAGGCCCAAAGGGCAAAGCTGTGCTTGCGGGGACTGCGAGCACGGTGCCTTGACTCGCTCACCGGCGCTTCTTAGCTAGCACTGTTCCCTCTGCGGTCAGTTCTCAGGCGCACTTGCAGAGAGTGTAGCCTGGCTTTAACCCGATACTCCCCGGAGCTCCCTTTGCAGCTTCCTCCCTATCAGTATGGAACAACTTAGGGTCAGCCACACCAGGGGAGGTTCAGGTCAGATGTGGGGAAGGATTTCTCCTTCCAGGAAGTGGTGAAGCCTTGGGACAGGCTGCCTAGGGAAGTGGTGCAGTCCCCGTCCCCGACAGCGCTCAAGAAACGCACAGATGAGGCCCTGAGGCGCGTGGCTCAGCGGGCAGGGCGCGGAGGAGCTTAGGTTGCACTCGGTGATCGTGAAGGTCGTTCCCAACCGTCACGGCATGTTGGCACCGAGAAGTGAGCAGACACTCGAGCAGGAGCAGGCTCTCGATCGCCTCTCTCGCCGTGTCTCCGGAGCAAAGCTGTGCACGATTCGCCCGGGCCCCGGCCCGCGCCGCCGACCTGCCGCGACACCGGCCTCCCGCCCCGCCCCGGGC
>JAWLRI010000811.1:1198955-1219298 GCA_034781795.1 Crypturellus tataupa | reverse complement strand
GCACACCTACCCGTGTGTGTCCCTGCGCACACCTACCCGTGTGTGTGTCCCTGCGCACACCTACCCGTGTGTCCCTGCGCACACCTAGCCGTGTGTGTCCCTGCGCACACCTACCCGTGCGTGTCCCTGCGCACACCTACCCGTGTGTCCTTGCGCACACCTACCCGTGTGTGTCCCTGCGCACACCTACCCGTGCGTGTCCCCGCGCACACCTAGCCGTGTGTGTCCCTGCACACAACGGGATTCTTTCCAGGTACTGTGCTTAGAGTACTTGGTTTCCCTAATACTTAAATGCTCGATTTGCCTAAATACAACGCCGTACGTTAAAATGAATGTACTTTAAATATGCCGTACTTTAAAGTAAAGCTCCACTGATGTTAGGAGTTTTTTTTCTTCTGTGTGGTTAACAACATGAAAAGATATTTTCTCTTCCATTTTCTGTATATCCTTTCTGTATGTTTTAAAGTGTTCAGACAGACACATACTTTTGATGGTGATTTTTACACCTCCTCAGTATTTGCTGTTCTGTGGCTTGTTGCAGCATTTTTCAGAGTCCAGAGCGTGATAAGGAAGGTGGTACATTCCCTGCCGTTGTCTGGTGAAGTTACGAGCAATTTCATTACTACAGCAGTTCATCAAAAAAGAGATTTCATTCTGGTTACATTTGCAAGCACACCTTTGCACTAGAATTAGGAATTAACCCCTTAAAATGAAACAGCCTCGTCTATAGAAACCGGGTTTTAACTGAGCTTGCTATATCAAACCTACATGGGTAGTGTTTTTTTCTCAGGACCTGTTTTGAAAGATACTTGCTTAGTTCAGTGGGAATATTTGGTACTCGGATACCACCCATTTTTTGTATTTATATTGTATTGAGTGTTTGCTCGTGGCCTCCACGCTGCTTGGTTTTGCCCATCTTCACACTGAATCTTTCTGGGAGAAGCAAATAAACGGAAATGCTGCTGCTGTGAGGACATGAGCAGTTCTCAAATTAATGCAGTTTGTTATCCGAACCTGAAGTTTTGTGTGTATTTCTGTGGTCGTGCGGTTTTAGGTTTTAGCCTCTTAGGAACGAGCTTGCTGCCATTTCCTTGCACAACAGTGCTCTGTCTTGTTTTCACCGTGCGAGCAGCACCTCCCTATTAAATTCAGGGAAGAGCAATTCGGGCCAACGCGAGGGCCACGCGTAATCGTAGCCGTGGGCGGAATCTCCAGTGTGGGGGATTTTTGGTCCCAGTGATGGCTAATAGGAACTGTGCTTCTTTAATCTTCCCAGAAGCAAATCATTTCCTAGCAAGAAAGTAGCTGCCTCCCTCGGACTTCACATGCACAGCCTCGTCCTGTTTTTGTAACATCTCCTCAGCTTTTATCCTTGCCTGAATTATCACAGAGCTTGAATAATACAGGGTTTGATAGTAGACACAAGTAACCTAGTGCAACAAACTGTCATCCACAAGAAGTTTATGTTGTAACAAATAGCAAAATAATTTTTACATGGAGCATACAGTAAACTTTTTTTTATTTTAAGCAAAGCATCAACTTATTCCAGTATCTGAGAGCCTTAGTGTCAATACTCACTGGGATTTTCTTGGATATTTTTATATCCAAGAGTTTTTATTGTTCTGTTATAAAGCCAGCAGACAGATCATTAATTTGTTCAAGAACCATACCAAAAGTTGGTTGTACTAGCTTAGTATGTAAAAATGTGTTTTTAAAAAAGTGTGTTCAAGCTGATTCATTGAAATAAAAAAGTTTAAAAATTCTAATTTTATATTAGGAACAACACAAACTGATATATACTAATAATTAAAATTTTAGGTATGTATTTGCTTTTTATGTATACAAAGAACAAGGTACGTGTTCAAAATCTAAGGACTGACATGTGATTTTCTTTGCTTTCTTAGCAATGTGCATGGATTGACAACCAACTCTAGGAAGTTTGTAATTTTAATCAAATGACATAAGATTATAAGCAGACAGTGCGTTTTCTAGTTTAGAGGGAGGAAAAAAATTTTGTGGTGGCATATACCTACAGAGAAAACCAGTAGAGAAGTACATGTGTTTCCCAATTTTTTTTCCTATGCAGTTTCTCTTGCTTTATGCTTAACTTTTCAGTTCTCCGTTCCAAAAAGAAATGTTGATTGTTCTTTTCTATACTCACGCAAAAAAATGCATATAAAGCCACACAATATGCTAGGAACCCTCAACATGCTTTACTTTTCCAGAAAATTCTGGTAAATACATATTTGGAATACCAGCTTCTAAATTTGTAAATATTCATGTAGTATTGTGAGAGGAAAAGGTAGTTAGCAGTTTTTGCATACGCAAAGTACAAAGAGAGTTGCAGAAGTTTTTTCAGTCTTGTTCCCTTCAAATACTCCCAAGTGGAACAAATCGGTGGTGTTACTAGTATTTCCCAGAGGTGATGCAGTAATACTTGGTAAAATTTAACTGAAATGATAAATTTTCTGTGGTGTTTTCCTTAAAAATAGTTCGTTTTTCCGTATTAGTTTATAGGATCTGTCCATATAGAACAGTAGAGTAATTCTTTCTTGGCACTGCTTCTTCTGCAAAAGCTTTTCATTTTTTTTTGCTGCTGTGATATACATTAATGTTTTGTTGCTGTTTTTGTCTTTTTTTAAAGCAAGAAGAAGAATTTTGTCAGTATAATTCGTTCCTGTACTGGAGAGCCCCGTTGCCTACTCTGGATTTGTCCGACATTCAAGACCTAGAGACTGGATCTCCATCTCCATCAGGGTCTCTGTCTAGAGATGGAGAGACTGTACCGGAAACTAAAACTGCTTCACGGACTGATACCATGGAGACTGAAATGGAGACCTGATCGCTTATTTGAGGCCGCACATGAACTCGCAGGAAGGTCATTTTTGTGCCTGGGAGGACAACCAGGCTGCTTCTGACTTCCTAAAGAAGCTGTGCTGTGTCGGTCTGCAGAGACAAGATTGCCCAAGGTGATGGAAGAGTCACTTGTAGATGCCTACCAGTAAGCTGGCTGGAGAGGTAGATTGATCTATAGAGTGAGGAGGATGTTGTGCTTGTCTAAGAAGAATGTTTAAAAACATGAAGGCAAACTAAAAGGATCTACTGAAAATCGTAGTTGAATGCTATTGTTAGAAACAACTTGATATGTAATACATGGGGAAGAAATGGAAAGTGATTCCACTGGTCCCAAACAAAAAGGCTGTAATTGCAGTGCAGGAAAATTTAGTTTTTATCTTGTGGATTTATTTTAAAACACATTCCCCTAAAGTGCAGAGTTTCCTAGTGCGTTTTTTCACCTTTAATAGCTAAACCAAAAAATAAGAGCCCACCAAAACCAAAATGACCATTACCTTTTCTGTTTAAGCCAAATCAGTAGTGGTGTGGAGGAAGAAAGAAAAGGGATTCTTTTCTTTTGCAAGCTGTTGCTGTTTTAAAATTTTCTTCTCAGTTGGCTCGTGAAGCAGCAAGCAGCTTATTTTTGGACATTCGGTCCGTTCTTAAGTTAATGCTATTCCTGTTTCTTTTGACAGTAGCTCAGAACCAATTAGTGATGAACTGGCAGGCGTGTGCAAAACTATCGAGAAAAGTTAGTGCATCGTAGAGCTTTCATGTGTGCTTTCTCAGACTTAGCTGACGGAGGTCCAGTTTTTGCAGAGTTGATAGTTCTTACAGTTTTTTTTTCTACATATCTTCATTGAATTAGTGATTTTTTTCTTATGAATCATGAATTATTTTTGTATCTTTATTTATTTTACGAATACTTGCCTTCAATAATAGACTGAAATTTCTGTCAGACTTTCAGAACCTCAGAAATGTGATTTAATTTAAGCACAGTGAATATATCTGGGATTTTTGCTGGTATCATCCTTGAATAAAGCAACTTGTGAATTTTGAATAATGTATTTGTTAAAGATCAATAAAACTTTACCTTTGTGTACTTGAACATTCTGGAACTTCAGTTGCTTCTGTTATTTTGTTATGTCCTTTATTTTACTGGGTATTTTTACTTAAAATGTTGGGTTTAGGACATTTTCAGGATTTATCTATAGTTCTGCTTGCTGATTGTTTTACATCATGTGAGCTTTTTAGAGCTCGCAGGAGAAGGAGTGAGTATGTTATTGACTCAAGCATTTAATGAGTCAAGCATCTAACTGCTATTAGAGTAGCAAGATACATACTTAAAACTTCAATGTTTGTTTTGCTGTGACTTCTTAAATTAAGTGCAAGAACATCAAGTAGTTCTTAAGAGATGCTGAGATTTTTAAAAGTATATTCCCTTTCTGTTTAGAATCCATTCACTAATAAGCCGCTGTTACATGTTTATTGTAATTAGACAACTAGACTAGAGGAAATACATTGCTTTTTTTTTTTTTTTTTAACTGTATCAGATGATTTCTGTCCAGTCACATCTCTTACTCCCGTATTCACAGTATTTCTAAGATTTTGTGCCATCCATTGTTCCCAGGAACCAATCTTTGCCATTATTAGCTGGTGTTTATGCAGATGCCTTTTTATAATTAAAATCGGCTTGGTGCTTCTTATACTAGAAAGTCTGTCTGGTAGGCTGTGCTAGGCTGCACTTCAGGGTTTAAAATCTCCTTTCTATATTCACCGGACACACATCTGAGAAAATTTATGATTGTCTTTCTTATGTGCTCTTCTTTCTGTGACAAAATAAAAGGTCTCATCAAGAACTTGAAGGCTTCGACGTTGTTTCAGAGCACTTTATGTGCAATGATGCCCTAGGCCAGCACTTTCCAGGTGGCTTGTTCCAGTCCTGGAGCCTGGGTTATGGGCTGGAATGTGACGGCCGCTTCCAGAGCACTCGCTGAGCTGATTCAGTTTTTCCACTCATCTGTTTGCAAGTAGAAGCACACTTAAAAGCTTTGGAAAACCTTTTGAAACGAGTCTGAGAGCCCGGGTAATAAAAACTGAGCGAGGTAGAGGGGTGTTGATGCAGTACGTAGCCTTTGCACAAGGACCATCAGGAAGTAGGATCACCAAATGGTTTTGCTGTCAGATTGGTGCCTGCAGACACTTGGTGTCACTCTGAACTACCAGAGCGTTGGTCTTGACTTCCAAGTTTATTTTTTCAAAGTGTGAGAGCTCAAACATTGTGCATATATTACAAGTAAGTCAAAGAGCTTTTAATTTGTATGTGTGTGCTAATTTTGACTCCAAGTAACTGTTCCTCTGGCTGTATACAGGAGGAGGAGAAATTGTTATTTTTCAAAAATAAAGCATCAGCACAAAGA
Source organism: Crypturellus tataupa (assembly GCA_034781795.1). NCBI lineage: Eukaryota > Metazoa > Chordata > Aves > Tinamiformes > Tinamidae > Crypturellus > Crypturellus tataupa. Next base: position 1,214,043 of record JAWLRI010000811.1, on the reverse strand, counting down.
AATCCTAAAACCACTTGTGAGCAGGTGCAGATCTACCAACATTTTGGTAGCACTTTTTTTAAGCTAACAATCTTCCTTTTGAAATAAATACTCAGAGAAAAGAATGTCATTTATATTCTCTCTGGGTAGTGGGTAGTTTGTTTTTCTAATTTTATTTTCTGTCTAAAAGAAAGAACTCAAATTTAAGAGTAAAGAAATAGGCAATGTTACTTAGTTGAAAACATGGGCTCCTTGGTGTGTGTGTGGGGGAGGTAAATAAAATAGAAGAATTAGTGGTACATGATTTTGTTAGCATTATTGTTTCTCCTTGTAACCTCATGTCATATTTTAAAGGCGTTGTTTTGTTACTTGGTGGTGGTTCCGGTGGTAGATGAGCCCCTGGGAGAAGACCGAGGCTTGTTCCTAATGAGCGATGTGAAGAACCGCTACCAGAAGTGTCCTCTGTCAATGACCATCTAACTCTTGGGTAACTGCAGAGCTGGCCGTCAGAGCAGGGTGGTGTGGCAGTATCTTCAGGTCTGGGTCCATCTTCGGCACAGCCACATTTACAGTAATTTGAATATGGTGATGGCCTGTAATTTTACAAGATTTCTTGCTGTTTGGGCAGTTGATGCGTAAAGTTTTCTTATGTTGGAAAAGCCAAGAATTTAATGGACATTAAAAAGTACACAATTATATGGATGGCTGGAAAATCCACAGATCTGCTACAATAGAAAATAACAGGAGTACAAGTACATGTTTCTAGGTAGGTCCAGAGATAAGAACAGTCCTGCACTACAAAGGTAGTCCTGCCAATGGTAGATTTACTGTGGGGATCCGCCTGCATTTTTCTGGAAATGTGCGATGATAGCTGCTGTGGGAGATGGGAGGCTGCCTGGACCACTTGTCCAACACAGCAAACCCTACGTTCAACAAACCATTTTAAATTTGCTATTATGCTTGGGTGCTTGGGCTGGCTTAATTATTTCCACACCTACAGTTATAACCTTGACTCTCTAGGTGGCAATACACGTACGTGTTGAAGGACTGCCGATGCGGAGAGCGCTCTGGGTGTGCTTTTATTCTGAACTGCTGCTGAGAGTTCAAGCAGCGGCATCGTGAATGTTAATCATTTCCTTACCCTGACACATAAATAAAGGCAGATCAAGTCACAGGTTCCTGATTTTGAGGTGGCACAAGTGTTTCAGCCTAATTCAAGTAGAAACATTTTGTCGGTTTTTGGCTCATCTCTGTTTTATCCCCTTCCCCCTGCCCCCGAATCTCAAAGCAATCAATTTAAACACATGGAAATTTGTTGTCACAACTTCTTAGAGCTGTTTCCATTAGTTACAATCGGAAACCGAGGTTTATCAGATTGTGTGTTGGATGGAAATCTCGATCTGTGGCTGAAGGCTACTTGAAAGTACTCGTTAAAATGGGCATGAAAACGGTAAGTATGCTAGTTCATAAGGGACTAACTCATAGGCAGTGTTTAAATGTTGGTATTATACGTGGCAAAATATATTCAAAATGTATTAAAAAAAATCAGAGGGCCTTTCTGTTTCACTTTCTCTCTTTTTCTCCCTTCTTCCTCTCTCTTTCTCCCTTTTTTTCTTCCTTTCTTCCTCCTTTCTTCCTCTCTTCCTTTCTTTATTCCTTTCTTCCTTTTTTCCTTTCTTCCTGGAGTAGTAGTTAAAGTTTGCTTATTTAAAATTCTTGATCCAAACCTTTCTTAGTAGAGATTTGATTTTAATGCATTAAACAGCGCTCTTCTATTAGCATTATTTCATTTGTAAGTGATGTCTTTAGCATTAATGTGTGCTTTAAATGCTTTTTGTGTGTGCTAAAAAAAATGAACATCTTGTCACTGAAACAAGATGTGACCTTTAATTCATTGGTAAGAACTTAAAATGACTATTGTTTTCTTAAAGCCATATTGTAATTTTTTCACTATTGTAGAAGTTTCTTTGTTACTGATATGTTGCTCGGGGGGGAGAAAAGAAAAAGGAAGATGTAGGAAGATGTAGGAAAAGTCCGTTCTCATTATTTTGTTGTTTTGTTTTTTAGGATCGGCTGTGATAAATGCTTTTTTTCTGTTTTTGTTTTATTATATGATAGAAGAATAGTGATAGAAGAATAGAGGCTAGCTAAGCATTGCAGTTTTTCACTGTTCTTATACTAGTAGGAAGGCTTCGTTTGTGGAATGGAGTATAGAGAAATAAAGCATCTAACTAAATATGCAGTTAAGAAAGAAAGAAAACAAGATCAATACTACAGTACGTTCAGTGAAGTGTGTGTGTGTGTGTTTTTTTCCTTTCTAGGCTGAGCTATGAGTAGAAATGAGCCACTTCTGCAGTTGTTTGTTCACTTGCACAAATGAATTTTGTAATATACTTTGAGCAGTGAACTGTGCTCTTGTAATTAAATTGAAACAATTAATTACTTCCAAATGGTCTATCCTAAATATCAAATGTTCTCCATCTGAAGCCTGATGTTGGAAAAACTGTATCTAGTTCTTTCTGGTGCTTCATTCTGTGGAACATGAAATGTATTGTTTTCATTTTCGTCTTGGCATTTCAAACAAACTAATTTCAATTTTTATTACATAAAAAGCACTTATTGTGACAAAACTGACTAGCATAAAGTGAACAATGAAAATCCTACTGTTTCATGATTGTTAGCTATAATGTACAGTGTTAGTTTGATCACACATCACAAAAATGTTTCATGTGTTTCCCTTAATAGTTACTGCTTTTCTATTTTTAACCTTTCGGGAGTTATAGAAACTTTCCGTGATTGAAAACAGGAGAGCATACTTCAGGCAAACCTCTCCGTTTTCCAGTCTATAAGATGAAATCACAGAGGCTCCAGAGACTAAGAGAAAAAAATGTGGTTTATGTTGATTTGAGGAAAAAAAATGCTGACTAACAAGCCAAAAGGTAATAGCAATATAAATCTGGGAGTTTTAAATCTGATGTTTTTGATGTCCATAATGTGTATTTTTTTCTTAGAGTCAATACATATGATGCAAATATCAAGGAGATTTAAGGATAAACTTGGCTGTCAACATCTTTTCTGCGTCAAACAAGTATACAGAATGAGCCCCTACTTGGTTTTGTGCCAGGAAATAGTACAAAAGGCAGAATTCTCATACCTGCATTTCAGGGCATTCCTTCCTCCCACCTTTCTACTGTGTGGCTTTCCTAGGAATACCCTGGGTTCATCAGTGCTAACCACTCCAATCTCAAACTGGTTTTATCGTCTTTTTTTTTTTGCTCATTTTATTAAGGCCAGTCACCTCAATGTTGAATTCAGTGATCAAAACATTCCAGTTTCTTAACAACATCATGTAGTGGTTACCAGTGGCTATCATTGACTTAAAAGAAGATAAACTGCATTAAACTGCATTCAGTAAGAAAAACTGGGAACATTTTACCTTTTAGGATATGATTTTGAAGATCTCTGCGTTTCATCAGTACTGTTTTACTGCAGGTTTGAGAATGAAACCTCATTTTTGAAACGTGTTTTTCTGATTCAGAGTACTGCAGTGCTGTAATTCTTTAAGAGTTTTGTGATTTCAGGACAGTTTATCAGAGTGAGCAGCAACTGTGGGAGCATTTACAAGAAAAGATGCTTAGATTTTTATCTGAAGTCCCAAGCAGGCAAGGAAATAACTATTTTTTTCATGTGGTTTCCTAAGAAAGCAAAGCACTGTATGATCATACAATGTGTTAAAAGCAAAAAAAAAAAAAAAAAAAATTAGACACACCGTATTGAGCTGAGGATGTAACCAAACTCATTTTCTCTCCTAGGCTGATATATTTTTTTCTCAGAAAGGAAAAATATCTAAGGCCTTTTTGTATGTGAGAAACACTTAGGAGAGTGGTTTTGATTGCAAATATTGTTTTCTGTGGCTTTAGAAACTACCTTTTAAAAACATGATATAGCAATTAGTCACATATGGCACAACAATTTGATATAAAATCATGTAAAACTTAAGACACAGCGTTGTAGCAAAATAGCAGGGTTGCTTCAGAAAGGGATGGGTGCCAAAGAAAGGAAATCCCAAATCAGTTGTTTTACGCGCTAATTGAAAGGGAGCTTAATTTTACTTCGGTTCCTCCTTAGAAATACAGGTACAAGAGAGAGAGAGTGCTCAGAAACACGCAGCAAACAGGCAGATCCCCGGTGTGCAGGTTCCCGACACGCTCTGTTTCTAGCCAGTGCCTGCAGCTGCGCTTGGAGCGCGCTCGGGCTGGTCTGGACGGATTGGCCTGGGGCTCCCGCCCCATGTGCTTTGAAGCGCCTGCTGCTCGGTTTTGCTTTAAGCCCGAGGTGCTCCACACGCCCGCAGCCCTCTGTGGACCGGCAGGTTTCCCTCGTGCTCCCAGCCAAGGTCAAAGCGGGAGCAGGGAAGGACAGAGGTCCTTCTTCCCTTGAGGAGGGATGGCTTGGTGCTCCCTGAACGTTCATCACTGTTTAACCCTAAATTTGCAGATAAACGGTTTTAGTCTAGTTCAAAATACAGAGGTCATGCAGATAAGGCTCTTCCCTGTTTTATCTCAGGCAGCATTTCCCACACACACACACTTTAAGGCATGAAAGAATTTTTCTGAGTGCCAATACGAGCACAAACTACTAGCAAGCTGCCAAATCTGCCCTCTCTAGAGGCCCTCTGAGATAGTCGTATTGTGTGGAAGAGAAAAGACAGGGAGGAACAGAGGACATTTTGAAAAATTCTTCTAAGATGATGATTCACAAGTCCCAGGGACCCATATGGAGAAGAAAATCTCACCAAAGAAGGTCTGAACCTGGCGCTTGATGCAGGCCAAGGGGCTGACAAGTTGTGAGTTCACATCTCACAGGAGTGCCCCTACGGCATCTCCCATGGCCCCGGGGGACCTGAAGAAAGAGCAAAGTGCAAAGAGCGCCCTTGTTCCCCACGGCTGCTCTACAGATCGTAATCCCTCCTGAACAGCTCAGCAGAGATTGTGCTAAGGCTCCTCAGAAAATCAGAAAGGTTTAAGGCATTACTGTTTAGATACACAGATCACCCCGTGAATCATCTAATACTGGGGTTAGAGCAGAGACCAATGCTCTGACAGCGCATCTTCCTCATGCTTGTCCTCTGACTGTTACCTACCAAAACTCTCTCACTGCTAAGGGTTTCTCCTCAAAAGACACAGACGGCTTCATTGTGAAACTGTAAACTCAAGTCTTCATTGAGTACCCAGAGGATTCCTTTCATATATTTTTCTACATTTTTTAAGAAAATAAGTACCCTCTGAAATCTTATTTTGCAATTCTGCATAATGGCAATCTGCCTTAGAAAGGAGGATTCTTGTTTTTGTGTAACTATCACCAGAAACACAGAAAATACTGCACCGAGAGACTAAGATGTACTGTCATGTTTTGTTCTTCTCTGGGTCTGTGCTGGCTCCGAAGATATTTGCAGAATGCCTTTTGAGAGGCTTGATGGTTGGGTATTTGTCTGACCATCAAGCTGACAACATCCACCTGTTGAATTTCTAACTAGCTTTGCAGTTTAATAAAAGCTTATAAACATCTCTTCTTTTTTTTTTTTTTTTTTTTTTTTTTTCTCCTAGAATAAATTTCACAAACTACCCTATTCACTTGGAATGTTTCTGCATTAAAATATAGTGACATCTTAAATATCTTGAAAGATTTCCATCTGTGCTTAGATCTCAGTAATAACTTATTTCAGCGGGTGATCTTAGTGAGAAGACACCATAAGCTCCAAGAACGTGTGCTGTCCTGGCTATGTATTTAAGATTCAGCATGTGAGAGTGCCCACGTTCTTGCCTCCTGTTGAAGCATGTTCATGATATGAACTAATATCTGATAGACATTTTTATGCCTGCCTCCATTGTGTCATCCTTAATTTGCATCAAAAAAAGTAATTACTCTTGAGGAAGGAAACCATATTCTCCTTCTGGAAAAGCTTTTGTTGGCAGGTTAGTTTCTAATCTCTCTCTGTGGTAGGCACCAGGAGGGAAGAAGCTGTACTGCAGCATACCTGGGTGACCCATTGCATGTTCATATTCTGTGAAATAAGCAGTACAGTTCAGACTTAAGCATGCTGCAATAAGCTGCCTATTCACATTGTAAATTGAAGGGCTAGAATCAAACCAAATATTCTGTTCAGTTGTGGTACAACAAGATTACATATGGTGAAACAAGATTTTTTTATGTTTTGTGCTATAAGTAGGCTGATGTCTGCAACAAGGTTTTTTCACAGTATCTGAAAGAGGAGCTGAAAAATGTCATCATCTGATGAATGTGCCTCCATTGCTGGACTGACATGAGATTTTGTTAGCTAACTTCTAATATAAAAAGCGTAGGTAGAATTTCTGAAGGGAATATGGCAGAAGGGAAAGGAAATCTAGAAGGAGCCACCGCCAGTTTCATCCTTGCTCCTCTCTTCACCGACCCTTCAGTTCCCGTAGACGTGCGAAGGCGCTAAGGGAAAGATAAAAATCTGGTAGAGAGTCTTATGAAACCCAATGCGTCTTCAGTATGTGTTGAGATATAAGGAGCAATGAAACTGGGAGTTCCCTTTAAAGCCACTTGTGCGTATGGAGATTAGTTTTGGCTTTTCCACTCCAAAATAGGGCCACCCCTTTAATAGGTCTCGCCTGATTAAATGCAGTTTATGAAAAACACTCAACTTTAATGCACTTCTTGGTTAGAAAGTATGATTGAATGAGTGTCTGCATGTTTATCCTTTTATGGGCTTCTCAAGGAAATAAATAAAATCAAACCAAGACTGAATTGGTAGAAGTTTCTTCTAGGTGTATTATTTTTCTTTTAAAATCATTTGTTCTTGGATTTTGGAAAAAGTGGAAGGCTCTGCCTGGATGAATGTGAATGGACATTATTGACAAGATTGTGCTTCGCCTGTTTAGGATGTGGAAAGCAGGAAGTCTGAAGCGTTGTTTCTAAAGGGCTTCCGAGAGCTGAGCTGGCCTCATTGCTGTTGAAGTAAAAACTGAAGAAAAAAGAGAGCTTAAAGGATGGACAAGGAAGATCTCTCTGATCCTAAGGTAAGTCTTAAAAATAGGACTGATATTCTGAAATAGGACTGCAGGAGAAAATATCTCAGTAGTTCTGATTTTTAGAGATAATATGATAGTTATGCGGACTTTGAAATGTCTGTTGTAACATCTAGGTTTGAAAACCTGTATGATATGAAGTATTAAGGAATTGTGCCGGAGAATTTTCAGCATGAGTATTGGCTTGTTTAGCTTTGCAGATATTTTTTTAAGTCTTTGTACTAGATAACAAATACCGAGTGTTCACTCTAGGTAGAATGAGAATTTCTTTTCTCTGAAGGAAGATACACAGCTTAGAAATGGGAGAAATCTGGAATGAAGAAGATGCTCCCAATCAGAGTAATATACCTACCTAGCCATGTCCCAGCAAGAGTCTAGAGCCTTGTAACAGTCACTGAATTTCCTATTAAAGGACATTTTCTTAATTTTATTTACACATATCGGTAAAATTGGAGAATGAGCTGAAACTTTTTATGTTGACTCACAATGATTCGTTTGAGAAAAATAAATGAAAATTATCTTACTATTTTGAAAGGTAGAGATAGAAAAAGAATGAACATGCTATTTATTACCTGCTACATATTTGTAGGAATGTGTTCTGATTTTGAATTTTTTTTCAAGTCCTCCTATATAAGAAATACAATGTAAGAAGTTTGAGAGAGACACAGGAGCAATGTGAGAAGCAGAAAATTATGACTGAAACACAATTTTCTTATCAAGTAGTTTTTGACTTTTTTTTTTTTTCCATTTGTGAAACCTCTTCTATTAGTAGTTTAACTACTAATATTTTGGAAGTCCAGGCATGCTCCAGGGCCGAGCAGGATTTGCCATGGAAGCTGGGCGCTTGACCTGGCAGTGGGAAAACCTCCTTCTTCCTGGGTTCCTGCACAGTGGGAGGGACTGTCTGGTCCCAACGCAGAGCTGCTTCCTGCAGGGGGAAAGAGGAGGGAAAGCCGGGCAACAAGGAGGAAGGTGAGAAGTGACCAGCAGCAGAAGGGAAGAGAAAGGAGACATCCAGGAGTAAGGCAATGGGTAGTTTAGCTACACGAAGACCTTGGTGGGTATTGGGGCTCAAAAGTCAGTAAGATGACACCACTGAAAGCAATGAAACACAAGAAACCCTGGGCAAAAAATTAGCAGCAGATGAAAACAGATAAAAATGAGCCACAGTCCTTAGTGCATTCAGGGGTTCCCACCCCGAGTGGGACAACTATAATTTTTGGTGGGTTGTTGAGGTTTTTCATTTTGTTCTTTCTCTACCAACACAGGAATTGTGACATCAAAGATATGTTCAAAAAGAAAAGGAAGAATCAAAAGCTTGGTCTCTTTATGCGTACACATGTTTTTAGTAACCTGCTGGTCACAAATGGCATGCATGCGAGTTCATGGTCTTGGTCAAAATGACTGCATAGTGTTCTGTGCTTCTCACATCTTGTTTGATTGTTTGTTTATTTATTTCCAAGAGTATTTTCCACACACAATTCAGGGTGCAGCAATTCAGGGCCCTATGACTCAGGGGGGCTTTTCTGCTAGCTTTACCCCTGAGTACCACAGTGCTGCTGCCCTCAGGCTTCAAGGAGGGCTCAAAGGCAGTGACATCCTTGCAGCCTGGCTGCACCGTCCACCCTGTGCCCGGCTGCAGAGACAGGAGGGCAGCAGCAAGGCCGAGCAGAGGCTCCATGGGAGCTGCCGCCTGCGCCATGCCCATCTATCTGCTTATTCCTTAATTTTTTTGAGTGTTTCCCCTCTCCGCGTGCGGCGGGAGCAGCGGGGACAAGGCGGGTTGTCCATGCGTTGCTGCCAGGCGCAGGGAGCGTCGCGCTGCGTCCCGCGGAGCAGAGCTGCAGCCAGGGGACAGAGCGGCTCCTCGCGCCGATCCTCTGTGCCTCCATGCGGGCCAAAGTCCCGCTGACGTGCACGACACGCTTCCTGGTAAGGAGTGGATGTCGAGGCTATCAGCTCCCCGAGCAGGGCCGGCAGATAATGCTGCCGCCCCGCAGCCGCGTCTATTGCTCGTGCTGTTTAATGAGTAGCACCCGGTGGCATCAGGCTTCATCTGAAAGTCCACGGGACTGTGGGAGAGGACAGGTCTGTGGAGCTGATCAGCGAGAGAAGAGTTCGAGCTGCAGACGGCTTAATCGTCCCCACTGCTGGTTTGTTTAACGACTCAGTGTTCTGCTCTTAGTGCTGGTTACTCTCCAGGCGCCAGCAGATGTGACCTCCAGTTGTGTATTACACCTACATCTGGCTGCATCCCCGCAGCTGTGAGAGGCTTCCAGCAGAAAGGACTCCCGCTCTGCCCGCAGGACGTCGTATGGGCTTTGGTGGTAGTGCCATTTGAATGCCATGAGATTTACAAAGGTTAGATTTATAAGGAATTCTCCTTCGTTGGTTTAAAATTTCACTTTTTGATGCTCTTATGGTGGCTGACTGCTCTTTTAAAATTCCGAGGTGAAAAGTATATAATTGAGAAGTTAGGGTTTTAAGAGCAACACTCTGCAACTGCAAGTAACTCTAGGAGACTGGATGGTATCTCATGCAGATAATGCTGTAACAATGTGTTTTATTTCCAGTATTTATTTCCAATGTACTTAGTCATATAAGAAATATGCCTAAAGTGGGAAATTCTTTGTGAATGACACAGTTTATGAGTCTAGTTTCCAAAATATGCACCATCTTCCTTCATACCAAAGTAAAATGAGCTAGGAGTTTAAGTAGTGAATGCCTCAAGTTAAACAGTTAATTCCTTTCCTTGGTTCCAAAGTGGACTGGCTGATTTTCAGAGGTTTTGTGCATTTCGGATCCCACAGGGAACCAACAAAGGAGAAATCATTTTTATTATACTTAAAAATAAATGAAGAGTTATTTAGGAGCCTAAAACTCGTTATGGTAACACCATCTTTTTCTTTCCTTTTTTTTTTAATGAAAAATACGCTCTCATGTTATGAAATTATTTTACAGCATTTCCTTTGATGTGTTTGTATTATACTATTACAATCTTATTTAAAGTTAGAAGGGGCTTATATAGTAGTATTTGGAAACATGATAAGTAGCAAATAGGTTCTGTTTGAACTTAAGTTTCCTTAATCATTTTATGGCTTGATAAGGGACAAACACTGTAGCTATCATCTCAGCTGTTAGGAGGTCAGAGGCCCAGAAATTGCCCAGTAATCAATGTGCTGAAGTAAGCAAACCTTGAAGGTGAGCAGTGTCAGGAAGAAAACATTGGGACGATGCACAGCAGTATTAGGGAAAGAAGTTTTTCTTTCTAAGCTCCACCTTTTCATTGTAGGGATGGGGAGGAGATAGGGAAGATAATGGCTGTCTTTCTTACTTCTCATTGGTGACAACCTAAATGGAAGTCAAAAAGTCACATGTTATCTTTAAGATAGACGACCTGAAAATTTCTGCAACTCGTAGGCTAATTGTAGGTCTCAGAAACCCTCTCTCCTTTTGTGCACATTACTGTGGAGTGCCCAAAGCATTGTACATGTGGCTGCAAATATAATTTCAAAAATGCTTACGTGATTTATTTGCCAAAATCCCATTTTTCAAAATGATCCAGGCATATAACAGCATCACATAACACTGAAACCAGCCTGACCTTGTGCACATAGTGTCAATATTTGTACAAGTAGTGCAAAATACATACCTAACCCGGAGCAACAAACATTTTAAATTTAAACTTCTCAAGGGTGGCTTAGATTTAAAGGCTCACATTGATTGAGTTTCTTCCACACAGACAATATTAAAGATCCTAGAAGATAAAACCCCTGGAGTTTTAAAAACAACAGATTTGTTCCAGTTTGCCCATGTTTTGCTGAACTCACCTCCCTGTGTCGTTTCTGCACACAGCAGGGTGTACATGGACGACTAGCGGTCTGCCTGACAACAGGTCCTTGCGCTTAACGTGTTTCTGGAGGGTTCGGTATAAGGACAGCCGCAGCACGTAACTCCTCCGTCACGCCAGGCATTCCCCTCTGCTCGAGCCCTGCACAGGGATCAAGAGACAACAGAAAACAGACTTCGGCGCTCTGGCGCCGGGCTGATGCTCAGTTTATATTAGTGCCCTTAAAGCGGGGTTGCAGCATGGGACAGTGTGTCGGGGAAGGCTGCCGCTGTGTCAAGAGAAAGGTGACGCCTTCGCGTTGCTGCTGGTGCAGTCCTGAAAGCCACTGGTTTTGCAGAGGGGAATCGGAAGTGTCAATGGAAGGAGTAAACTAAATGGTGAGGTGATTGCCTTTATTGTGATAAAAGTACGTTCTGGGAAGACTTCAAGAAGACTTCACTTTAGTTTAGGGCTAATCGCTTGTAAAGTAGACTATTTGTGTTTCGTTAATATTAATGACCCTGTGTACTCTGTCCCAAAAGAAATTTATTTGACCCTTAATATTTATTTGTAGCTGCATGGGTTTGAGGCTTGGACTGAGAATGGTGCAGAAGGAATCAGAAAGATGGACTATGATGTTTTAGTTGTTTTTGTGCTTGAGGTCTGTATTGTGACGGTGCAAAAAGAGGCAAATGGATGTTGAATCTTTGAAATGCAATTACTACATTTATTTGAATACTATGATTAATTCTACTTAAAACTTAAGTATTTAAAAACAGACAGCCATCTGTCTGATCTGTCTGTTCAAAGAAGATAGCAATGCAAATTATATCAGTTGAATGTATGCTATGGGGAAGAAAAGACTTAGGTGCTATATAGCAGGTGGGAGTTAAATAGGATACCAGCACATGAAATTTCTCCTGTTCTTGACAGAGTCTGTGCCTGGTGTAGGTTTCTGCTGCTCTCCGTTAAGCAGCGGGCTGTGTGCACGCCTGGGCCCAGGATTGGAGGTGGTGGCAGCAGCTCTCCCTTCACCAGGGCTCTCACCGCTGCAGGTGTGATCTCACCTGCAGGGTCTTCTGGCGTGTGACATGGAGCGCTGGCACTAGGGTAGGACGCGCAACTGGCACTCCCAGCAGAGCCAAATGTCCCAAACGACGGCATAACTCCCAAACGATGAGATAAAGGTTGCATTAGTAAATCTCCAAATGCTGACAAAATGCATCCCTCCCTTGTCCCCATGGGACCCTTTGGTTCTTTTTGCAGCCCGCAGTCTCAAAAACAGCTGATAATGTCAAAGAGGTTGAATTGGTAGGCATGGCCAAAGGAGATGCTGGAAGACCCACTGCAGAGATCGGGGTGGGGGGCTCTGGGACACAGGGACAAAGAGCAGTGTCCATCCTTGTGGCCCCTTGGGGTTGCCCCCAGGCCATGGCCAGTCCCAGCCGCAGCTGGGCTGAGGGGCTGCTTTTGAGGATGGGTGTTAAGAGGCTGAATGGAATAGTTTCTAACCAAAACCAGGGTAGCACCAGGAAGGGAAACTGCTTTTTGGGTGGTGCTAGGCTAAGAAGAGCCTGCCCAAGCTCTTGCAATGTGTACAAGCACTACTAAACACCTAAGTCAAGCCTGAAAGTGTTTTATTAGTGTGTGGGAGTAACAGTATATGATCCCTTGGCTCTAGAGGCTAGCAATGTTGGTGGCTCACATTGTTTAATCTTTATAGTATAGTATTGTGGTTTAATAGGGATTTATATCAAATCTCAACTTGCCAGGGCCTTTCATGCTTCCTCTTGCTGGAACTGTTTATTTTCTCCTTCAGATACTTTATTTAATTATTTACTATACATAGAGAATAAATTTGTGGAGAAACTTAGAAATAGGAGAGTTTTATATGAGTTTACCTGGACAGACTAAAATATTCAAGCAACACAATCGTGTGTAAAGTTTGATGAGAATGAGAGGAAATCGTTGACAAAGGATCAATGACACATAATGTTTACTGTAAAGCTGCATTTGGTTGTATGAGTATGCAAAATAGGTTTTACAGTTTCAGCAAATAATGGTAAAGTGCAAGTTGAAAGTGATTATAACCCAATCCAAGTACCAGCATAGCTGATTTAAACCAGGAAGAGCTTTATATAATCGCTGTATAATTTTGAACCTACTGATAGAGGAATGCTTTTATAGGAACGGGATGTGGTTGACCTTTGTGACCACTCAGTGCCAGGTACGTGAGACCCAGTCTTAAAAATAACAAGTTGACTTGTAACTCTTTGCTAACCTGAAGTGTTGGGCTAAGAGGGAACACCAGGATTTCCTTGACAAGTGGAAACCTGAGCAAAGCTTGAAGTGTTGTGCTGACTCTTTGAATGATATGCCTGAAGCATCAATTTCTTATTTTTTAAATTTTGGACAGTTTAAAATGGCTTAGAACAACGTTATTTCCAATCTAACTTCTCTGAATTTTTGCAATCTTCTAATGGTATTGCATTATGTTATAAAAGAAGACCAAATCCTTTAGTTTCTTCATGATATGAATAATGTTACTGACCTGAGTTTTGTCCAGGAGGCAAGCAGTTGTGTTTATTTAGGGAACCCTGCAACTTTTCTCTCCAAAAAAAGAAAAAGTAAAGTCATTTTTATATATTAAAGGATTTACAATATTTGGCAGCTATAATTTGGATTCATTTGCATTTTTTGCTTTATTACTGATGCTTGCTCTGTTATTTGTCACGTGTCATATCATTTTTCCTGAAATTTATACTCATTTCTGTACCTTTTTTATGACTAGTTATTAAATAAACCACGTCTTGCACTGGTCGTTGAATTGGTTTATGAGAAAGTAAAAAATAAGGTACATAATATGTTGTATTCTGATATTGCAATATATGAAAAATATTGGCTTGTAGCAAGAAGTTGCCACTAGCATTAAGCATAGATTCTTTTTTTCCCAGTGTTTAAATGTATCACAATTATGAAGCATTCAAGCTTTCTCAGTGCTTCTAGAGCAATAATAGGTTTTGGATGGGTTATTTTTAGCAAAAGTCCCAATTCTGCTTCTAGTCATGGAGGCTTTCTGTTGTTTCCAACTGGAGGATCTGACCAGGAAACCAGCTAATGTTTGTGCTGATTCTGTCCTGTTTTCAGGTTGTTTACAGATGCGCAAGGCCAGGCCAGGCGCACAATAGGATACTTGTGTTGTGCCTGTATCATGGGTGGAGCTGAGGAGAAGGAGCTGGAGATGCCGGCTCAGGCTCTCCTGCTGCCAGTGCCCACTCCCAAGCGGAGAGGCCTCTTGGCAATGTTGTGCGATGCCTTTGCCCAGAGAGGGACTGTCTAGTGACAGCGGTGAGGATTAATTAGTGAAGTTAAGTAAGATCAGGCTTCAGACTAAGCTTTCCGATTCAAGGCTTTGAGGGTCAAGTTGGAGGATCCCTGACAGCAACTTGGAGAAATTTCACTATCCAGTATTTCCTGCTTTTCCTTATCATGCCTTTGCTGCTATTGGCGCGTCCTGGTGAGCTGTGTGCCCTGGAAGCATTTTCTCATGTTGGAAACATGAGAAATGTTCTTGTAAGAGCACCACGTGGCGCACTCTGAGGTCTGAAGCTATGTACTGGAAAGCCTGGTACAGCCAAGGAGACTCTTTAATTGGACAAGTTTTGAATAACCTTTTCAAAATGTTTGATATCAGGCCCCAATCCAGGAAACAGCTTACAATACATACTTAACTTTTAAGTATTGCTAATTAAATCTTAAAGTAAATGCCATAGTACTCTCTGTTGTTTTAAGGCTGACTTGATAAGTTTCTAAGAAAGTGACAGGCTCCATCAGTGCTGGGGAAAATCATCCAAAATCTCCCCGCAGTACTAGTGGAGATTTTTAGCAAATTCCAATATCTACTGTAGCTTTAGTTTGTTCTCTAGCTACTTTTGCCCTGTTTGCATAAGAGACTCTTCTTCTGCTGATGCAGGTATCTAGGAAGGTTTGAGAACATTCAGTGGGGGGTGTGGTTGAATGAACTAGCAGCAAATTATCACAGAAATTCTGCTGTGTCTTGAAATGTTTTTTTATGTTTGAGAGGGGAAAAAAGAAATTCTTTAATGCTATGTAGTCTGGAGACTTCCTACAAAGTATATTGGGAATAATTTATAGTTGCCTTTTGTGTACTTTCTTTCTCTCTCTCTCTTCATTCCTTCCTTCCTTC
>JAWLRI010000811.1:1182710-1198759 GCA_034781795.1 Crypturellus tataupa | reverse complement strand
TCCTTCCTTCCTTCCTTCCTTCCTTCCTTCCCTTCCTTCCCTTCCTTCCTTCCCTTCCTTCCTTCCTTTCCTTCCTCACATTGGGTTCGTGTTTTATTGTGTGTCTCTCTGGAGTTTTACGCTGCACTTCTTCGCTACATGAGACCGAAATGTTGTTCTTTGTTATGATCGGTTGTTATATTACTTAATGCCATAAGCATGTGTGTAATGGATGCTGAACCAGAAACTCTCTGCCCTGGAAAACTCGTGCTGCCTGTAACACTGGAAATCTCTTCAGTGCTAGCAGTACCTTAGCAAGGGCAGTGAGAGGCAGAAACACTACTGACATCCTACTAGTGAATTAAAAATGATTGTGTATAAAATTATGATATGTATAAACTCAGCTTAGGGCTTTGAGCTCTGGAAGAGTAACTAGGGCTGTGGATTCAGTGATACCGTTTTGCTTATAGCCTGAAGGCATGTGAGAAGTCTGAGTGTTGACTTACAAAGGCCCTGGCTGCATTTCAGGTACCTAATGTTCTTCTGAGTGACTTGCTCTTTGCCTAGTTAATTTTTAAGAAGTTTTAAAACAATTTAGGCTAAACTGCTGAACATGGAGACAGTGGATACTTGCAGTGGCTGTGCAAATGGGAAATCCTTCTTTCCCTCCCCTTAAGAAAATGGTATCTCTCTGTTTCTCAGTCAATGAACATCAGTTCTGAGTCTTTCTGATCTTTCTCATCCTTTCCACCAGTGGTAAATTTCTTTACAAACACTGTACAAATATATTGCAGTCTTTGGGAAAATTATTAGCCATGTGGCTATTTAACAGTGTGTTAACCAATGTATTTCTACTACCTATATCATGTTTTGCTGCTCATCTCACCAGGTATGCAAGAATATGGCTCTAACATTAAGACCTACAGGAATACCCAAATTCTTGGGAAGTGACCTAAAATAATGGTCATATGTAATGGGTTCTGTTCATAACTAGTGTATGGTGTTTGGGAGTACATATCACCTCTTGAAGACACTTTATTTTAGCAAAGAAACAAGACAAACATCCATTGCTCTCAGTCTTGTAGGTATAATTTCCCAGCAGTTTTAAAGAGGAGTTTACATCTTGGTTGCTCTGCCTGTCTTCCAGCAGAGTTGTATTTTGCCTAAATAAACTAGCCTGTTATCTAAACTGGCTGCTCATTATATAATTTCTTACTATCTGCCCTGCGTAGATCTACGGTGTGTTCTAAAAGGCAGTTGCTGCTTTTGTGAAAGAGCTGGTTATGTTCTGATAACAAATGAAAGTATTCTGATGTGCGCCTTTCAATTTCCTTGGACAGAATTTGATCTTGTTCAGAGCAGCACGATGTGTTTTCAGAAAAAGTATGTATGCTTGCTTTCACCCTAAAGGCGATACTAGTGCAGTTCCTTGTACTACTTTTTGTTGTTGTTTAGTATTTACAGTGTAACCTAGTTTTCCTGAGCTTGGCACTCCACCAATGAACAATGCTTATTGTCCTGTGCTGAAGGGGCTGAACGTTTGGTGCAGACCTCAATGTAGTAAAGCTAATTCCAGAGCGGGACAAATGCACATTAGCCCCTACTTATCAGCGTTTAATTGGTGCAGGGTGTCTAAAAGCTTTGACTCTGGCAAGTGCTTTATGAGCGGGTAGGGTGGGCATGGACCCAAGCAAGCAGATTCAGGAATCGAACGTTCCCTGTAGACGGGTGCTGAAATTAGCCTATCAGCACATGGCTGTAGGTACATTTCCTCCCACATGGAAGTGTTAGCTGCCACATAGATGCTCAGTGTCCCTGGAGGCAGAGCGCCACTAGGATCCCTCCCTGGTTTGGGCAGTGTCTCCCGGCTGGACCCTATGTGGGACCTCACAGGTGGTAGCAAGAGCCTGGCCCTCATTGGGGATGGTTAATTTCTATGCCGTGTGGGGCTTTAAGATTTGTTGCTTTCTGTCCACAAAGGAGGGAGCAATGCAGGTGTTTCTTTACATTCTTTTTCTTTGGTCTCTCACTTCTGTAAATCTTCATCTGCAAGCTATTTATGTTTAACCATATTTGACCTGGCAGTGTCCCTTTAATCCCACATTATGTAAAGATATCAGACACTAAAGATGTTGGATAAGTGATTAAAGGCAGTTTTCTAAAAACTACTCATGTGCCTGAAATCTTAGAGCCAAACCCTTCCCATTCCATTGGGTAAATCGGTCTAGAAATCTCCAAAGCCTCTTCTGTGGCAGGGAAGCATTAGCAGCAAGCCTAATCCCCCGATTGGCGAGAAGTGAGAAGGCAAAACTCCCAAATAAAGGTCTCAGAACTTTCTGTGAAGAAAATTCCACTGCTTTTAGATCTTCTGTATATCAGAACAGGAGTTACCAATGTAAAGTAACAGGCAGTTGCATTTGTGTCTCTTTTAGGGTGATGGAGAGGGCACAGGTGGCTATCAGCTAGGAGTATATATATATTTGTATATGTAGTTGTAATGGAGGAATAAATTTTAATTTGTTCTCACAATTTAATTAAATGATCAAAATTTTGAAATATTAACTATGATTTTATGATATAAATGTACTAGAGAGGTAACTTAGAAAGCTAGTGACCACAAGCAAATGAATTTCAGCTTAAAAGTTTCCTCTTTTCATTTTTACTTCCATAATCCTGAAGTTGTCAGATGATTGTAAAGTGTATGAAATATTAAAAACTTTTCCTGATTAGGTTATGAATTTAGAAAACTCATTAAGGCATTAGATTAAGAAATTAATGCTATTGTTAAAATTAATAACAATTATAAGTTAGTTATTAGGGTAAATTTACATATCCGGTGAAGATCTGAGCTCAAATTTTTATAGAAATAATGGTGTGTCTTCAGTTCTTCGACTTATAGTGCTTTGCAAAATGACCTGCAGCAAAACAGACTTATATTTTCCTTTCTTTTCTTTTTGTTTTTTAGCAATCCTGTCTCTTTAAAGAAGTTCACTAAACACAGTAATGTTGGAGACTTAGACAACTGTTTTTTTGCTGTATGCACTTGTTTGCCATCTGATCAGCCTTAGAGTTACACTCCTTTACGCAGGCTTCGTTAGGATCATATACAGATGATATGCAATCCAAGTATTATTATTTTCTTAATCTAAAAATTGCAGAAGCAGGGGTGTGAGATGACGAAATGCAGCCTTTGTCTTTTTTATTTTTTTGTAAATAGTCAAAGATGACTGATGAAATATCTGTATAAGAACATACTCTGTTTCTTCACAGGGCAGGGTAAAAATTCCCAGTATTCTATCAGTTTTACTTTGAAATAGTTTCAGCCACTACTACTGAGAAATTCTTAAAAGATAAGAATCCTTGAGCTAGGTTAAAGGATTTGAGTAGATATGTGCATCGTAGATATACCGTTAGGAGAGATATATCATGTTTGTTTGAAGTAAACGGGAATTTTGGCAATGATGTTTGTAGTAGCAATTTATGCTATCATCTGATCCAAAGCTCTTTGGTGTCAACAGGATTTTCTCCTCTGACTTTGTTAGGCCTTGAGTCCAACCTGTTACGATTAGAGTAGTGTAATCACTCAACAGCCAAGGAGTCATGGAGGTGCTGTTTTGCCATTTTAAATAATGTTACGATAAATATCCGATTTTTTAAACAGTACTTTTATATTAAAAAAGACTCAAAACCTTTTTTCTTTTAAATAAGGTGTGTTCTTTTAGGGGACTTCAGGGACTTTTCGGTTCTTTTTAGCTTGGAAGTTCAAAAAGCTTATAATAAAAAGACCTTTGTATCTCCCTTGCTAGAACTTGTAAGAGTTTATTGCCATACCATAGAATTACAAATAGTAAAATTATTTTTTTGGTTTGAAATAACTATACTAAAAGAATATAGTGCACTTCTGACTTATCTTCATTTCAAAACAAAACAAAACAAAATGTTGTAACTTGTATTGTGTGATGGCATGATGAGATATGCTGAGTTTTGGAGATAAAAACTTCTTTGACGTCCATTCTTGTGTGTATTTGCATGTGGGCCCCATGCTTTGTAGCTGGTGTGGAGGCTGGTGAAATACGGGATTATGTTCTCCAAAACTGGTCATCATGCTTAGGTTGTGATACATCCCACTTTAAGAAATAGAAAGATAATATTTGATTTCTGGGCTATGTCATGCTGGAAATAGAGTAGCTTGAGGGAAGCCACTTGAGACTATGTGACACCAATGACTTGTACAGAATTATTTCGAATTACTAGTGTTGTTACCAAATTGAAGGGACAGCAGTCTAGATGTTCTTCTTTCTTTCTCACAAGCCAGAGCATGTTGTCCCAGCAAATGCTAGGAGCTCAGCACATATCATCCTAGCCATCCAATTATACCCATTCTCATTAATAAGAAGTTTAGTAAAGTAATTTTTAAACCTTTTTTTTCAAGGCATCCTATAAGATGAAAAACAAACAAATCTACAAACCGAGTTCCTGGATGCTGTAATATCAGAGACATTTTAGTGTTTTCCTTGATATCTCAAACAATTAGGATGAAGTGTTTTGGGAAGTGTGAGGCAATACTAACGAGGGGTTACTAAAGAGAATCCTGCTGAAAGACTTTTGAGAAGAACAGAGCATAGCTGCTCTCAAAAAGCGTGAAATTTGCTCTGCAGCTTCTCAGACATTTCTTTGCACTGATTTTTTGTGCCTGTTCTCCTTCTTTTGAAAATAATTAATTTTTTTTCTGCATGCCTTGCACTGTCCAGCCCTGAGGATCTGCCATGAGGTTCCTTCATTCTGAGATCAAGCAGACACCGTTCATAGTTGCTCCCAGGAGAGCACATGTGCATGTTAATAACAGCAGAGTATTTTTTTAGTAAACTCTTTCATCTTAGTCAGTAGGAGCCTCATTTAGACTGTATTAAGGTTTGGCTCATGCTGGTTATGAGGGAAGCTGGATCCAAAACTGTAGACATCTCAGTATTTCATTTATACAACTCTTGACTTTCCATAAACAAAGAATTATCTATAAGATTATGTGAGGGCAGATAATATGTGAGAATGTAAAGCAAAAGTAAGAAACTTCAAACAGACCTGTTTTATTAAGAATCGCAATCTCCTTCAGCAAATAAAAGGGAGGAGTTCTCTTTTACAAGAATTACTGCAGAATCCCAACTGTACGATACTCCCAGAAGTATTCTTTATCAGTTGAATCACAGACATTCTCATAAATTTAGTTCTTTACTAATTCAAGATATGAAAGAGACCTTTTACCAACAAGCTTGGAGACAGGTAGTTATAAATATTTTTACAAGGCAGATGCGTAGTGTGCAGGGGTAATTTTTTGCACATATCGGAAGTGAGTGAGTTGTTATTGTTTGCCTTGTAGGCCTAATCATAAACTAGGACCCTACTGCGCCTTGTCCTGGGGCTTGCTATCCAAGATAGACAAGATGTAGAGGGGCAATGACACATTTTTAATCACTATAATTGTATCTACTTTTTACATTACAATATCTATTGTCCATTTTGCTGAGATAACAGCTCTTGTAAACCAAAGAAGATTTTTCTGTGTTTAAGTATTTCTTAAATTTAGTCATGGAATTTTCAAAGTTTACCATCCAAAAATCAGTTACTGCTTTGGGGAATTTTGATCCTGATAGATAGGAAAAGGTTAAAAAAACTCTCACAGAAATTCTCTGAAAAATCCCTGTGCCGCAGTGGCTATTTTCTTAGTCTTGTTTAAGTCAGTTTCAGACTGCACCTGGAAGTCGTTTGATATTACACCTAAGTGCCAAGTCTGGTCTTTTAGCATAGTCCCGGATATTTCCATTCTGAGTTTCACTGCAGCCCTAGTTCAGGAGAGAGGCAACCAGGAAGCATCAGTTCTAAATGTTAATTACAACAATAACAAAAAACGAATCACTCATCTCTTTCCAGTTAAATAAATAATAATTTTAAAATATTTTAATTTATTATTATTATTATTATTTTAAACAGATTTTCACAGGTTTAATAAGATTGCCACACACTAATCTTCTGGCAGAAAGAATATGCAGTCATTTAAGCAACCCCTTCTTTTCTCCTTTCCAGTTCTGATTCATCCTAGCCAGTAATTCTATTATGTTTGTTTTTGACTTTTCCCCTAAGTTGTTTTCATGTTCATTAACAGAGGTAGACATATATCTCAGTAGTCATGTTTATATGGAATTCTAAAGCTCAGGACTGAACAGATGGGTCTGGTTAGAGTCATAGCCTTAGCTTCAACTCGTAGCATTTCGTTTCATCTAACATCATGCTGGGAATCATTGAGATGTTCAGCATATACAGCAATATAGACATTATAGTGCAGTTTTTGATGTTATGTTCTGGAGTTTGGGATTACAATTATGTCTGAAATATTTTTTCAGTCCCCCAAGTCTTGGATTGAGAAGGTCTTCAGTAAGAGAGAATGCGCAAACATCATTCCCAGTTCAAAAGACCCTCACAGGTAAAGCAGTGATTTTTTTTTAATGTTACATTTAGAAAGATTCAGAATCAAATTTTATGGACACTATGTGTAGTTTCAGTGCAATTCTTTGCAGTTTTCTGATGCCTCTGTTAGTGATTGCTGACATTTATGATTCTTCATAGGTTCTGTCACTAGCACCCTTTAAATGAGGCTGAGTTAGATACCAGCAACTATTAACTTTTTCTGAGCTCTCAGATGTGTAACTCACAGTCCAATAACCAAGCAGTATGTAGAACAGCATACAGCTAGGAGAGATACAAATGATGCGCTTAAAGGCAAATAACTAATGTAGTGGTATCCTTAATCCTATTTTACTGCTTCTCCCTTCCTCCAAGGATAAAGCTGAATCTGCCTGAAGTAGAAAGCAATGTCTGCTGCTTCTTATGGTACTCTGAGTGGCAGGTTTCTGCTCAGGCTGGCAAAGAATGTGAAAAGAGTAGGAAAAACATCAAATATTCGGTGCAGATTTGAGGAACTGAGAATACAAACCTTTCAGATCGTGCCCTCTAGATAGCATAAATAATCAGATGCATTGCTTGAAAACGCTATCAGAGAACACAACTGAAGGATGTGTAAACCTTTAAATTTGATCATAATGTTTTGAACACATCTACAGTGTAAATCATAGCTTGTCTGTGAAATGCAGCTTGGACAGACAGCCTGAGATTTGAAATTCCAAACTAGTCACTGCAGTTATTCAATAGATCTAAGTTGAATGTAGAAATACACAACCTTAAATTATGTTGATTAGATCTTTTTTTCACAAGGGAATTGATATTTTAAGAATAACATTATAGGTGCTTTCTTTTGTATATGCATGTAGTAATTATTCATCTGTTGTCGTAGATGTTCTGCAGGATGCCAAGTATGCCAGAATTTAATCAGGTAAGGCTTTATTAAGGAATATGATTTTAAAAATGAGCTAAAGTGAAAACATACCTTCCATGTCTAAGAAGACACAGCAGCAAAAACACCCTTCCTCTGGAAATGTCATAAGAGCCTTTCTAGGGGCCTGTTGGGGAAAGCTCTGCTATAAATCACGGTACAATAATTTATATATGAACTTTCTATTCACTCAAAATAGAAAATTTTATCCAAAGAACTTATGAAGTTGTCTTTGTCTTAACTATCTCCTGAGGAATAGAAGGCAGTTACATATCTCTAAATGAGTAGCAATTCTAACTAGGTTCTGGGTGAATTAGGGGAATGGGAAGAACAAAATAAAGGGAGGAGGAATAGGACAATAGACACATCCTTGACAATAATATTTTTCTAAAGATTTTTCTCTTCTTTACTGTCCTGATGTTCGGAATTCCTGCTTTTTGGAAGGCAAACCACAAAATTTCCATCAATTGAGGGCTTTTAAGTGGTATGTGATATTTTGTGGCTTGTCAGTCTTTTCAGTCTAATGCTTTAGTAGCTGATGTTGCTGTAGCTGGTGTCCCCAAATGGCTTCTAGTATTGTATATCTATGATAATAAATTAGCAGTTTTTAAATCAAATCTTAATTTTCCTTGATATTTATTTTGCAATAGTGTCTCTCCTCTGAAAATTGAAGCAATAGAAAACTGGGAGTTCCCAGTAACTAATGACTAACAAGGTGATGCAAAACATTTCTGTCGTCTGCATCAGCATGACTACTTCCATTTTGATGATACATTTCACAATTTGTTTTGCTCCAAAGGTTTACATGAAACCAGAGTCATGTTTTTTAAAAAGCAAGCAAAAGACTTCTGTAAATCAAATCAATGACCATGTAAATGGTAATGACCATGAAAAGTAAATGGTATATTCTGCAACATACATCCTATGAACCCTATAGACCCAGATAAAGGATCTATTCCTTTCATCTTATTTCTCTCAAAAGATTGACCACATGTGTTTAGCGCCAGAGCAGAAAAAAATGATTCTGCAGGTATTCTGGAGGTGGCAATGCAGGGAGAATTTTTCTGCTTCCTAAGTAATTTGCAGATAGGTTCAGATAAGTTCAGTAAGGGAATGCTTAAGGTTTGTTTTTTACACTGTTTAAGTCCATCTAAATTTAGACTGCTACAGTTCTGTCTTCCCTCTACTCTTCCCTCCCCATACTGTGATCATGTTGTTAGTTGCTTCAGGAAACTCATGGATATGAACATGAACTTGGAAAAAAAATAAGGATTAGTTTTGAAACAGATAAGTTTTCTAATCAAACACTGTGTAGTTTTATGAATGCTAATACTACATGGGGAAAGTCGAAGGATAGGGAGAAAGAAGGAGAGGAAGTGGGACTGTGCATACCACAGTGTTTTCTTATTAGTTTACTCTTTATTTTTATTTTTATTTTTTTTTACTTTTCTCTAGATCTCATAGATTTCTTCCCCTCTTTAACTTTTTAACTTTTAGGGATACCTTTTCCTGCTTTTTAAATTCATGTGAATACTGCTTGTTCATTTGTCTATACATGCGGGATGTGTTTGGGGATCTGGTAGTTTTTTTTGGTAAGCTGTTGTCTTCCAGGTATATTTTCCTGTATGACAGCTAAACTTTAATTTGTATATTTTAAAATGCCTTTATTTTAGCTGAGCTTTTCTTTCAAAACGACAAGGGAAGAGCATTTCCACATGAGTGTTACCACTGTTACCTCTGCTGATTGAATCAAGGGAGTGTTTGGTCAGATTGCTGTCCTGTTGGGTCATGGTGTTCAGGTCAGATCCACCGTAAACCCAGAGCTGGTGAACAGTTTATGACTAAAGGAATCATAACTAGAAATTTATTTCCTAATGGAGACCTTCTCCTTGAGTTATGGGGTTCAGAAAGGACCCCACTGCTTTCTAAATTCATCCGGAGGGGAATCTGTGTGCAGCTGGATCCAGTCTTAGTCTTGGACTCGGCAGAGAGTTTATTTCTAAGAAGTTTGACTGCAGAGGATACACTCTGGCAGATGATTTAGAATATGTGTTATTAAAACAGGTAGGCAAGGTATTTAACACGTTTGGATGTCAATATAAGAATAAATCACCACCCCGTGAAGAGCTCAAAGCTACTTCAGGGACCAAGTACAAAAACCTATTTGTGCAACCCAAGGGGAGAGATATCACTGCAGGCAGCTGCTTCCAGAGAGAGCTTGGCTCCAAAAGGAAACCTCACAACCCCCCACGGGCATATTTAATACTCCAACTAAATCAAGATGTGGTCAAAACATTTTTTTTTCTTTCTATAAGTTTTGCTGGGATGTGGTCAACATGTGTTAAAATTGGTTATTTTGGCCAGATCAAAAATTAAACTCGTTCTATGCCCCCAGAGATTTGTAATTTTTTCCACAGCAATAAAAAATTGACATGAATATACTGTATATATGCTAAAATAGTATATATAATATATACTATGAAAGTATAATATCTTAGGCAAATTCAGTGTTCTGTTTGGCTTTATTTTATAAAATGGATTTTCTTGGACATGATTTTTAAAGAGAACTTGCAAGATTTGTAATCAATTCATGAGTGTGTTATACAACTATTTGCAAATACTAAGCAGAATAACTCCATTAAGTACTTGCTAATCAACTCTGCGTATATCTTGGCACGGTTGTTTGTTCACGCTTCCCAGTACGCTGAACTAACCTGCCTCCACTTCAACACCGTGCTCCCAAACCCATCCCAGGCAGCGGCTCCAAGGCGCATCTCACCTGTGCTTACTCAGCAATGTAGTAGCATTAGAACCTCTGGTTCCTAGTGCATCTCTGTTGTTTTTGCAAGTTATCTCCATTTGTATGGGTTCTGGGTGTCTCAAAGTGCCTTTTAAAAATAGTATGCCTCTTTAATTTGCTTAGGGCATTTTTTTTAAAATCCATTTATATTTTACCATTTAATGTATTCTCATCTCCCTAGGAAATATTCTATCTTTTTGCATGTTACTTCTTTAGGATTTTGCAGATCAAGTCTACGTCTAACCTGCTCCTAGATCCATAAGTAAGGTTTCAGAGCCCCAAGGAATTCATTAAATTTGGGATGTTGGAGGCTACTTGCCATCTCACAGAGTAGAAGGGAAGGATTCCTCTAAATTTCCCAAGAGTATTTTAACATCAGAAATGTCTAAAGGGAAACTGAAATGTCAGATGTTATTATAAATTACATCAAAGTTAATCCTCTAAAACAGGCCAAAGCCTGTCAGAGCCTGTATAACAGTGATACTGATTGAATTTGGAGCCCAGGCTATTCATCTGCTTTCAAGCTTTTAATGCTAACTGAGCTGCTGCTAAATTTCCATTACCACTGCACTTCCATCATTTTATTTTGTATATTCACCTTGCTGGTGTTATTATAAAGGTGGCCCTTAATTTCCCTATAAGATTTAAGGTAACTTTTCTTCTCCTGGTGAACGGCTGTAACTCCAAGATTTTCTTCAGTATCTGGAATAATGTGTGGTCTTAAACAGTCTTGATGGGCCCAAAATATTCCTTACATATCATCCTAATAAATCGTTGCTCAGATCAGAATTGCTTCATGAGACTGTCAGACTGCTATTAGTGTCCCCAATAATGTACCCATCAATGCATATTTATATTTTATCCAATACCATTTTACCATTGCTGATTTTTTTTTATGTGAGTTCATTTTTGTTATGTTTAATGTTAGAAAGCTGGAAAATACACTTGGGAAGAAAAACTATTCATATTGTGATCCTACAGCTGTGTGCAAATGCACATCATATAAAAATGTAATAGAAATATGCTATAAAATAATTTCTTTATTTTAATGTGAGGTGTTGCTGTGGGCGGTTGATTGGAGATCACCCAGAGGTAGACTGCAGCTGGCCCATCTATCAGGCTGCCCTGCAGAAATGTGACGAAGAATGGTCTGTGCAAAAGCACACAAAGGCGAGTCCTACTGATGCATTTGGGACAATCAATTTTCAAGATGGAGATCACACTTACCACGCCAAGGTTTGTGTGTAACTTGATTTTTTAAATAGATCTTGGATTAATTTACACTTTTTTTTTTTTTTTTTTTTTTTTTTTTTTTTGTAATATCAGTATAACAGAAACAGGAAGTGGCTTTGGGTGGATATTGGATTATTAGTCTTGAAAGAATAGGGCCTTGGACTAGTAACTCAAATTAGAGTGCGTATATGTTTTTAAGTTTGAGTTTCACTAAGATTAAGACTGATCTGACTTGTACTTTGTATGGTTCATTGGCATATTTTTTAATTATTTCATTAGTATCTTTGTCTCACAAGATCTTTAAGATGTTAGAGCTGAGAACATTCTCAAGTATTTTATTTTCTTTAATTTGAGCATTTAAAGGATATTTGATTTATTCGTGATTATTTCTTGCAGTATATTAGACTCTCTTATGACAGTAATTTAGACCAGCTATTGCATCTGATGGTTAAAGAATGGCAGATGGAGTTGCCAAAGCTTGTGATATCTGTTCATGGAGGCATTCAAAATTTCAAGCTTGCGTCAAAAGTCAAACAGGTTTTCAGCAAAGGATTGGTCAAAGCTGCTGAGACTACGGGAGCATGGATAATTACAGAAGGCATCAATAGCGGTATTGTAGCTTTTCTCTGTATCATTCTTCATCATATATGGGCATTTACAGTTAGGGCAAATACGATGTAATTGTTTGTATGATGATTTAGGATATTCTAGCACAGAATAAGAGAATTTTTATCAGGAATCATACAAAATGCAAAGACTGTTTTGCTGTCAAATGACTTTCTGATTTTTTTTTTATTAAAGAGGAAGGTGTAGTCTACCCATTATAAGAAGCATGATGCCAACTAATAGTAAATAACCAGAACTTACAGTTTTATACTACTTCCTTAAATGCCACTGGATTTTGTCTACTCCCTTAAAATATGAAAATTCTGAGGACTGTGATCAGCATCTTTAAGACAGTTTCAGATCTATATTTAGTAGGCATTTTATAATTAATAATGTTTCAAATTATGGCAATCCTATAATAACTAATCTGTTAATATCTGAAATCCCCTAAACTACACACAAAAGCAGAGGAAATGGTAAATAAGTGAAGAAAGTGAAAAATCTTATTTCTTTAGTTCAAATTTAGTCATTTGGCCTTAAGGGACACTATCCTGTTACCAGAGAAGGTTTGAATTTATTCCTGACAGATGACCTAGGGTCCTTGGTTTATGTCATCTTGGAAGCAGTATGAACTATCAGGAGGAACATGAAGCTCATGAAAATATCCCCTTATTTGAAAAACCTCATTATGTGAACAGAGTCTAAAAGTGTAGTATACTAGCTTTAATGTACAGTGAAGCTAATCTAAATGGTTAATAAATGTAAAAGCTAACAATGCATTTATATGTTTGTATAAATGCTAACAAAGGCATTAGTTTCCATCTTCTGAGAATGTTTATACAAATAATAATGTATTTATGCAGGCAGACTGATCAATTAGCAAAATGTATGAGTAATATTAACTACAAATATGTGTTGACTTGGTGCATTATATCTGAGCCTTACTATTCATGCCATGCATGTCAAATGTACAAATGAGGAGGATAGTTTTGTTTCTGTTCAAAACATAACGATAGAATAAAGTAAATGGTAGAGAGCGCTTTCACTGCTGTTCTGTGGCAGGAATCCAAATGCCAGAGAAATGATGATTACTCCTGTGCTTAGGAGTGTCTAGGCACGTGGGGGATGCACTGAAAGGCCATGCCTCCCCGTACCTGCGGAAGATCTGCGCTGTTGGGATCCCTCCCTGGGGCATCATCGAGAACCAGAGGGACCTCATTGGAAAAGATGTGAGTTGGACACATTTTGCTGTCAAAAATCTTCATGTGCAGGTTTTAGCCTTCTTATCTACATCATTTCCTGCTTGCTTCTCTTCACTGGTTTGATTTGATTGTTTGTGGAGGAAATCTCAGATTTTGCTCGGCAATTGAATGCTGTCGCATACTGAAGCACTGCATTTTGCTTTTCATAAGTAGTAGTTTTAAATTTTCTCTTATAGGAAATTGCTATTCCTCCTAGAAATCTTGCAATTAACTAGGCAATTGCCTTCTGCATGCAAATGATATATTTCTACATTCATGTGATTCAGGATAAGCAACCAGATTAATGATGTACAGAAGTAGTCTATTAAAATGCATAATTTTTATTAATAAACTGGAATTTTGTCTGAGTGCCAGTGTGAGGGTTCAATCTACATAACAGTTGAAAAATACTTGACAAGTAAGGACAAAATCATTCCATGTAAATAGCAGCTTACATTTTCAAGTGGAAATACAACAGGGAATAATATGCCACTGTGTTTCAACTATTACAAAAAAAGACAATTCCTCATTATGGACTATAAGTCCAATCATAAATGCTGTCTGTAGCACTGATTTTGTTTTCGTTGCTCTTAAGAATCAGATTAAAAGCTTGCTTGATTAGAGCAGGAAGAAGCTTGTTGGAGACTTCACACGGTGTGGCAAAGGAATATATGCAAGTGAGGCAGTGTATGAGGGGATACTTTCCCTGTTTATTTGAAGGTTTTATTTATTTATTTATATTTTCTTTTTTATTTTCCCAGGTAGTTTGCTTGTACCAGACTCTTGGTAATCCACTCAGCAAGCTGAGTACTCTCAACAGCATGCATTCTCATTTCCTGATGGCAGATGATGGGACAGTAGGCAAGTATGGAAATGAAATGCTGCTCAGGAGGAATTTGGAGAAGTACATATCCCTTCAAAAAATACACACAAGTGAGTATTGTCTTGGTCACAATTTGGAAATACTATCCTAAAGGTCATGGAGATACTTGGTGTTTCCCCTTAGATGCTGTGTGCCTGCAGTTGCCAGGAATTTCATTAACTGAGTGTTACTCAGTTCAAGCATCCTGAACTTGATCGGGAGAAATGAAAAGGACAGCATTCAGAAAAAAAAAAAAAAGGCAATTGGTGTAATTCAGATTTTGTTTTTTTCAGTTGCAGAAAAAAAAAAAGATAATTCTGAAAGTTCTGAGCTTACTTTCCAGAGATTTACATGTTTTTTGTATCACCATGAAAATATTTCCCAGTATTTTGACTAGTAGCAAGACTGCCAGATTCAGTAGCACTTGAATCCTTTTCTGTCTGTTTATAATACTTCTCTTGCCATTGTGTCTTGCACAGCATACCTCAGACCTTATCAGGAACAGAAACACAGATTGATTACAATTGAAAAGTTTTAGTTTATTCTTTCTGTTACCTGGATCACCATTGTTTTCCTGTAGTGTAGAAATCATAAAGAAAAATATTATCTAGACAATATCTCCTCCTATGCAGTAAATCACTTATCAATTTCTGGAGGTTACTTCTTTTCTAGAGATTATCATTATGAGATATGTTAAAAAGATACAGAATTAAAATAATGAATGATTGCTTTATAAGTTCATGATACAAACATAGAAAATTACCCCAAATCTTTTTAATATGTTCATGAGTACAGCTTCTGAATAGACTCTATTTTTTTCTTTTCTTAACTTATATTTCCTATTTTTTATTTCTATTGTATCTTATTTTTTTCTGTTTTCTCTTGTATCTTATCTGTTTATATTGTATTTTATTTCTACTGTATCTTCTTTATTGATAAAACATGTAAAACCCTGTTTAAAAAAAAAAAAGTGCTTGCTTGCTCTTCTATATGTATAACCTCTTTCCTTGTATGTGAGAGGGGTGTTGCAAAGTGCAGAAGGATATTTTGCATAACATACTCTTTCTTCTTTCCAATGTACAGGAAAGTGAGTGTTTACTATTGCATTAAGGCATTTTCATGACCTTTTTGCCCTGGTTGCAGACTGTGAAAGCCAGTCTCAAGAAGTGGCAAGTTCTGTAGATGGTGGAGGCATAATTTCCTCTCCATTGAACCATGTAGTTACTGTGAGATTTCTCAAGAGTATTCATTGATGAGACATTCTGATGTTTTGTTTTTGTTATGTCTTTGTGACCAAGACCTGTTTGTAACTGGTTAGGTGTGTTTTGAAACAGGAATGGGCCAAGGTGTACCCGTAGTTGGGTTGGTGGTGGAAGGAGGCCCCAATGTGATCCTAATGGTGTGGGAGTACGTGAGGGCCAGCCCAGCTGTCCCCGTGGTGGTCTGTGAGGGCACTGGCAGAGCTGCAGATATCCTGGCTTTTACCCACAAACACACGGGTGATATGGGGTGAGTAGTGCCATAACGAACCTCCTGCTTGGTTTGCAATGTTCAGAGCGATCTGAAAGTACCTGTCTCGAAAGCAAACATATAAGAGATCACTGCCTCTGATAATCACCATGCTGTGGGCTTCTGCTGGCTTTTACTTCTTTGAAGTGAGAATAGTGCTTCTTCCTTCCCTGTCACAAGCCAGTGTTAAAATAAAAACAGTAAAACCCTATTCTGCCAAAATTTTCTGAAGAGCTTTTCTGAATAGAAAACTTTGAAACTACATCTATCTATGCTGAATTATTTCAGTGTTTCTAGCTTCTGGCTAGGGATGGTGTTGAAGAATGCATGATAATTGCTTTGCTTTTGACATCATTCCTTCATCCTTCTCATCAGGATTGTAAAGTGGACTTGAGTTTGTGTTACACAAAGCTTTCAAGACTAGAGATGGGGTTATTC
>JAWLRI010000811.1:1149771-1162239 GCA_034781795.1 Crypturellus tataupa | reverse complement strand
TCAGTGGTAGAACATGAAATCACTTTCCCTGGTATTCTTTGCTCTCTGTTTTGAAGAATGTACAACCAAAGAAGAGAACCAGCACAAGTCTCTGCATTATTCAAATCCTACTTAAGACCTTAAAAGGGTCGTAAGTGATCATGACTGTGGACTTTATTGTCCAGAATGAATTTATCTTGTGAGAACATCTGACTAATCCAGTTAATGATAGAACATTTTTCTTTCCTCTAGTAGATTAGATTATTTACTTTTTTTTCGTAATCCCTGTGTGTAAAATCTGTGATTGATTTGTCTCCCTAAAATGTCTCCTTTCCATGCAGACAGCAAACATGTTCTACATCGTGATTATGATGGCCATAGTCCTCCTGAGTTTTGGAGTGTCACGAAAGGCAATTCTTTCACCAGAGGAGCCTCCTTCATGGTCTCTGGCACGAGATATTGTGTTTCAACCCTACTGGATGATATTTGGTGAAGTCTATGCTGGAGAAATAGATGGTAGGTAATTTTCACAAGACAGATCGCAAACATAAATTTAGTATGTGCTAAAATGTGATTATTTAGGGTGTGGACCTCATATTGGATCTATTCTTACTCAAATTATTTTGATTCTAGTATATATATATGGTCTTAAGTGGTTTAATACTATATGAATAAAGGTAAAAATGATAGTTTCTTTGTTTAAAATGAATATTAATCTTTAAAGCCTCCAAATTTGACTTTTGAAATGAAGTATATTACAAACTTCATAGTGAAGTACATAGGGACTAATATTAGGCTTATTCTTTGTTAGGCGATCTGGCAATTAAATGAATTTCCAATAACGTCAATCCAAAAATCCTGATCTCCTGGTGAGAAGACTTAAAAATGTCCATGAAAGGGAGAAAAAAAAAGCAAAACAAAAAAAAAGAGAGAAAAGGATTTTTCATCATAATGAGTTGTACCAATAGATATCATTGTTAAATCACACAGTAAAAGCAGTGTACAGTTACACACAGTAAAAATATACCAAAACAATGTAAACAACAAAAAAATGATTTTAGCTTTATAATAATAAGATTCTTCTTATTCCTAGTGTTCCAGGATGTCCTTTATCATGACAGAAGGAAGGCACTCAGATACTGCTTAGTGGTGGCTACAAGTAAAACAGAAAAGAAGGCAAACAGATACAGATATTTCAATTATATACTTTGGTTTTGGTCTGCTTCATTTATATAATGAAGCTTATTGCAGAAACTATATATAAATACATACATATTGTGTATATATATGTGAAACAATCACATGGTGACTATTTTCCTTATGAGAAATATTTTTCTAAGTCAAAACAATAAAAGTACACTGTGAAATCTTACAGTTTAATCCATTTAATCACTTATTGATGCTAAACCTTAAAAATTTTGAAACATCTCAAATAAAACCATGATTTCTTTAATGACTCTTGCTGTTGCAGGGTTTCTTCTGCATTTGGGTCTACTCCTTTATGTCTATACATTTCATATATATGTATATTTTGAATTTCATCAAAGACAAAAAATTTGAAATATTAAAAAATATTTTGGCAATTTAAAAATGTTAAAAGGAATTCCTTAGTTTCTATAAAATACTGCCACTTCTCACAAATATTCATAGGCGTATATCCATTTGCACGTGAGTTAATATGATCTAATGGAATCTGTATAGGAATCCCACTCCAGCTTTGGAGAAGTAGGCCTGGGGCCTTATCATTTCCACAGTGGAACTGGTGAAAGCTTTATTACTTGCTTTAATGATGCATGATTTGGATTTCAATTTTCCTGAGTGTGTGCCATTTCCAGCATATATTGCAGTTACACCATTTCCCTTTAACAAAAAGTCCATTGGTGTAAGAAATTATGTTTAAGAAATTGCATTGAAAGCTTTCCTATTTCAGTCGAAAATGTAGTACAGCAGTGTCACGAAGAAGCGTTAGTTCATCTCATTTTAGACCCTTTAGTCAGAAATTGAGCAACTGGCATGTTACTGGGGCATGACAGTCCATGGCAGTTGCTGGGGCTGTCCTGCTTCTTAGTGGTGCAAATACAGAGTCTCTACCATTGCTCTGCTGATGTTCTTACTAACCATGATCTGTGTGTCCTTCACTTTCAGTCTGTGAATCCGACCAAAATTGTCCTCCTGGCTCCTTCCTTACGCCATTCCTCCAAGCCGTGTACCTCTTTGTGCAGTACATCATCATGGTCAACTTGCTCATAGCTTTCTTTAAGTAGGTACCATGTCGTATTCCTGCAAAAGCAAAGCTAGCTAGTAGGTGATCCACCAACTTCCACCTGACAGGCTCTATGAGAGACACACTGATGAGGGTTTGCTACCCCATCTTTCAAGGGGAGGTTT
Organism: Crypturellus tataupa; assembly: GCA_034781795.1. Lineage (NCBI taxonomy): Eukaryota > Metazoa > Chordata > Aves > Tinamiformes > Tinamidae > Crypturellus > Crypturellus tataupa. The sequence goes on along the minus strand of JAWLRI010000811.1, from coordinate 1,159,872 downwards.
CTTTTATTTCAAGTGAACAAAAGAAAAATGGATCTAGTAGGAGTGCCAGAGGAAAGGAATAAGCTGTTTTGTCATTTAAGCAGAGTCTGAACATGTATTGTGATGAAGGAAAGAAACAATTCCCCTTGGCAAACAACCAAATTAATTCAGCTTTGATGTAATTTGTTCTTCATTCCTAAAATTTATCTTTCTTGCTTTGACTGCCTACATAATGTACACCATAAGGTTCATCATAAAGAAATACCTTAAAGTATTTAAACTGGCAAGTAAGTTGAGGAGACATTTGAGGGAAGGGTGTGTGTGTAATGTTTTGCCCCTTTGTTAGGGGCATGCTCTTCATCTCATAACTTCAAAATTCCTGTTGTTTGGTGCAAACTGGTGTGTTATAGAACTGAAATCTACTGCAGTAGTTTTAAATCTCCTCTTTTAAATGTCTTCTCCCAGAACAGTAGCATTTCATCCATAGCTTGGTAGAAAACCCAACCTTTTCACTTTTAAGAAGGACTCCCTGAAAATATTTCCACTGCAGTAGATTAAGTTTGCCATGATGCTAAAGAACAATGTATACAAGTGTTAGCAGAAAACAAACTAATCCAAGAAGATTATTTTTACCCAAGAGTTCTAGTATATCTGAGGAAGAAAATTCAGCTTTAAATTAAAAAAAAAAATCAAATGAAGAAATGTAATGATTAATATTAAAGAGAACTGAATGATAAAAATTCATTCTATTCCCATTTCGAATTAGAAATCCCTTTCCTGAAATTGTGACATTATATTTTTTTTTAATACACAGCTGTGAAATTGTAATTTGCATTATTTCTAGATTTAGACCTTCAGGAACAATGACATGTTAAGCCTTCTGTTTAGTGATTTGATTCTTCCAGAAGTGGGACCAAAAATGAGTATTAGTAATATGTTTAATTATGCTCCTAGAAGCAAAGCTGTATTTTTTGGGGATTGTATGTTGGACGTGAAGGATTCAGGCAGGATTTCTATTGAAATTAAAACACCAGAAAACACAAAGTTGCTTAGCTGAACTGGAGGAGCTATTAATAGTATGGGAAATTATTAGGTGCTGTAGCAGTGTCAAATTTAGTATATTCCATGCAAAAAGCACCCTGCCCAAGAGTTGTCTTTGCAGCTACCTCTTGCAGCAGTTGTTTTGCTCAAGGGAGAGTGCTCTGAAGAGCAGCAGGACTGGTTTGTTAACGCGCTTCCTTTAGCCTGACTTCTTCGTGTAATCTGGTTCAGATCAGGAGACAATGATGAGTTCCTAAGGAGACTATGTATTATAGTTTAAATATTCTGGCTGAGATTTTCAAAGCCACTTCAGGGATGCTTTTGCCCAGTTGCCATTAATTTGAATGGGAATTGGTTCTCCAAATCTTTCAGGCAGCTTTGAAGTTCCCATCCTCTGTGCGCTAGCTGCAGGCATGTGCTGCTGCTCTGTTAAATGAAAGTTGCTAAACTGATTTACCCCACTGGAGGGATGGGCCTTTGTCAAATTAGATCTGTAGACAAGCTATCCTGGAAGGATTTCTCATAGGAATGTTTTACCTCCCTTCCCCCTTTATCTCTTTTCCCAGTAATGTTTATTTTGACTTGAAATCCATATCAAACAAGCTCTGGAAGTACAACCGTTACCGCTACATTATGACCTACCATGAGAAGCCGTGGCTGCCTCCACCTTTCATCCTTCTGAGCCACATGGGACTCCTCATCAACCGCATCTTCCACCATCAGCCCCCAAATGAGTTGGATCAAGAGGAAGGCGATGTTGGACTAAGTAAGCAGTGCAAAGCTGGGGGTCAAAAGGAATTCGCTCATGATGAGTGATCACTTTGTAGATGAGCTCTCCCTCCTCCCCCTCCTCCCCCTCCCTGCCTCCCCTTCTTTCCCCCCCAAAAAATAATTCTCTGGGATAGTAGTTGTTTCAAAACTGAATTTTTCCTGCCTCTTCAAGTATTCGTTTAGGGCAGTGGTTTGTTTTGGTTTTGTGTTTCTCTTTGCCACATACTGTGTATTGTGAAAACATGTTGTTTATAGAATGACGAACTTAAACAGGTTCTGAGTTTTAACTTATATCATTTCCTGGCAGCATCGTCATGCTCAGCCATGGTTATGATCTTATTTTCAAGGGAGCTGGCCTATAACCTCCTAAAGCTGTTGCAGAACTGTCCTGGTGGAATAGCATCAAGTCATAGCTCTGAGCCAAACTAAAGTGACAGCAACTTTTTCTGTAGGATAAAATGTAGTTTTCAAGGAAAATAAGCTAAACAGGAGACACATTTTTTTTGTACTTTTGTCCTGAAAAGAAATGAACAGTTCATTTTGTAATTGCCCATATTCACAGACTTTTTTTTATGACCCCATGTTTATTTTTTCTGATAATTCTCATTGACCTTTTCCCTCTGGACTCACAATGTCCATTTAAGTTTTCATTATTTTTCTCTGTCTGGATCATAGCTCATCAGCACATGTGGTTTGTATGGTAAAATTGTAAGTGAAAACAACACCAAGTGGAGATGAGGCTTCTGCTTTCAGTGTCTGTGTACAGTATAATTGTTGTATGAATGAAGTAAACTAAAAAGTAAAAAGTTAAGGATGCTTTGATATAAGGCAGTAGCGGCTGTAAAAGATGGTTCAGCAAACTTAGTGGTCTGACCTGTTGCGTAGAGCTGCATACGAGTGGAAAGTTCCTTCCTGGCTTTGTGGTATCAGCTGGTGATGTGAAAGCTAACATTTGAGGACCCATTTCTGAAACAATTAACAAACCTGTGTGCAGATACACAGGAACTGTGAGGGTGGAATTCCACTAAAGTACATGAACCTCTGAGTGAGCAGGATTAGTAGAAGGAAACTCCTTTGTGCTAGACAGACCCACCGCCATGCACAAAATAATACCTGGATGTCAGTCAATGTGCCATACTTCATAGCCGTGTTATAAGGGTGTTTAAGGTAAGGCCCAAAGCAATTGCCACACAGTCCTTGGTAGTACTGCATCCTGTTGGGATGCAGAGAAGCAACAAGAGCGCCACAATGCCTTGTGATGAGTGCAGTTGCATGAGCAATGCAACAAAAGAGTCACAGCAGAGTCCAAGGCCAGAGGACATCCCAAGATGGCAGATTTGGGGACAGGGGACAGGAGTTTCTTACCTGCTTGCTGCCATCCCGCTGTGCACCAGTCCTGCTGTTGTCACCTCAACCCTTCTCACTTTGGCACTCTTCCGTCCCCCTGTGCCTAGGTCCTTCCCACGCCTCCTCCTGGCGATGCCACCTTCCTGTCTTACTGCTGCCAGCTCCAGCCACTGAGCCACGAGCAGCTCCCAGGCACTGTTGCAAGGGAAGGTGTGAGCACAAGCTGCCGGGATCGGGTGGGACACAGGCTCAGCAGAGGGTTCCTGCTGGGTGATGGCACAAGGCATGGGACAAGTGAGGAGGAGGAAAGGTGTTTGCTGTAAACTTACATCATGAGAGGCTACGGATGTTGGTCTGTAGTATTGGACACTCTCATCCCTTTGTTTAGAGCATGATGCAACATACTTCCTCGATACCTAATAAACGATTATGATTAGGTTATGATTTGCTCAGGATTTTCTCTGATGGACATGAATCCCATGAACCTGCTGTGCTTTCAAACAGGATTCAAACATGAGCTGGACTAATCAATGCTGACCCTTTACTGCTGCTCCTGGTCTCGGCTCCTCTATCGCGGCTGGGTACAGCATCCTTCCTTCCGAGTAGCACTGCTCTTTTTATATGTGTGCATATAAGTGTGTATAAGTGTGTTTATATGTGTGTGTAATTGGCTATCTTAGCATAGAGGGTGTCTTACAATGTGCATTAGGCACTAAGAAGGCAAGAGAGTGCTTTGCTTATCTAAAAAGATGGAAGGCAGCTAGTACCTTGCCCAGACCCTTTCTCAGAAAGAGATTTGTTTTTTCCTTTCCATATACCTTTGCTTTTTTTTCTATATGCCTATGCATTGCTTGATAAGTGTCTTAAATTTTGGTGTGGTAATAATTTGTTGGTTTTAGCAATGAGGATCCAGTGCCACCCAGTGGAGAATCAACGAAAATACTAAGGTAAAGTCTTTGAGGAAAGGTCATGAGGAGGCTAGAGCGTGGCAGAGCTGAGCAGATGATCCCATCTCCAGCAGCATGGCGAAGAGGACCCTGTGCCGCTCTGCAGTACTTCCCTGGGGTGCTATGTGTTGCAGCAGGGTATTACAACTTGTAGCAAACACTGGTGTGCAGTTTGTCACAGCTGCTGCTGGGCACTGGGAACTTCGGTAAGCAAAAAGCAAAAAAAAAAGGAACTTGGAAGATGTGAAGCTTAGATCAGAAAGGCAGCTAAAAATAAGACTGACTTGCTCTTCTATACCATATGCACTTCTTCATATTGCCCTATATTTGACCCACTCAGTTAAGTCTTAGGTTGGCCTCCTAGAAAAATAGTCCAATGAGCAGCCTGAGCTGGAGTTCAAAACTTTTAGATGAATTCCCTTCACCACAGTGAAAGGAATATTTGCTCAATATTTCGTTCATATGAATATCTGAAGAAAGTAGTCAAGAAAGACCTTGGAAGCTTTGTTTTCTTGAAAGGATGGCAATAGGTGAACATCCCTTATTGAATGCCCCGATCAAATTATATCAAGATCTTCATAGGTAAATCTTTCACAAAGTTTTAGGAGCCTTATGCACATATAACAAAGTACTGGTAAAGGTTAGGAAGAAAATTCGTCTGTAAGCAGTCAATTAGCTGTGCATTTTCAAGTCTTTAAAAGAATGAGTGAAAATACAGTGAGTTTCTGTCAGGGTAGTTCCTTATGTTACGTAAGATAAGATGAAAAACACATTTATGCATACCTGGCATGTTTGGTCTTCATACATAACCCCAGATTCATACAGTGAGTTCTGACTCATTCCTGTCAAGGAAGAGAAGGAAAATCTATTCTGACAGTTTGCTCTTCTTTTTTTTTTTTTGTGAAGGGGTATGAATGGAGGGGCATGTAATAGCATGTTTAATACCAGCTACTATTATTTCCTTTGCTCAGAGCTGTACCTGAGTGATGAGGAGTTGAAGAAGCTGCATGACTTTGAGGAGCAGTGTGTGGAAAAATATTTTCATGAGAAGAATGAAAGTTTGAATTCCAGTGACAGTGAAAGGATCCGTGTGACCACCGAAAGGTGTGTTCTGTGCACTCTTTGTATGCATTTGTTGTATAAAAAGTTTTGATAAACTGAGACCTTTGGAACAGATGATGACCACTGTGAATATGAGAGGAATTGGCATGCATAGGCCATTGTAATTGGGTTGGAATATAATGTTTTCTGAACTTATGGAAGGCTTGGCTGGAAGCGCTGCTGGCAGAACTGAATCTCTGGATGTGTGCAGTATGCCAGCAGTTAACACGATGCAGGGGGTTGTTGCTCACCTTCACTTCTGCAGATCAAGATGGTGATGCTGAATTAGAGCGTGCAGTATTTTCTTTTATTTAAAGGCTTACCAAGTGTAGGACCCCTGTGAGAATGTTTCCTCTGATCAAGTGTAACTGCTGCTTGCAGAAATAGTCATATAACTGCTATAGCATTAGCTACATTGCACTCTTTTGGTTTGCAAAATATTGATAGGGCTATCAACAGGATTTCAGTATTAGCTTAATTCAGTTTTCTATTAAAATCAATGGCACAGCTGCCATTAAATTTGATGGGAAGAATTAAACAAACAGTACTATGAAAAGTTCTATTGAATGCCAATAATGATAAGATCTTATAAATTAATTTTGCCTACAGTAAGATAACCCCTTAAACTTTGCTTATTCACAGACCTATTTTCTAAGTATGAAAACAAAGCATATAAACAAAAAGAGGTCTCCTGTAAAAGAAATAAAATAAAATAAGTAGGTTTGTTCACAAGGTGCAGTATTGACTACAGCAAAACCAATTTCATTTAGTAGATAGTTATAGATCCAGAAAGGGATGTTTGTTTTTGAGTGCAAAGGTAAATTTTACAGCAGAGGAAGAATACCTTCTAGAAGAAAATCATATAGAAGAATAAAATACAGTGGAATATTGACATTTAATTTTATTCAGCCATTGGTTAAATATTATCCCGGTTAGTTACTCAGTGACAAAGGAAAGGAACACTTCTGGCATATTGCCTGTAGCTGGTTTATCACTATCTTAGTGACAAAGTACCAGAGAGGGTAGCTTCAGGAGATGTAAAGATAATAATCTGGTAAAAATGAAATTGTTCTTTATTTTTTTCCTAGGCTTAGAAGTTCTCACATTATTCTTTGGGGGACTTGAAGACCATTAAAAAGGCTCTTCTTGTTTTTCAGTTGAATTTTACTTGGAGATCACTGGTGGCATTGAACATACAAGATACATTCAGGAGGCAAAATAGGTTGTTGGGAATGCTCTTTTCCCAGCAGACTCTAATATTTGAGAAATGGAAGAGTATCTGTAGGCTTATGTGAGGCTCATGCTTTCTGTTCTTGCACAAGAAATGTAGAAATGCAGGATGACTGGCAGATTAGCAATACACTTCTAGTTTCCAAAGCTGTGTCTTGTTACCCAAAATTAAGTAGTTCTATGGCAAGCTGTCGGGATTAGAAGGAAAGTGGAAATGTTTAAAATGAGGCTTACTGAGCAAAAAGCCTGTCTATTTAAGAGTCATGGAGTTTTAGCTCAGTAAATCTGAATGACAAATTGAGAGTCTGGATTGTTTCTGTCTGATGTAGATGTTTATGAGAATGTAGGTCACTGTGAAAAAATGAAGTACAGATTTTTTTTCAGTTGTGTTAAGGGCTTCCTTCATCACCTGGCAAACAAATTAAGATCTGTGTTTTGACATCTTTTTTTTTTTTTTTTTTCTTTTTCCACCTAGAGTGGAGGAGATGGTTTTGCAGCTGAAAGAAGTACATGAGAAGGTATTTTATATCAAGGAATCTTTGCTTTCCCTGGACAGCCAGCTGGGACATTTGCAGGACTTGTCTGCCTTGACCGTGGACATCCTGAAAGTGATTTCGGTTGTCGACACCTTGCAAGTGGAAGAAGCCCTGCTGGCTGACACCAAGCACCGAGCCTGCAGGAAGCTTCCCCACAGCTGGAGCAACGTGCTCTACTCCAAGACGCTCAGCAGCCTGGAGGGCTTGCACGATGAGAAGTACCACTACTACAGCATGCCCCCATCCCTCCTGCGGAGCTTGGTGAGGAGCCAGTGGTCGTCAGAGTGCCGAAACCACGTTCTGAGGGCTGAGGATAGAAAGGCAGTAGAGGACAGCTCTCGGAAGATAGAAATAGAGAGTGACACGCTTACGTCAGGGGTGTCTTCGGAGACTAAGTCGACTCCTAGATATGGACAATTTTTGCTGGTTCCTCCTGACCATCAAGGAGGGTCCTTCTCTGAGGATGCTGAATTAAATTTGTCCTTTTCAAGCACTCCTGACAAGTATAGGGAAGTCACACTAGGGGACAAGCTACAAAGCAGTATTGAAGCTCAGAAAAATTTACAGAGGGTGCACATCATTGGAAAAGAACCGGAAGATTACCAGTGGAGCAAGAGAGACTTTGCTATTAGTTTACCAAAAGAAAATACTGATGATTTAGTGACTGATCATCGTATAGGTCGGCAGCCATTGCCTGCTCTTTGCGAGGATGTGACACCCTCATGTGATGACAAGGAGGAAACTGAAGGTGGTTATGTGAACTGGGGATTCTCTGAAGGTGACGAGAAAGGGGTTTTCAGCCCAAAGAGCAAAGGGAAGAAGCTTCTGTGCATGCATTCCACCTATAACAGTGACTGCAATTGCACTGGCAGTCCTCCCAGGCGCATCCAGATCAGAGAATCCCAGTCCTTCTCCTACAACTCTAACAAGTACCGGTGCAGCGGTGCTGACCCAGAGAGCAAGCCGACGCGCAGCGCCTCCCTCTGGATCAGCCCGCCCTGGAGGGACTGGAGTTTCCGCAGGAGCCACAGCTTGCAGTCCCGCAAGGAAGAGAAAAGAGAGAAAACCTGCAAGGCCATAGGTGGTAATAAGTAAATTTTATACCGCTTCCACATTGTTTTTTTGGAGGAGCCTGAGACATTGCACAAATTTATCTTTGGAATGCAGAAAGTATTAGCTGCATTTGGGGGTAGTAAGAGGGAATTCAGAGTTGTTCTTTCTCTTTCCTCCCAGTATGTCTGGTTGCTGGTGTGAGGTGCCGCTGATATCTAAGCAAGATAGCACCATTGGTCAGGGCACAGTAGCAGTGCAACCCAGATTCTCCCCATCTGCACTGCACTCTGTGGTTGTTTGTTTACAAGAGCCAAAACATAGCAGACTCCGTTTTTAAGTATAAATAGTATGAGATGATGGCTAACATTTGTTGTTTTATATCTTATGATGGTGAACATCTTTGTGCTGCACTGCAAGAATTTCATGAGTATTAGCTTTGGGTATCACAAGTCATTCTCAGCTTTGGAGATCTGCCAGCTCTCAGTCTGATCAGTTCTTCTCCTTGTAAAATGTCTAACTTAATCACATTTTTCACCACTTCATGCAGACTCTTCACTATCTAGTGAGCTACACTACAGTGAGGCAACAAAAACAAAACAACGAAACAGGGACAGAAAATCTCCAAAGGAAAAGAAGAAGCAAAAGCTCCTTCAGGTGCCGGTATGTGTAGAAGCAAGAGACTCACATAATCCATAGCTGCATTTTTAGTTCACTGAGATAAATTTCATAGTTTGAGACAAAATTAAAGCTTAGTTGAAAATGTATGCATTTCAAAATACTATATGCAAATTGGGGAGTAATTTTTCCTCTGGCTTTGGTTTAATTTCCCTTTTGTCTGAGGCCTCAGGAGTGCAGTTTTGAACCGAATAAAGTCCACTGGCCCTCCTGGGTAGCAGACCAAGCCTGTTACTGGCTTTACCCAGCAAGGAATCTGCCCTTACTCTTTGTGGGGAGGCTTGTTATGGTGTGGAAGCAGTGAGTTCGATCCTGGCCTCCTGCATGCAGTAAAGGGACAAACCATGACTCCTGTGCTGTTCTCTGTCCGAGAGGGTTTGGTAACCTTTTTTTCTGAATCCAAGAGATACAAATGGCAGATAGCGTGTTGATTTTCTATCTATGTATATATACGTGCGTGTGGGTGTGTATAAATACATGTATAGGTATGTGTGAATGTGCATGTGCATGTATATGCTTGTGTGCATATGTAGTTAGTCACATGTCAGTGCGTATGTACATGTATATAAAAATAATTTACCACCTGAAGTCAGTTGCTCAGTGAAGCAAAAGCTGAAAGTGTATTGATTTACGTATGATGCTCAGGTCAGCAACAGACCTGAAACTCGAGCTTGGAGGCCCAATTCCAGGGGCCTTCAAAGTTTATTTTGAAAGTTATAGTGCCAGATTTTTCCACTGGTATTATTTTCCAGACAAAAGCAATGTGTATTCTGCAACTTGTAACAAAAACAAGAAAATCTGTTTCTCAGCTGGAAGTCATCTCAGCCGATGACATTTTAGCGGTCTCTGAGAGGCCATGCCATGGTGTGGCTGTCAGAGGACCTGCAGAGGTACCTGTGAATTGAGAGCTGTGTGTCCATGTCTTGCCAGGTGATTACAGTGGATGATGTGTCCCCAGAACACCCCCTTGGGTGTCCCCAGAACACCCAAGTGAGCTCAGAGCCTGCTGAGACCAACACCTGGAGTGAAGAAGAGAAACGCAGCAAGAACTGGCTCACTGTGTCTAATTTCAACCAGCAAAGTATGTAATACTTTGCAGATGGTGAAATTTAGGACAGTTTTAAAAAAGAAAAGCAGTAAATAAAAATTCACAAACTGCCATTTGCACTGCATGGCATAATTAGTAATACGAATAGAGTTAGATGCCAGCACGGATGGCTTGGACATTTGTTTTAGAGGCAAAATGGATATAGATGGGATGGAACTTCAGTTACATCTTACTGTGAGTGTTTTTTGACTCACGTTGGGGATAACAGAGCACTGACAAGAGTAAGTAGGAAGCAAGGAGGATGATATCCTTGCCGCCTCTCCTGAGGTTTCCTGGTTAATTGCAAAAATAGTCTCTGGTAAATTTTTAAGCC
>JAWLRI010000811.1:1120728-1149671 GCA_034781795.1 Crypturellus tataupa | reverse complement strand
TCTGGTAAATTTTTAAGGGTATTTAGACTTGCAGGGTATGTGGCAGTACTGTATCTACTGGCAGATCCTCTGCATGCATTATTCATTGCTCAGAAATACACCCTCCAAGGGCAAGAAATGAATTCTGCACTGTCCCGGTAGGAATGAATAGGGAATGACCTTCCTGTTCTTCTTTTAGTAATTTTCTAGCTCTTCAGTTCTGAGAGATCCTTGCGCAGGTCACCTCGCCTCCCAGCTTTGTTACGACAGAGCTGGCTGGCTTCAGCTTGCAGGCTGCGAGGAGAAGCTCCGGGGACTGCTGTGACTCAGTACATCACGGTCCGAGGAGAACAGGGCTCCCATGAGATTTACTGACAGAGAATGGAAACAGTCTGTTTTAATTCTATGAAATTTTGTTATTGCGTTTATAGCTCATTACTCACTTGGTAGGGCAGTATGGTGTATAGGTGTTTATTTTATAGCGCTGAAGAGGTGTTTATTTTACAGCAACAGGCTGTTCATTTACACCCTACATACTGCTGAAATCTGTTCTTTTGTTTAGGTTTGGAACGTCTCAGGTACATGCAGCAAAAAATGAAAAATCAAGAAGTTGATAGACATACCATACCAGCCTGTGATTACCTGAGGCATTCTCCAGAGGTAAGACTTAAGGATATATATCCTAGACCCTATCTACACGGCGAGGTAGCTCTCCCACCCTCATGGATTTGCTGGTTCTTTGTCATGAAATAACTCTTGCTACATAAGGAACTGTATTATATATGCGGACAGCACGTATGCTAGTAAATGAATAGTTTAAGAGCTGTTAGCACTCTGTGAAGATTAATACAGTAGGATATTAAGTTATTGAGTCATGAGGTGGGTCTGAATATGACTAAGATGGCCTGAAAACCAAGCATGTGTTAGTAATCACTAAGCAATTGAGCAAGTACACAGTTTGGTCTTGAATCTCTAGGTAGAATCTGCTAGAGAAGTCAAGCAACTTTTGGAAAGTTAGCTACATAGCTCTTAATCTATAAGACATAGTTGTTTCTTGTAAAGTGTGAGTTAAACATTGATAATAATTGCAAAGCTTACTTTTTTTTTTTTAACCTCTGGCTAAAAAAGACCATATTTTACCAGAATTAATTTGTAGCTCCATATCGTAAGGCCCTTTGCTTATGTAAATCAACATAGGTTCATTGACTTTGATGGAGATAGACCAATTTATATGTGCTGAAGATCTAAAGGGTTTGGGCAAGAAGCTGGGTTACCAAAATTTCTATCTCTTTTTAAATGGCGTGGCTAATGGAAGAAAATGTATCTTTCACCACATTGCATAGCGGTATCTCAGAGGTAGGAAAGAAAATTAACAAGGAATAAATTGAGAAAAGGAACTGTGAAATAATTCTTTCCTCTTCCTTTCTCAACTGCACCCTTTCTTGCCTGTTTTATTAAAAGACCAAAATCCTAGCTTGCTTTGCACTGTAGTTGTTGTGGGTCCTTGTTTTCCTTTTTTTTTTTAAGAAATGAAGATGAGCCAGATATTTTATGATGTTGACTGGTGTAGAATATAAATCTCAAATACTAAGAAAGAGAACTTGAATCTAAATTTTAAATATTGAATTTTTTGTTTGAAAAAGGGAAGAAAGAGAAATCTAAATATTTATTCTAACTGTGTAATTTCTGTTAAAGCTAAGCTTGGAAACTAAATATTTTTTTTGAAATGTGAAATAGAGGGTGAGACAAGCAAAATAAAAGTAAAGCTGTGTGAAAGGACTAGTCTGATGCTTCAAAAGTCAGATTAAAATTGCCCAGATAAAAAATCAAGTGGAATTTTTAAATCCTGATGAAAGTTCCAGCAACTACAAGGGAATCAGAGTTAGGCCAAGATTTTTCCCTAAAACAGTACTTTTCCCCCTGAACATCAGCACTTCACAAATATCTCTCAATAGCTAGCAGGGAGCCTTGCAAGCAGGATGTGTGTGGGAAGGTTTCAGATCTGTTGAAGAATTTTTCTCCACAAAGCCATCTACAAGGTGAAAACATGAGTGAACTCTGAGCTAGAAAATCTGAGAATTAAGTTTCAGATAATGTTCAGAGATGAATTTCAGTTAGTTTATCTTTAAATTTTGTCTTTGAACTTTTTAATTTGTGCCATTTTAAGGAACAAAATCTGCTTGACTGCTGTTTTTAGGAAAAAAAAATACATATTAGAAGAATAATATGATATAATATAATAATAGAATGATGGAGGCCCCTGCAAATGGCAGTCTGGCTCATAAATGACTTTTTCGTGAAATCGCAGGAAGATTAAAGATTGCTTGAGGACTTTCTCAACTGAAAGACCTGGTTATGATCTAAATATCACTGGAAAACTGTTCAATATGATGTCTTCTATTTTAAATAATTAGGATACATTTTTGTTCCTGAACTTATTCTTAAAATGGAATTTGCTAGTGCAAAAGAAGTTTCTGAATATTTTCAGTATTAGAAATATGTTGTTTGGTTTATAGTAATGTTTGGTGAGCATGTAAATGGAGTGCTGAGTATTTTATTCAAATGTACGGAGACAACATGAACAAATTAATATTTTAATTTACTGTAGGTGCAATAATGCCATAATTTACTTACCTGTCAGTGGGACAAGTTATGAATATGAATTCATATTCATAATAAACATAGCAATAATTATTTTCAAGATTTAGACCTTTTTGAATTGCTTGTTCACATATGCTCACATATGACAGTGATGTAAAGATGTTATCAGTAAAAGTATTTCTTTTCTTTATAGGATTTGAGTAATAGCATGTTTGGAAATACCCAGAAAAATAATCTGAAAAGGAACTCCTCGTATGTATTCCTACATATATTAAGATGTTAATTACATGCTTTTATAAGACTTCCATACTTTCTGCAATTTCTACTTCAGTTCTGTAATAGGCTTTCAATCAGAAGTTTATCTGAAATGAGGATTAAAGCAATTCACTCTAGTTTCTTCAAATGTAGGCTTATTAATGGAGATAAAAGAGAATGAATGAAACAAAATGTGTAAATTTAGGTGGAATAGAATCACCCTCTATTATTCTAACAATATGCAATTTTCTAATTCAATCACTAAGATCACACTAACATCTTTTAACTAGACCCTTATTCCAATCTAGTGAACATGAAAGGTTGCATTTCCTTTTACTGTGTCAATTGCATGTTTGCTCTGTTAATAATTCAACCCCTAGCAACCCTCTGAAAGCTGTTCTTGTTCTCTGATTAAAATCTGTTGTTTTGAGTCTGCACATTTACAAAATATTTAGTTTAGTTTTTGTAAAGAACTTTCAATGGTTATTAAGCTTTGATTATGTTCAGTGAATTTATGTTGATTTCAAAATTGCTCTCAATTTTCTTTTTTTTCCTGTTTCTTTTTCAGCTTGATTGAAAATTATATTACTATTTGAGGTATTTTCACATGTGGTGCTCTCTTTCCGTTCCTTTTTCTTTGCTTCCTTTTTTCATTGATCCTTTTATATCTCCCATGTTTACTAACACTGTGGATATAGTATTTAAAAGGCCCTGTAAAACTGCCACATCTGATACAATTTCACCATGGGAAGAGGAAAAAAGATCTGCGCTTTTTTTTTTTTTTTTTTTAACTATCTTGTGTTTTTACTTTTTTACACCAAAATTTACAGGCAATAGGCATGCTGCATATCTTCAATCAGGACTTGCAGGCCTTGCACTGCCTCATTCTGTCATTCAATCTGCTGTCTTCAGTGGGCTCGCTCTGGTGTGAGACACCCACCATCGTCCTCAATAAAAGCTACTTTAGCGTTCAGGTTGAAGCCTTAACCTTTGGAGCAGCTGTGGAAGCAGTCTGCTTGCCGGCGAGCAAGGGCTGTGACACATGCAGCGCAGAGAATAGCCCAGCATTGATTCACATGGTTTGGAAAATGATCAAGCGTGAACGTGAGCGAAGGGGCCTTTGATTGATGCCATTGTGGCTGTGTAAATCACAGGAGAGGTGGCACACAATACTGAGAGCGGCGGCGGAGTGCAGAAAAATGTCACTGCTTTTCAGTAACTGAGATTGTTTGAAATCGCTGCAACCGACAAAATTGCACTGGGAGTTATTTTGTTTTACTGTACAGATCAAACCTTTGTGAGTTTAGGCTTCACATATCTCACATCTTGTTATAGGTACGAGTACCAGATCAGAAGAGTTTAATGTAAAATCTCAAATGTTTGTTTTTATACAGGTTAAGAAGTTTGGAGGGAACTGACAGTAAGTTCTTCATTTTCTCTGTTAATCAATTTTAATTCCTCTCTACAAATCTTGAAAATTCTGAAGTACAGAATATGAAGAAAAGCTAATTTTCTAGAGATGGATGGTTATAAAAAGATTTTCAACTATTATTTCATATGTTAGTAACTAATTGTTACTTTAAAGTCTAAGACATTTTTATATGGGAATATGTTTTCCTCAGGCTAACTGCAAAGTCTTAAAAGAAAAAAAAATCTGTTTTTACTCAAGCCTGACATGTAATGTGCTACTTTTTAACAGGAATAAACTGTTTAAAAAGATTGGGCTGTTTTCATTCCTGGCAGTCTAGCAGATCTCCTCATTTACAGCTGGATATATACCCAGGGGTAGATCATGGTATAAAATTTCTAAAATATGCTTGATTTTTCAAGTTGGTGCAACTCCTCCATTTGTATGGTTTCACTGAAATTATAAAGGCAGTGAAAGATTGACTTTATTATCAAATTGTCAGTGAAGAAATTCAAGGTCACAGTGAGGAACGACTTTGCTCCACAGAAGCAGAGTGCTGTTTGACTTCACTTAGATTTTTTTGGCTTTTTAGTCTATTCTGTGTTCCAATTTTCCTGACATGCCATGCGGCTGTAACGGGCTGCACAGTGGGGTATCTGCGCCTATTTTAAGGCTGTCTGAGATGTGGAAATGGGCTACTCACTCCCTGGTACACGTGCTGCTGACCCCACTGTGGTGAAAGCAGGTCCAAGGAGGGTTACTCTCCATAGACCAGTGGCTGCAGCACCCCTGCTTCGATTAAAGCCAGGGGTGTTCCCCAGAAATGCCAATCCTTCTCCCAAATACTTTTAATTAATTAATTAATTAATTAATTAGTTTATTTATTAAGACCTGTTTCCTGAGGAAGGAGGACCTAGGCAAACTGAAAAAAATAAAGGCAGCAAGAAAAGCATAATGTCCACATAGTTTGAGATTCAGTTTTAGTAACTTTATTCAGTTTAATAACCTTATTCAAAATTAAAAATAGCACAGCATACGTGTATTTTGAAATCTGGTATTTTGAAGGCTTGTTTTCCAAAAGAAAAAAGTACTTTCATCTAGTTGATGGAAATATGTTCATTAATCTTGGTTTTATTATAAAATGGCTTTTATAAAACAAAGCTTTCTGGATGAAATTTGATCTGGCTGAGCCTCTTTAACTTCATGTAACCACAGAGATTATTTTCCTGTTTGTATTTTAACAGCATTTTAGATGTCACGGGTTAATGGACCACTATTATCATAACTTGGGTGTAATAGTATAGTTAATGGAATGCTTAATGACTGAGGATGAAGTTGGAAAAATCATGCCTTTGGGAGGCTATGAAGCATGATGGACAGCAAAGTGCTTTTAATATCCCAGAGGTGTAATTGGCTCAGAAACACTACATGTCCTTGAGGTTAATATTGATAGTTTCCCACCATTTCTCTGAATAAATAAGTCATCTGGCTATATTACTTTGATGATGAGATATGCCAGTATACTGTGTATTATAACATAGTTAAAACCTATTAGTAGTTCTCTCTTCAGAATGCCCAGGCAGTAATTCTAATTAATCTGTTTCATGACAAACTCTGGAATGGAAGGAATTCAAAATCATGCATTTATCTCTGCTATAATAATTAACGTAATGATCCTTTAAACATTATTTCAGATATTTTTACCTTCTTGAAAGCATCTCAAGATCTGCACCATCATTACTCAGGTAAGCAGGAGGCATCAGAATGATAGCTGAGTAATTTATCAAATTAAAAAGAACATTAATCATCTCCCTGTCATCCTGTGTGGTTTTCGCTTTGAAGAGTCTCACAATTGCCCACCGCAAAGAAGGTTGTGTGTTAATTCAAACTTAACACAGTGCTGAGGAAGTTGTGAACCATTATCTTGTTACTAATTGTCCTATTTCAGGCATTTTTGGCAAATCCTGAGCAGGATGTATGTAATAGCTTTCAAAATATCAGCAAAATAAGGGAGGGAGCTCTGATTCCTATGGAGGATGCACTCATTTGCTCATAGCTGTCACTTCCCCTCACCCCTCCTTCATGCTTTCTGGGTTGGCTTCTTCGATTTGTTGGTCCTGTACTGCGTAACCTGTGTTTAAGAACAGAGGACCTGTGAACTCAGGGAAATGTGGCAGAGAATAAATCATTTGGGTACCAGCTGCCTGGCGCCTGTGAGTGTGCACAGAGTTTCCTCCAAATGAACCCGGATTTATTATTTTTCCCCAGAGGAGAACTGTGCAGAGCTTGCCGGCAGATGTCCCTATTGCCTGCACAACTTGCGCTCGTTTCAGGCGAGGTCTGGAGTAAACCAGGGGCGTTAGCAGCCACCTGAAGTACAGAAAACCCACACTGTTTTCACCGTGAATAACACCTCCTCGTTGATGGTGTACAAGAGTGATGAACTGGGCTCTATGCATGCATGCTCTTTTGGATTCATTAGCATTTTTAGCATAGATGAAGATCATTTGTGTTGTGAGTTGACAAAATCAAAGGCTTTGGGAAGTTCCTAGTGTAGGTTTTTCACTTCTTAAAAAGATTGGGAAAGAATTGAGTCAGCCAAGACTAAATCTTTGCTTCTGATATCCTTCACCAAATAGCTCTTTTATTAAAACAAACAAATAAAGACAAAAACAACAACCCAAACTTCTATTTTTGCTGTAATGTTCCACAGGCAGCTACAGGTCTGTGTCTTGGCACACCAAGAAGTACTTTTGCCCTGAGTTTAGTGGCTTGTGCAAGATTGGAGTGAGTCCTGGCCTGGCCTGACAGGGGTCTGACGGCAAAGCCTGACTTGAAAAGCCTGGCAGGAGGGGGACGTAGAGGAGGTGTCCTTGTTCACTTCCTTTTCACTGTTATGCAGTAATTTACTGATGAGAGTCCCTAACAAGGCTTTAGAGGATGGCAACCCTATTTTTTGGTCCATGCTTCAAGGAGTATTTAGGCACATTAACTAATCCCTGTCAGATTCAGAATAAAGAGATTGTAAACAAGCATCAAATTTGGACCTGGAATTAGGATCTTTTCAGGTACTGGAACTCTAATTCATATACACCTCATTTGCCTCCTTATTCTAATCTTAATCCTGCTTCCTGATATTCTACATATTCTGAAGACGAGTGCATAAACACTTGGTTAGTGCTCAGGTGATAAAGGTGTTTATCTAAGAAGCAGGTCCCGCAGTTAGGGTGGTGTAATGGTGCTACTGATGTGGTCTGGCACGGAGCCCAGGTGAAATAGCTGCTGTCTGTGCAGGGTGAGCTTGGATTTCCCTGCAGTGCTTTGCTAAGAGCCCAGGCATTTCTGAGCCCGGCAAGGGCAGCTGGGGCCAGTGCATCTTCTTACAGGGCATGGTTGGAGTAAGGCACAGCACCCTGGAGCCCGCAGGAGGGAGCAGCAGACGTGGCCCTTGGCGGAAGGGCAGGGTGAAGCATGGCAGAAGGAGTTTTCTGGGAAGGAGGAGGCAGGGAAGCGCTGGTAACTGATGCTTGTGAGATACCTTGTGTGCACAAATGATGCTACTGCTTGGGTAGAATTTCCAAAATGCCACCAAGGGTTACATTGTGGCTTACTTGACATGCTGTAATAAATGTCAGATATTTTTGAAACTCAGCCAGATTGATGTTTACTCAGTAGGGATATCTGTCTTCTTTACAGCTGTTGAAAGAAACAATTTAATGAGACTTGCTCACACCATACCATTTACACCAGTACAGCTCTTTGGTGAGTACCAACTTTCTGGCTATTTTCTGCTTTATCCTTACATTATTTTGTTAAATACTGCACTTATGGCATTGGATTAATTTCAGTAAATTAAATCAAAAATCTTTTCTAAAAGAAATGGACTGGTATAGAGTCAGAATAATTTCAGTTAGGAGAGAATTCTGGAGGTTCAAGTCCCTGTACGTTCAATTTATATTAGGTTGTTGAAGGCTTGTCCAGTTGAATTTGGAATATCTCTTTGAACCTGGAGTCCACATCTTTTCTGGCAAACTGTTCCTACATTTAGTACCTTCACTGAGGCTTTATGTTTTTTTTAAATTAATGTTAATTTTACTATTCCTTGCTGCAGTTTGGGTCTAAAAAGAATTTGGTTTCATGTTCCCTATAACCTTTCATTAATTAATAGATGGCAGCAATAAGATTCTTCTATTCATATTTATATATACTTATATTCTCTCACAGAAGCACACACATTCATGTATGAATAAGTGCAGGAAAACCAGATATTGGCTGAAAGGGTGTTGATCCTGTACCTGATATAGAAGCCTCGCAATTTGCCAAGGGAAAAAAACTGTGCTGTAATTGAAGAATAGTGGGGAATAATACATGCGATTATTTGGAAGAGATTTGAAATTAGCGTGCTGCATTGGTTTACAGCAGCAGGAGCTCTGCCTCTAGACACTTGAGCTCTAGGAACCTTTGTTTTTCAACGGGTAGAATATTTTGTCTCACAGCAGCTAATTGCTGATACTTCACAGGTTTTCTTGGAAGCTGATTACTGTAGATAATTAATATATTTATGAGCATACTGGACATTCTAATCTCTGGAGCTCCCAGGAGACACCCTTTTAGGTGTTAAATTGTCAAAAGATAATAAAATGAAGAATTGATATAAGACAAAGAAGTATACCTGATTATTGCATCCTTGTTAAAGTGTCTTATATTCATGTCAATTTCCATTGCTTTAACATGTGTACAAGGACTCGTGTTCAGCAACACCTGATGCATTTTGTCCTTCCTTATGCCATTTTCTTTTGCTTCTAGCAGATGCAGTTACCTGCTCATACTTGCCAGTGAATACCTATGCCTTATGAATTAACATTGCAAATAATGTGAGGAAGGAGAGTCAGGTTAAAAAAAAAAGTGTACTTTCTGTTTACACAAAGTAGTTTGCAGATGATGGCAACAGCAAGATGTCCTACTTGCTCTGCAAAAGAAGAATACTATTACAACTACATAGGGAGACAGACTGTGACTGAATTAAAACTCACCAGATTTGTTCTGCTTTCAGAAAAAATGTTGTTAGTGGCAGCAGAACTTCTGAAATTTTGTGCACTGCAAGTAACGCTGGAGTTTCTGGGAAGAAGAAAAATCTTACTTTAAAATGGCAAACTGAAAACTTTCTGTTCATTTGCTTTAGCTTGTTCTCCTTAGATTGCTCTCTCAAATACAATTTTAAATACCAAGGAAAGATTGTGACCTTTTGGGTTTGTATTCTAACTTCTCTTGCTCATCATGGCCCATTTGTTACTTCTGAAACAACTCAGTTGACTCACTGCTGAAGAGTATGGCAATCTCTGGGCCTTTTATTTTGGGATAGATAACACATTTATCTCCTTGCTTGACTTCCTTACTAGTGTGTGTAATTAAGCACAATTAAAGTACTCTGTTTGTTCCATCAGTCGTGATTAACTTCAAACAAGTCTTAATAAACACTTTTCTTCCACATAAAAAATGAAACAAAAGAAGCCATACTAAGGATACTAACATTTAAATTTATCCTTTGGAGATAAAATGGTAATCCTTTAAAAACACGTATTTTTAAATTCCAGTCATCCTTAAATACTTAAAAGCTGTGACAGAGGAGATTGTTTTACATAGATTGACTATCAAAGTAAGTGTGGAAGACCACATGAGTTCTTAAATTTGTCTCTATTTAGAGGCTTGGTACAAGCTCTTTTGACCACTTCTGTTATCACAGCTGATCTTCGTGGAGTAGGTATAATAAGCAGTGTAAATTTAGATAGAGGTGGTTTTCATATAAATAAGCACCAATGGTAAAAAGAGGCTCCCTTTTCAAGTATAGCCTGCACAGGACTGTAAAGTGACATATGGTCGTAAGATGCCGAATCAAAATGCAGTTTGCTTCTTTCTCTGTAGGAGCTGATTTTTACTAACCAAATTCTATATTTTTTTAGCTGGGGAAGAAGTGACGGTTTATCGTCTAGAAGAGAGTTCTCCTATGAACCTTGACAAAAGCATGTCTTCTTGGTCCCAGCGTGGTATGGCTGCAATGATCCAGGTCTTGTCACGGGAGGAGATGGATGGGGGTCTGCGAAGAGCCATGAAGGTCATTTGTACTTGGTCTGAAAACGATGTATTAAAGTTGGGACAAGTCTTTATTGTAAAGTCTTTTCTGCCAGAGGTGGTTCAGACCTGGCAAAAGATCTTTCATGATGGCACAGTGCTACATCTCTGCCTGAGGGTGAGTTCAAACCTTAGGGGACACTGACTGGTCTTACATGTCTTAAAGTTATGCTTGTCAAATGAGTAATACCTTCAGCATGAAGGTATTGTCATAACCTGTGACATTAGTCTTTGGAAATGAAAATGATTTTGAATATCTGTCTCCCTTTTATACACAATATGCAAACAATCAGATGATCTTTTTTGGCAATTTGTGATAGTTTTTCTGCAAGATAGCACGTGAGTAATGTTTATAGTGTGCTTTTCCTTAGGAGATACAACAGCAAAGGGCTGCCCAGAAATTGATCTATACCTTCAATCAAATGAAACCTCATACCATTCCATATACTCCAAGGTAGGAGTCTTTAGTTATCCAATTTCTCTTCTTATCTATATCTCAGATCTAATGTAACCTTCTTTCCACAGTGGATTGAAATGGCTGTTGCTTATGCAGTCTTGTTATATACGTGTCTTTGTAGGAGGGAAGATGGCAGCAGCTTAATGGCAGCAACTTCAACAAAAGTCTGTTAGTGAAGTTTTCAGCAGGTGACTTACAAAAAATAAAGATTATTGCTTGTCTCTTAAAGTCTGTGTTCTGATGCTGTGTTTTTACACAGAAGATATTATAGATAATATTTGAGTACTTGGCTGAAGAAGGAAAGATATCATAGGCAGTGGAAGAGGAATTGCAGTGTATTAGAGCAGGCTGATAATGTCTTTTAAGTTCATTTCCATTAAATATATATATATATATAAATATATGTATATATACATATATAATGCTTGTAATAGAAAGAGAGTAATGTCCGTTTCTTTCATATTATTTGAGTAATGCTAAAGCTTTCAATTAGGAGCTGATTAAAATATATACATTTTGAGAAGCAAGCTCTGCATACTGTCTATTTCTAAAGCATCCCTTTTATCACCTCCTTTTGAATGTCTCCATACATGTCTGTAGTCTCTGGTAAAATAGATCATAATTTGAGTATTGAGTACTGAGGGCAATCACTATTTTTTTTACATGAGACTTTATAGACCATAAGAAGAAACATTGGGTCTTCAACTCATAAAAGACTTTAAAGGTTAATCGGAGTAAAATGACTTTATACATTACAAGAGCTTAGTTACATCTTTAGGAGAGATAAGGAGATCTGACTTAAAAAGTGCTAGAACATGTATTTCTTAAATGTATCTGTAGAGACTTTTCCTTCTAGTTACATTTTTTTCTCTCATTTTCCCATCAGCTGTCTCATAATTGCCTCTCATTAAAGCTGATCTACTGAAATGACACAACCCCACTTGCGTAATATATTTTCCCTTGCTTTAATGGTCATGGATTTCCAAGCAAAGTAGTGAAGAGAGAGACCCAAATTCAAGTAACTATCTGGAAAAAAAGCAAGATGCTTTTTGCAATGCATGATATTTTGCATTTATTTTGGAAGCAAGTGGTTGGCTGATCAATGCCTGCTGCACATTTCAGCACTGCAATGTGCTTAAGGTGCATTTTGGTTTATCAATAATCTAGATGAGGAGTTGAGAGCACCCTCAGCAAATTAGCAGATGACACCAAGCTAGGAGGTAGAGCTGATCTGCTTTAGGGTAGGATGGCTCTGCAGAGGGATCTGGATTGATGGGCTGAGTCCAGCTGTAGGAGGTTCAATAAAGCCAAGTTCTGGGTGCTGCACTGGGGTCACAACAACCCCATGCAGCCCTAGGCTTGGGGCAGCGTGGCTGGAGAGCTGCGCAGCAGAAAAGGACCTGGGAGTGCTGGTTGACAGCCGGCTGAACGTGAGGCAGCAGTGCCTGGGTGGCCAGGAGGGCCAACAGCCTCCTGGCTGGAATCAGGAACGGTGCAGCCAGCAGGAGCAGGGAAGTTATTGTCCCCCTGTGCCCAGCGCTGGTGAGGCCGCACAAATACTGTGTTCAGTTCTGGGCCCCTCTCTACAAGAGAGTGCGTGGAGGGGCTGGAGCGTGTCCAGCGTTCTGGTTAGATATTAGGAAGAATTTCTACGTGGAAAGAGTGGCAAAGTCTTGGGACAGGCTGCCCAGGGAAATGGTGGAGTCTCCATCCCTGGCAGTATTCGAGAAATGTGTAGATGAGGCGCTTAGGGACATGATTTAGCAGACGTGCTGGTGATGGGTTTGCGGTTGGACTCGAGGATCTTGAAGGTCTTTTCTAACCATATCAATTCTGTGATTCTTTGATTCTGTCTGTATCTTTTAATGGATGTTTCTGAGGAATTTCCAAGAATCATACTCTCCCTCTTCTCCCGTTTGAATGGAAGCCAAGGAAAAAGCAGCACTGATTTTCCCACTATAGCATGACAGAAATAAGTTTCTTTCCCTATGCAGAATATGGGAAAAAGGGAGAGAGAGAATTTAGCCACTGACTGATCCTTCATGTGACTTCCTTGTGATTCCACTGAGTTTTGCAGTTACAACTTCATATATATGGTTTGAATGAATTACCACGAATAGTGAAATTTTATATAAATGCTTCCATTTACCCATATCCTGTCAGCCTTTTATGAGGAAAGTAAGTAGCTCTGAACTTTGTCTTTATAGGTAAATCTGATGGTAAATAAACATTCTGGTGATACTGTTCCTTAACTCTTGAGCAGGAATTACTTTTCATTCATTTAACATAAGAGAATTCTTATAGTCAGTTTATAGGTTGTCTGGAGTAAATCAGTTTATGTTGTTTGTCCATAAACTATACCTTCTGAAGACGTCTTTTGTTCTTGGTGTTTCCAAATTTGAAAGGTCTTTTTGATAACTCCTATTTGTTACCCTGCAGTTGCAAATGCTCCATCCAGGGAAGACATGACCTCCTTATTGATATATTTACGTTGCATCAGGCTGTGCTTTGACTGTGAGGACATTCATTACTGTGCCAGCTCTTGACAGACAGCACTTATATCCACAGATTCCTGGAAGTTTTCCTCATCTACTGCCACTCAGCCAACCAGTGGCTGACCATCGAGAAGTACATGACTGGTGAGTTTCGGAAATACAACAACAACAACGGAGACGAGATCACTCCCAGCAGCTTGCTGGAAGAGGTGATGCTGGCCTTCTCCCACTGGACCTATGTGTACACCCGTGGGGAGCTCCTTGTCCTGGATTTGCAAGGTATCTGCTAGCATGGAAATGCTTTATCACGAAACCCCAAGACAGCATTTCTCTCAAGAGAGAAATTAATACTGAGGAAGGGGCTAAATTCTCTTCTCATTTGTGTACTGGCAAAACTCATGGAACATCTGGGTAATTCTTGTATGGCACAGAGCCATCCTGGATTAATGTAGTATAACATTCACATTATACCTACATTAAATCTATATAATGTGGCCTCAAATACATCTAGGCAGCATGGACAGCAGCAGGCAGCCAAAGCAGGAAAGAACATTTCAATGAACTGTGAAAAAAGCACTCAACAGTTAAAGTATTTTTATATTTATTAAGATGCATAGGTAATGCATAGATTCAAGCATACCCATGTATATTATATATGCAAAACTGCTTGTATATATGTGTGTGTTTCTGTCAAAATACTGAGAACTATTATCTATATTTTTTATTTTCCTTATTAATAAATCTGTAAGCAGTTTACATAAGCTACAAGTCTGAATACTATTCATAAAGTCTAGAGGTTCCTTCAAAGAGCATGTGATCTTTTTACAGTACATGTGTAAGTGGGAACATGGCATATTTTAAGGAGATAAAACAGTTGACAATGTTCAGAAGATGAACAGCACCCATCAAACAGTATAAACACAATTGTTTGTCATTTCTGTCAAGGGAAATGTGTATGGGTAGACAGAGACTTAACATATTTACATTTTACAGCATTCAGAAGCTGTGAATTACAAAAAGACAAGCTTATTATGCAAAATAAACCTATAATTCTATCCTTGCCTTCATTTGGTTGTAGCTGCACATTAAAAAACACAGAAGGAGTAAGTGTGTCTTCACCACAGCTTGCTGGAATTTGTCTCAAATTTGCCTGGGTTTATTATGCAGCTCCCAGCAGCTCCAGACCAGCTGGGTTGGCTCAAACATGGAGAAGTTAAACATCTGTGTGAATAGCATCAAGACTGGAACTGCAGTTTTCATCTCAAACAAGGAAACGGACTAAAATCTTTGCAGATTTCTTTTGCATAGTCTCTAGTTTTGGACTTACCATTTGCCATGTAATAGATCCCTTGTTCTCTAATCCTCAGTTTAGGGAAAGTTGAAAGCTGCTCCTCTTGCAGTTTTAATATGTACGATTAATCTCTACGAAACAAAAGCTATTATATAATACTATAATCACCTCATACATATATACAACGTTTGTTTAATTTACCTCAGCTGAAATGACCCCTATTGAGATGGATTGGGCATATTTCAGTTACAAAAGAAAATTTTCACAATCTTTGCTGGTGTTCAATGCAGAACATAAGCTCATCATCAGAAACCTATGGAAATAAAAATAATTGCATATCATATGCTTATAGACTTCCTTCCTTAGTTGAAAGAAAATGATTGCCTCAGATGAAAGGTAAGAGCTTTCTGGTGAAATGGAAGTATGCCGTCAGTGTGACAACTGCAAAATTTTTATAGGGATTGACTGCAGTTGGATATTTAATCCCTTTCTATGACCAGTCAGAAGAGAGAGTAACAGATCCAAGCATATACTCCTGACATGGCTGAATAATGAGCTGTCTCTTGCTTTATATCTTCAGGGGAACCTCTATCTGGAGTAGATCCATTGAAATCAGTAGAAACTTACTCCTGATTAATACCTCTGTTCCTACTTAAATAAAAATTTAGGTCTTGATTACATTTTAATTAGTTAGTTCAGTTTCAATGTAATTTCTATTGTGTACAATTATTTGCATAAGCCTCTAGTCTACATAGAAACAAGCCACAAAGTCAGAACCATAATGAAAACTCTTACATTTGGCTGTAGTTAACAGCTTTTTGTAGTCTTATCATGTTCCTTTTCTCATGACCCCTCTAAATGTGTCCTTTTATGACTACAGAAAAATTGGGTAATCACATATTTTTAAGTACCTTTTTGTGAGAGCATTACTACTTCCCACCAGTAACACATTCTGTTGATCTCGTTGTAGGTGTTGGGGAAAACCTTACTGATCCATCTGTGATTAAACCCGAAGACAAGAAGTAAGTTTCCCTCCGATGAAATTATTGTTCACTTTAGGCATTCTGCAGCATTCAGTATATTTTGGGCCTGACTATGCCACATGGTGCCTCTCCATGACCCCTTTTCTGCTCTGCGGCAGCGATGTGATCCTCCTTGATCCTACCGCTGTGAGACACCCAACCCACAGATCACATATGGGGCAGAGGAGAGGCTGTGAGCTTAGGGCCCTTTTCTCTTCCTGTCCCCACACATCCTACCAGCTGATGGGCTCCCCCTCACTCAGATTGTGTCATCTCATGAAGGGGGTTTCTCAGTCTGGGCAAGAAAGAAGATATAAATGCGAATAATCTGATTTAATGCAAGATGAAATTAATGACAAAAATACTAGATGACTTGCTTGGAACTCAGAACAAGTCCATTTTGGAATCAGGCTCTTAGTTCTGGGACCACTGTTAATATTTCATTAATAAGATTAGTAATAAATGACTATATTAATGTTGCATGAATGTTTAATTATGAATGCAGGTGTATTGGCCATATAATATTTATTCTGAAAGCAACATCAAAAATATGCTGAACTCTTCACAGTGACAAAGTCTTTGCCCTAAGTAGGTCATGGGATCTTGACAGAAGCACAAGGATAACAGAGGAGAGAGAGGCAGAGAGATCAAGTATGTAGTTGTTCACCACATAGGCTCAAGTAAGCATTTTTAAACACATGAATTGCTGCAGATGACTTCTGTTCAAGTGTTTTTGTTTTTACTTAAGTGGAAACAAATATATAACCTAAATAAATGGTTGGTGTGAGTTACTAGGGTATCTGTGACTGTAGTAATTAAACCAGAGTAATTCTCATTCAGCTTCTCCTTTCTAAAATAGGATTAATATTTACCCATGTTATCTTGAAGGGTATGTGTGTTAGCATCCTACTGGATTATTTTTTTGTCATTAAATAATTTTGTCATACTAAAATTTGATCCACAGATTCTGTTTTCAAAACTTCATGTTTTTTTGTTTGTATCATCTGCAATACAGCAGAGTCCTAGTTAAAGAGCAAATGTTGATTAATTAATCAAACCAACTTGATTTTCTTATGTTCTCGGAAATCGTCAGAACAGCAAGTTGTGAAACTATATTGTTTTGATTCAGTGATCTGAAGGAATGAGACAGTGAAACTGCAGATAGATTCTGTAATCAGCTACGAGATACCCAATTCTAAGGCACACTTTCTAAAATAATAATAATGTAAATGCACTTTCTTTGCTCTAACCTTCACTCTGTCATAAGGGAAACATTTCTAGCAGTATCAAGATCTGCTTTATGTTTTCATTTGTAAATAACATACTTCATCAAAACCCGTGTGCTGCCTCAAAAGTTGCTTTGAGCTCACATTCTCTTAGAAGCCTGGGAGAGAGTAGATGGCATCTGACTGACAGGGCTGATACAAATTTTAGCACTACTTATAATTACATTATTTATGTTTTGTTTCGGTAATTCCATTGATTTAGGAGCTCATGTCATTATCGTGTAATGAGCATTTTCTTTCATGCATTCCACATGTTGTTTTGGAATGGAGTTTTAATGGCAAAGTGTGACCTCTGTATCTGTGAGAGTGAGGCAGTATATGTTGTTTTTATTATATACGGTACCAAAATCAAAATAACAGATCCACTTGGAAAGTGTGTTTGACTTCGTAGTCACAGGCAGATCCCGAGCTGGTGCAGATCAGTCTGATTTCATGGTTACTTAGCACTGATTGAAGATCTTGCCATGTACAGTTCATAGGATGAATGAAGTGGGGGAAAAACACCCAGCTAAAATACTCAGAAAAAGAGCAGATTATAAGAGCAGATTTCCTGTAAAAGTAGTCAAGGTACAGAATCAGGATCATGGCACGGTGCAATTCCTGCAGACTCCTGCACTGCCCAAACGTTGGGAAGACCTGACCTGTAAGTCACACCATTTTCGGTGTGTCACGCTTACCAAATCCAAAACAAAGTCTGTGCTGGCACAGCTTTCACAGACCCAGGGTACACGATGTCTGCAGGGCAGATGAGAAGTGTGGACCAAGTTTCAAATTAGAAAGAACTGATGCATTAGGCCTGCTGAGAGAGGTGAAGAAAAGGGCCCTAGCAGGCAAAAAAACTCATTACAAAAAAAAAAAAAAAAAAAAAGGGAAAAGAAGAGGTCAGGAGATGCTAAAAGAAGGAGCTAGAGGTCCCTTTTTAAAGCTCTCAAGCAGACAGTGATGGGCTGAAGGCTGTAGCAATGATTGGAGACCGTGTCCTCTCAGGCTAGTCATTTAGCACATGTTTTGAGGTTATACTAAGCTGTACAATTTCAGTCAAACAGTGACAGCTGAAATGGTGCCAATAGAAAGAAACTACATGCATTGACTATACCTCTAACTTGTACAACTGAAATGGGAGTACTCGATGCCCAGACTGTGAAAAGATATAGATGAAATAACTTGCTTGTCTCCTGGTAAAGCTAGGTGCATGACAGCTCCACAGTCCATTGCTATGAAGTCCCCAACTTCCATGAATGAGGTTTTGTGGATGCCTTATTTTTTGCTTTGAGCATTCTCAGCTCAGCCCTGATCGTGAGGAGAGCTCTGCATCAGCACTCTGTATTAATACATCCCTGATAGCCTGCCAGGCCCAATCTGGTAGGCATTTATTTAGCATTTGTTGTGCATTTACTATTAGACATAGCTCTGCAAAAAATAAAGGAAATAGGAATGGGTTTTGGACTGGTATCTCATGTAAATGTACCTGCTGAGTTTGCAGGTAAGTAGGGCTCAGTATTTTTCTCTTCTCGGAGAGACCATGAATAACCAGGTAAATAATCTCATCTGTAGAACATGTGAGTTAGAAGCGATCTTAAAGGCTTAACTGCTTCTTTTTCTGCAGCAAGTCATTCCCATTTTAGACCTCTCAAGACCAGCTCTTGAGGATTTGGTGATCCTAATACATTCAAAGAATATCTATTTTCAACACTTTGCTAATCTTAGTATTAAAAAGGTTTTCTTATTTTTCTATATGAAACTTTTTGTCCGGGTCCTGTATAAAATTGCAATCAATTTCAAACAGTTCCTATGTTCAGTTCCTTTCCTCTGTTTTTAGGCTATCTCTTCAAGCTTTCCTATGTGTCTTGATTTCTAGACTGTTGGTCTTTCTTGTTCTTTCCTCAATTTATCCACATCTTTCTTGAAATAAGATTCCAGAATTGAATATAACCCTCCTCTTGAACTGTAACCCATGCCAGGTAGAAAGGAAGGATTATTTCATTTATACTGCAGGCAGTATCCTTTTTATATGTCCCACAACAACACCGGAAAATTATCTGTCTTTCTTGCGGCCTTTACTTTCATGGAATAATCGAAGAAGGAATATGAGAGTGATTCTGTAGCTTAGAAGTTAGGTTTACTATACCTGCTCAAACAAATATTTGTCTATTCTTTTCTTACTGGAAAATTAGACCAAGTTTATATGGGACCCTTAAGTAATATTCCACTTTTTATCTGTTTTGATGCACTAATTTGCAGTAAAGGTTGATTAGACTTGTGCTTGAATGAACCAAGAGACAGTCGCTACTTACTGTCTGCCAGAAATTAGACAGATATTAAGCTTTAATGTGCGCTTTGGCTAATCATTACACTTCACCCACGTGAAAGGGTAAAACTTGTCATGTTTGCAAACTGTTCTCCTTAGATATATTTTTTGACTGTGGATTACAGAAAGATTGGATAGAGTTAAAATCATTTTCTCTAGCTCCTCAGAGCTATAATTGATTTCAGATTTTAAAATGGATTGTTTCCACTCTGCATACCATTAAAATAAAATATTAGCTTTCATAAAGTTTCTTTGGAAGTGTTTCTTGTGTGCTGTGTTCCGTGATGTCTAGAATGTCAATTAAATTCTTGAAAACAATGGTGGAGCAATATTAAAATTAATGAACACTGATCTTTCAGACTACATTAAGAATCTGTTATAATTATGCGGTACTCCTAATACATGTCTGAGTATAGCCTGGTTTTGCTGTAATTGTTGACTTCACCCAGAATATGCGATACACATTCACAAATGGAACCCTTGGTAATGCTGCTGAATTGGCCAGTGTGCAAACACGCAGAGAAATGAGCATAGAAAGAAGCCAATACATTTTAAAGCCTTGCTTGCTAGCAGTGCACTCTCTTCTTTTCCGTGTTGCATATTGATACATCTAGGGCTCTGCTTCCTTTGGGAAACCTGGCTTTCTGTTCTTAAATGTAGCGAAAGTTCTGCTGAATTTCACCTCTTTGCTAGCTCCAGTTTGTTCCCAGATGTCTACTATCAAAACCAAAACCAAGCCAGCTTCGTGATGAGGATGGAGAACGTTTCCAACAGAATCGTTCAGCTTCTGCCATATGCTCTCTGAATGCTACTGTTCCCAAATTTCCACTAAGCGCTAAGCGGGAACGGTTGGGTCTGCCCTGTGCTTCTCTGGAGCAGGTCACAGCACAGCTAAGCAGCATATCTTAGATGCCATACTGAATGAAATAGCTGTGGGATATATTGGCTGTAGGCTAATGCTTTACCAGAATTGGCAGTTTTCTTGTTTCTGAGCTAAGAAACTTGTGATGGACACTCAGGTTTGATTGTCTTTATACAAAGGACTAAATTAGCTGTTATTTAATAAATAGAAAATATCATCATGTGTCTGACAAGTTACCTTTTGAGACAACTTGCCTATAATCTGGAGAAAAATAAAAATATTTTCTTTTGTATTTCTAGAACCTGCATTCTCTGCCCCCCCACACCTTTTTTTTTCCTTTATACTGGATTTGTTTTTATGGGGTTCATGGATTATTATTTTTTTTTTCTTCAGATCTGGAAAAATGGTGTTTGGACCAGCAAACCTAGGAGAAGATGCAATTAGAAACTTCATTGCAAAGCACCGTTGTAACTCTTGCTGCAGGAAACTGAAACTTCCTGGTATGCAAAACAAATATTAATTTTTTAATCTCTGACTTTTTGAATGCAAGGTAATAAAGACCAAAGTAGGGTAGAAATAGAGGAATTGAAATTCTACTGATCTGTGATAAACGCTGAAACATGGTTGGCACTCTCTGGGCAAAGGTGAATAGGAAAATACTTGTCTGTCACCTTACTCTTCTTTCCACTAGCCATATTTGGGCTTTGGCAATGTCAGTCTGATGTCAGAGACCAGCATGTTAGCTTCTGTGTGTGGGATTGTTTCCTGTGCCATACAAAGTGACAGATTGTTTTTCTAGGAGAATAAATTGAGTTAATTTCAACAAAATTTTTTAGAGTAAGAGATAAAGAGAGAGCTAAAGATCTGAGAAAATCCATAAAACCTAGCAATGCGTTTGCCTGGGAAAGACTCCCTGCAATTCTCTTGACCCTTGGATAGGGTCCTACACATTGCACACCTGTCTTCCTGCTTAAATAAATTTAATTGTTCTTGCTTAAATAAATGTGATTTTTTGAGACGCAGTTTTAAACTGCTCAGAGACAGAGTATATTACTATTTTGGATGAATTTCTGCCTATATATTTTTTTTCTAGAGAAAAGTATCTACATGGAATAATAATTGCTATTTGATTCTGAAATAGGAATTGTGTTGTCATTTTTTTGGATTACTTGTGTCTATGGCAGATGGAGATTGTAGAGGAAAATCACTTGAATGAATACAGCAAGAGCTGGGTCATTCCTATCAGCTCACACCATTTAGGGCCTCTCATCCCTCTGTCTCTGACTTGCCCCATTGCCAATTCTTGGCTTTTTGGACACAGCTACGAGGCTATAGCCAAAAGCTCTGATGTGGCAACAAATGTTTTCCAAACATTTTTCTTTTTCTGTGTCACTGAGCTTATTTTCTTGCTACAGATCTGAGAAAAAATGACTACGTGCTGGAAAGGCTCGTTGCAGCCCCTGCAGGAGAAGCAGGCGCAGGGGCAGCCGATGGTGCGGATGAGCCCCTGGAGTACGACACGCGGCTGTGAGCGCAGCCCACGTGTTTGCACGCTCGGGAGCTGCCTCCCTGTCATGGCTGATGGTCAGGCTGAAAGAAAGAAGTGTGGAGGCCTCTGTGCAGCATCTCGCTACCCTCGGCATGTCCTACGGGCACGGAGCCAAAGGCGTTTCGCTAGTTAGCCCTCTCCTATGTTCTTGCCCAGCACCCTCAGCAGGGTGAACTGTTCCACCAGTGCCTTTTTAGAGGTGGGAAAAATGTGTTTAATGATGCCAAACTCTGATTATAGAAAAATGCCTGAAACCAACATATTTCCATGAGGGACTGGGTTGATGTTTCTTTCTCTACTCTTTAGTAAAAAAACTAAATGTATGCACGTATATGAACCATTCGTTTTCAGATGCAGAGCCCACTCACCCTCAGCTCACTTTTGTCTTGTGCGCCAGAGACTGTCCAAGAAATTGCAGAAAAATTCTTCTCTATTTTTCATTTTGATGCAGTACCAAGTCAAGAATTTGTAAGAAGTAAGAGGGTTTTTTACGATAGTCATGGATATAGGAAGTAGATGTCAAAACTCTTTTCACATACCAAGACTTTATTAAAGTCAAAAAATGAAGGGGTGAAGCCACAAGTATCACCAGCCTTTCCTGTTTTGAGCTGGTAGAACTGAAAAATCCACCATCTTTAATACAAATAGGAACTAAATAGCAAGCCTGAACATAATTCCATTTTTACCCAGGATCTATTTTTCTTTAAAATATGTTGTCTTCAGGATGTTTCTGATTCTTTAAGTCATAAATTGAAGCCAGGAGAAAAGGCAGGAAGAAATAGTATGGTCTATTTAGAACTTAGTGGCTTAGTGTCAGACTGTATACAGGACTGTATACAGGATTTAAATAGAACTTTTCAATTTAGAAAAATCTAGGATATAAGTTTTGCTGTGTAGAATCAGTATCTAAAGGTACTGCTTGCCATAAATATCTCTAATACAATCCATATAATATTAGAGATCACTTTTATCATTAAAGGAAATTTGTACTTCTCTATTTTTCATGAGAAATATTTAATATTGAAATATAAGTCATTGGTAACTTTTATACTTGAATACAAAATAAAATCGTATTTCATGATTTTATCATGATAGTATATTTTTGATGTGTAAGGGGACTAATTGTGGTGATTTATCCTTCATTTGTTATGTTTATAGGGTGTCCGTGTGTACATAAGATTTAGAAATTGCATGTTCTCAGTTTTTATATTGATTTGATATTGATTTGGACACTGGCATAAAGTGTTATCCTGATAGTGTTGCTTTCCTCACTCGTGGTATAAATTCTTGCATCAAAAGGATGGAATTACAGACACTTAAAAATCAGACATGGCAGACTGTGTGTAAGCACTTTTGGTTTCAAAGTTATTACTGAGCCCTACTTTAGATTATATTTTCTTAACAATTATCATGTTGCCTTCAAAAGTGAGTGGCTTTTGAATTCACAGTAATGCTTTCTAGAACCAGTATAGTGTTTATATCAGTGCAGATTCATCGTATCCCCTTTTATGCTGTTCACATTCAGATATATGCTGCCTTCACTTCAAATTAAGAATCCTGACAAGATGATTGTCCATTATGAAATATAACTTATACAAACATGTTTTATGTCTTTACTTTGCTTAGTGTCAGGTATTAATGCAGTAGACCAAGGAAAGGATGCATTTAGAGTTGTTCTGTTATAGCAGCATACTATTTTTTCCACACATGGACACACTAAGTTGAAAAGTTCTGGTGATTCTGGGTGCCTCATCTTATTTTTTCACTTTTTTTTTGGAAGTGCTTCTTTAAATTTCACAGAACTGTAAGTTTGGGTAATATAGTTGAAAATCTTTCTTCATTCTTGTCTTTGTTACAGTTTAGTAATAAATAGTAAAATTATTTGAAAATGTTTATTTTCTTTTGAGTCTTTGGTGTCTTTCTTGCACCAGATTCTGTACTCCCTTTAAATTGTCTTTTGATTTCTCAGTATTGGCTACTACTTTTTGATAATTAGTTTCAAAATTTGTTTTTGATTGAAAAGCACATTTCAGATTTTTAAAATTTATTTTTGTAGTGTATTCAAAATAATTTCCTGCTTTGCTGAAAAAGTAAAGCATTAGGTGATGTAGAAGCTCTGAATAAAATTGAAAACAAAGAATTTATGAACTCGTGTTTTAATGTGAACTTAAAAAAAGCTTATTTAAGAATTCATCTAATATTTCTCAAAACAAAATATGGTTTTGGAAAATATGCTGTTGGAGATTTAGCTTAAATGTGTAAGAAATATTTTGATGATGCAAACCTTATTCTCTGCGTTATTTTTTTTGTCTATTTCTTTTTATCAATTGTGACATTTTTGTGGTTACTTTCTATTGTTGGTGCAATAATCACAGAAGGGATACTAGAGCATTATTTTATGGAAAGGATATATATTTGATGTGTTTTTGTCAAGCTATTTCATCCTCTTTCAAAAAGAATAAAAACATATTTTTGAAAACGTTTCTGCTCTTGGTGGGTAGAGAATTAAATAGCACATTTCAATGTTGCAGGGAAAATAGGTGAAAGTTATATATTGAAAATAATGCAGATCTATTTTTATTTGATTTTTTATCTCAAATAATAAACACTGATTCTATATACATCATGAGGCTTTAATTCTCCTGAATTTTTTTTTTTTTATTTTTTTCATCATTTTCATCAGCTACCGTTTACATTTGTTTTCTACCCTTAAGAAGCTGATGCTGATGGTTATCTCAGTTTTGATTGACAAGAGGAACCCAGAAATCTATCTACAATGGCACTGGTCTTCACATGAACTGTGAACACCTCAAAGTGGTTAATGCTTTTCCTCATGCTATAGCTTCTACAAAAACTACTATTGCTTTTCACCTTTTCTTTATTGTACCCACTATATCATAAATAATTCTGGAACGCACTTCAGTCCCCTAATATATTATAACTATTGAGAGAGAAAAAAACCCTCAAGGTAAAAACAAACCCCAAATACTTTCCTATTTGATATTTGAATAGTGTATAAGTGGCTGCAAGGATCTGTTCATTTACCTATCTGCCAATAGCCCTATTTGCAGAGAAAGAACAAATAAACTAGTGTTTTAAAATCAACTGGTTTTGTTTAGATTGTGATGTTTCCTTGAGATAAAATACTAAAGATTAAGGGGAACAAAACTTTAGAAAGCACAGAATATCCATACTGCAAAAGAAAAAAAAACGACAACAACCCCCCCCACCATGAATGTTGAATATTGCATAGAGAAAGATATGTTGTAGTGCTTGTGTCATGGATTTAGGTAGAAGGCTAAAACCTCAATTTCTTAGGCTCTCACAGAGCAAACTTGACCTGGGTTTTGATGCTGTGCCACCGGTTGGACATGCCCACAGCTGGCAGAAAGGAGGAGAAGGAGGAGGAGGGTAAGGGGCAGAGAGGAATCTCTCACTTCTGAGCCTCTCTGCTGCCCTTCCTGACTGAACTCGTATCCTGCTGGGATACTGCCAGGTGAACCTGGCAATCCTTAGGGAGGCAGGCTCTACTGCAACACTGTAAAGCACTTGTGTGCACTGTACAGACAAAAAAATTGTGTCAGGCACCTAATACTGGCAGTATATTGAAAGGGTATTGCCTGTTCCACCAGTAATACTGCAGGGTTTACCCTAAGGAAAAGAAGAAAAATATCAGGCAGCAGACACTGCCAGTAGGCAGGTATCTGATGCTTGTGATTAGACAAAAACAAACAAGAAAAAAAAACCAAACTGTCAGAATTAGTATAATGCTGTAAAATAAAGTGTATGATATATCAGCCAAGGTATCCACCTGAGTCCGCAGCTTTCAATAAGGATTTCCTTCACTGAAATCCTAGGAACTGGATGTTTCAGCTGGATCTCAGGGGTTGATTCAGTGGTATGGTGAGGAGGTGGGAATCAAGATCACCACTGCCTCCCAGGTGGGCCACAGAGGACAGTGCCTTATCTGATGATGAAAGAGGGAGTTGCTTCTCTTCAGCTGATCTCTGTTGTGAAATAGAAGTGTTACCCGACCTTTCAAAATCTCTGAGAAGCAAATTAGTGTTTCACAGTGCCTACGACAAATGTGCCCCATAAAATCAAAACTGAGTTTAACCTTGGTTATTCCCCTCATTTCCCAAGCAGGATTTTACAGACTACCCCAGCTTCACTCTCTGAGTATTGCAATCTCAGATAATGTCTGTGTAGCAACCTGGATTAATACCTAGTCTTGCATAACTTCTTCCATAATAAAAAAGATGTGGATTTCAGCTGAGATAACCAGTGACTCAAACTCTGAGCAAAGTGAAAGAATTGGATCCAGGCGAACTCAGTTGACAATCGGATAAAATTGGTAGAAAAGGTGGAAGATGACTATGCAGGATTCCAGCTTGCACCCAATAGAGATGGATTTGAACTGAAATGGCACCCCGATCAAACCTTCAGCTGAGGTTATATAGCTATGGTGGCAGAACAAGAGCTGAATATGACCACTTACAATCCCTGAGGAGCACAGAAGGGCTGAGGTTGACCCATGAGGCTGACCCTTAGCAGGTTGGCAAGGCAGGGTAACACTGCAAGGAGGGAAAAAGGCCCAAGGCTCATCTCATCTCATCTCAGATAACTACTTTCAGCAAATTGTAGGGGAAGGATCTAGCTACAGGATCCCATGGCAGCTCATTGACATGAGCAGATCCAGGTCCAATCAACAAGTGAGGTCCAGGTAATCTCAGATGAATCCAGAGAAACAAACGAGAGTTGGAGGTGGCCACAGATGATCTCTGTGCTGCTAACTGGATTTCAGATAGGCCTCAAATGACCCTGGGAAGGAAATCACATCTGGATTAACCTCCAATAAACTAAGGCACCAGAGAAGATCCAGGCTGACCTTAAAAGAGTGCTTGATGTAATTAATTGAAATTAGAGTTGACTTCAAATGACACCTGGGAAAGTTAATTAGCTCTGAGTTTGATCTAGAATAACCTCTGGAATGAAAATAAGGGCCAGGTCATATGACTTCAGGCAATTAATGGGATGTTAGGCTGGCCTTAACTGACCTCAGACATCAAAGGAGAGCAACATTGACTTCAGATGACCCCCAGGGGACCAGAAGAGGGGCATTTTGGCCTCAAAAGCCAAATTGGTATTTGGAGCTCATGTTTATCTGAACAGACCAAGCTAATGCTGGAGTGACTTCAGATGACCCTGTGTACTGGTTTATATCTCAAGATGACTTCAGATGACCATGGGTAGGAAACAAGGGCTGTAGACGACCTCTAATGAACCCAAGCACCAAATGAGAGGTAGACTGACCTCAAATGATCACCTCAGGTTTACCGTAAGTGACTTCTGGGAACCAAACAAGGGACACAGTGAGCTCTGATGAACCCAAACTAGCTTCAGATTGACCTCAGATGAACCCTGGACAAACAAACTGGATGTCAGCATGATCTTAAATGACCCCTGCTCCTCCTAGTAGAGCACTGTTTATCTCAGATGAGGTCTGGACAGCAAGCAAAAACTGTTTGATCTCACATCACCCCATATTGACCTCAAAAGGCCTTGGATACATTAATTAGATCTCTAATTGACATTGAATGACCTTTGTGAGTAGGAAACATTGCCTGTGGTTAACTTCAAATGATACTCTGCAGTTTATTGGCTTTCAGGCAGACCTCAGATGACCTGAGACACAACATGAGAATATCATTGACTTTAAATGATCCCCAAGCAGATAAGTAAATCTCATGCTCACCTCAGACGACCCTTGGAGAACCAATAAGAACAAGGTTGAAATCAAATCGTCCCCAGTCATTTAACAGAATCTACAGTTGACTTCAAATGATGTTGATCAGGAAACTATGCTTCATGTTGGCCTGAAATGACTTGAGATATCAGCCAAAAGCTCAGTGGACCTCATACAACCCCATACAACCCCAAGTGGACCTCATACAACCCCATACAACCTCAAAAGTCAACCTCAGATAACTCCAGACAGGAAACAAGGACTGTACTTGACCTCTAACAACCTCTCAAGTATCAAAGCAGGAGTAGGTTGTCCTCAAATGACCACCAAGGCAAATATTTGAATCTCAAGGTCACCTTAAATGACCTCGGGGCTACAAAAGGGGACACACTGATCTAAAATGAACACCACCTGGCTCTCAAGCTGTTTTCAGAAGAACTCTGGTCAGTTTAATTAGATCTCAACTTGACCTTAAATGACCCCCTCCTCCAAATGAGAGCAACATTGACTTTATATGACCCATGTGGAGGTAACTACATCCCAAGGTGGCTTTAGATGTTTCTTGAACAAACAAAACAAAAGCCAGGTTGATTTCAGATGTTCTCATGCACCTATCTCATTTCCATGTTGACTTCAAATAACTCCTTGACAGGTTAATTGGTTCTCCAGTTCACCTCAAATGACTCTTGTGAGTAGAGATAAAAGGGACTATGCACAAGTGCACAAGTGACCCTGTGCAAATAATTTGTTTCCCCATTCATCTCACATGACCTCTTTGCACCAAACAAGAGCTGTGTTGATGACCCCAGGGCGTCTAATTTGATCTCAAGTTGACCTTAGACCCTGAGATGAAAATGAGGGTTGCAGTTGACCTGAAACGAGTCTGGGTAGATAACTGACCCTCATAATGACCTCTAATGACTCCAGGCAGCAAAAGTAATTGGACCTAAAGACAGATCTCAGATTACCTCAAGAAATTAGCTGGATTTAAGTTTGACCTTAAAGGACTTGTTTGGCAGGAAATAAGGACTTTCACTGCCCTTATACAATCCCTCACATAGCTAACTGGCCCTGAGGTTGACCTCAGATGACCTATCTCAAGGTTCGGGAGCTGGGTTGACCATAAATGATCCCATGGAAGTAAGTATTAGGACATCACGGTGACCTCAGAGGACCTCTGTACAGCCAATAAGACCTGTGATTGACCTATAAATCTTATAATCATAGATTAGTTTCATTTGCAAGTCTCTTTTGAAGGTCATCTAGTCCTTCTCCATGCACACAGCAGACACAATTAGATCAAGTTGCTCAGGTTTTTGCCCAGGTAAATTGGGAATTTCTCCAAGGAAAAGAAAGTCATTTTTCTTGCAATCTCTTCCAGTATATGATCATGGAAAGATAAAAACAATACTGAATTACAAAGGTACCTTCGGCTTAGAAGGCAAGAAAGTACAAGTGTGACGCAAAAGCGAGTATCAGTCAGCGTGAACAGTACGGGGGTACTGTTCATCTATTTATAGACCCAGGACACAGCCTATGAGAAATTACATCCATG
>JAWLRI010000811.1:1089038-1108940 GCA_034781795.1 Crypturellus tataupa | reverse complement strand
CTTACCTTAAAGGAGCTCCTCTGGAAAGCCCTAAGTTTTATGCTGGACCCCTACCAGCCTCAGTGTTTCGTGAGTGTGAACAATCAGACAATTGAGCTGATTTGACTTTGCCACTCCTGGAGTTTCATTGCCTTTAACCTTGGGATGTAATGATAATCATGCCATGCTAAGTGCCTTTCCTACCAGGGGGAACAGGGTTTGTCGGCTCAAGTAGGGCACCCATTCTTGTTAGCCGAGAACAGCATTGATTTGCAGGGAGAGGGGAAATAGATTGAGCATGATTAATACCACTTAGGATGCAGCTTATTTTCTTGTAAGGCTTTTGAAGGTGGGAAACATCCAAGTGTATTTATTTCCTTTTTAATTGTAAGCTCATTGCCAAACAAGGCTGGTCTTATTTATTTATTTATTTATTTTCTTTTGAGAGAGTCTTTAGTGTTTATTATAGGCCCAGTAGCACCCCCTAAAAGGTTTGTACTCACCTCCACCTCCAGGCAGACAACGAGGGGCAGCTTGATTATGGGCTGCATTATATATGGAAGCAATTGTCCCTCTCTGACGAAGGTACAACTGGAAGAGAGATTTCCTTTCCTGGTATGGCAAGTTTATGAAATAAAAAATGCTCAACAGGGTTTGCCAGCCTGTGTTAGGAAAGACAACCTAGAGTGTTCTCTGCTTTGCAGGCAGCTGTGCCCTCTCACATTGCTCTCTGCTTCTGACTTTTGAGGTTTGGAAAGTGTCTAGGGAAGGAGATGTATCCACAAGAAAACAAGTACTGGAGTCATCATCATTGTGCCACAGTTACAGGGAGGGATGAAATGTTCAAGAAGCACAGTCTGTGTGCCCACTGATGGAGTGGGCCATGTCAGGGAACATGGGTGAGGGGTGACTTTTACCAGGCAAGGGAGAGAAATGCAAGCTTGCTTTCCTGTCCTGGTGGGAGCTAGATGCAGACAGGAGGCTGAGCAGCTCTATTTAGCTCACTGATGTGCTTTAGTGTCTTAGTGTTTGGAGTCCTACCTTGCAGCAGGAGGTACTGCCTCCTAGACCCGCAGTGTGTCAAGGGGGAGTAGCTGCCTTCTGCTAAGGAGGAGGAGGAGGAAGTTTCCACAGAAAATTTGCGCCTGCCAGCCCTCTTTTCGTTGCAGTAATGCACAAATAACTGTTAAAAAGACAAACCCTATCATCTTCTATCTAGCAACAGTGTTTGTTTCAGGCCTGTGTGCAATATAACAGCTCTGCAAATACTCATCTGTGTCTCTTCCCAGTTGAGTCCCAGTCTCTCACAGAGAGTCCAGGAAAGCCCGATGGGGCTATGATCAGGATGTGGTGTTGGACCTGTCAGTTCTCCTACTGGAATTAAATGAATGGAATGCATACTGTTTCAGGGAGGTCCAATCTGAAATAAAATACAGAAACACAAAAGATTAGATTAAACTTCACAGAAAACGAAACTAGTGGAGTCTTCTAGAATATTTAGAGTGCTGTAGCACCTGAGCTAGAGCACAGACTCCATCTCCTGACTAAATTCCTTTATTTCCCTCTTTTCCATTGTCATCTTCACACTGCTTCATCTTTTCCATGTTCCTATAAACGTCATTCATCCATCACTCTTTACAGAAGCCTAGCATTTAAAGTGTGTTCTCTTTTTTGTGTATTTTTGTACATTTTATATATTTCATCTATGTATATATAGTTTACTTATATAATAAAAATATTATTTAGAGGAAATCCTGTGACCATTATATCAGTGATTAGTATTTCAAAAATTCTGTTTAAAGATAGCATGGTGGTTTCTTCGAGGCATATGATTGAGTATATATTTTGTCTACTTTATACTGTGAAAAATGCAGTTTCTAAAGGAACAAAGATATTGGTGATATACAGGAGATTTCTGTCTCTCTGTCTTGCCTAGGGACAGGCTGAAGTAAATACTTTTTACTATGACTCAATCTTTTAAACAGTTTAATGTATCAGTAAGTTCGTGCTGCAATACTGCTCTGTATTGGAAAGACTGTTAAAGTAACTGAAACATCTGTTCATGTTCAACAGTATGGGAAAAAGAGTTCTTAGAAAACAGCCTAAAAAGATACTGGTAAAAACTGTAGTCGCCCCAAATTCTGCCAAGAGAGCCCAGCTAATGCTTGTGGCAGTGATCTGTGAAACTAAAATAGAAGTTAAATTTTCTGTGTTAATGCAAGCACTAGATGGATACATTTTTAGTCAACAACGTTAATAATAAATAGCAGATGTTTACAGAGATTAAATGACTGAAGAATTTTAAATGGAATTTATGTTATTTATCTTGCCTGCTCTTTGCTCTTTTCTGTGGAAAACCATAAAACATAGAGAGACTTCTTCTAAATTTGACAAAACATGCTTCAGTTTTGATTTGTTTTCTGTTAGCTTTTTCAGCAATATCCCTCATTAGAAAAATGTGTCTAAAAGAAAGTTCTGTATTTAATGAAAGGAAAATATATGTAATGGGGTTTAAAAATTCTTTTTGAATATGTATGAACACCTTTATTAATACCAATGTCAAGTGACTTCACATAGTTTCTGGTGGACAATATCTTCTTTTGAGGGCTAAGGGTTCAACACCTTTGAAAACATACAGCACATTTTGATTGAATGTTTTTAAATTCCAACAAAAATGAAAAATTTGATTTTCTAATTTAACACAAAGATTTTGAAATCTGTTGGTCAGGTTCTGTGATGTGCTTTCACATTCCTGCTATAAATGCAAAAAGAAAAAAAAAAACAAAACCCGAAAATCTTTCCACCATGCATGCATATGATTTCTAAAAGATGCCATGTGATTGTAAATGGCTTGTTGCCCATAATCTACTACTGTTCAGAGAATGTGTAAACAGTGTACATTTTAGTATGATTTTTGATACCCTTTAGCATCCAAGTCATACTTTAAATCACAATTTATAAACAGTCATGGCTTCTCAGGCTGCTTTTTCAAAGGTATTACAGGAGAGCAGGGTTTTCTCTTAAGGATGCAGATGATGTTACAGTTCAGACTATCATCCACAAAGCAAGTCACTCTGAGGCACTGAAACAATAAGTCATCTCAGAAAAGGGCTGAGTGGATTTCATTTGTAACCCAGATGGCAGCAAGCGTCCTTGCCAAGACAGTATGGGTTTACTTGATAACATCTGGAAACCTTATGGTACGGATGGAATCACTGCTTATATCCTGAAAGTGCCAAGAAAGAAAAACAGATATATGGACAACAAATCATCTGCCCGTCTAAAATAACAGGAGTGATCAATGATCAGAGTAAACATGCCCAAACTCACAATATTTAAACTTGATGTTTTCATTTTCTGGTAGGTCTCTCGGGGGTTAATATAATGGTATTATAAACTAAAGTTCATGAAGAGAAAATGTTTATTTCTTAAAGCAGCAAATTTCAGCAAAGCTTTTGGCCGCTTAAGTATTTTGGACATCTTGAAGCTGGTTGGGTAGCTAAATTCAGAAGTTTGCTAAAGCATGTGCCTTGCTTTAAGGTCATGGAGGAAGTATTAATTCGCTTTGGATACAGCAAGAGATAAAAAGTGCACACAAGCTAGGAGCACTGCATTGGGAGCCCTCAAAAGCACAGTCTGAAGCTTCTGCTCTGCTAAAAGGCAGCAGAGTAGAGAAGAAATGGAATAGTGTGAAGGACCTTCAAAAGGAAGAGAAATAAGGGAGAGACCCAGAAAACATACTTCCCTTTTCAGATCATGCGAAGTGCAAGATGTTGCACATCAGCATTTGTACCACTTTGCAGATATGTGAGCATGGCCACTAACACCAAAATGCATCTAACTTTCCAACGTATTATAACTTTTAAACTGGGAGCATGGAGATTTGGCATCTTGTATAGACTGGTCTTTGTCTTCCCGAAGCAACTTGCAATACAGTTTTAAAAGGATTTTGCTGCAAATTTATTTTTGGGGTGGGGAAGTTATGTGTAGACAGGAGAAGTAGTTAAGACAGGAAAGAGGCAGAAAATTTGCTTTGCCAGACTCTGACTCATATAGGACTAACACTGGACTATTTTTAGGTTATTTATCACATTTGATGAGACAGTTCTTTTTATGAAGGTGTCCCTCTAAGAGCATGGTAAGTTAGCATCAAATTCCTCTATAACCACTATATGTCATGATCTAACAGGCTACATCTGTGTGAGCTAGTGACTAAGCGAACATGTGTAAATATATAATCTATCTGTGATTGTCAGTTGTAATTTTGTGGTGAATTGTCTAATGTATTTCACCTTCCTCTTTGTTTTTCTTGAAAGCATATATTAATTCATCTACCTTTGAGAAACTGTAACGCCAAAGAATACAAGGTTTTCATATCCTGACAAGTAAATCTACTGTGAGCCTTGTGAATGGAGTTCACCATGTCACACTGACATGAGTTAAAGTATTTTCCAAGCTTTCCTAGAAATATAAGCCAGTTTAAACAAGTTAAAGTCAATTAAATAGTAAGGAAGCATAAACTACACAAAATCTGCTGATGTTATTTTAAAATACACTGCTTCTAACATCGTAATTGAGAAAAATATGAGTTTGTATTTATCTGAACACCTGTGGACAATGATATTTATGCAATTATGTGTTCTGAAAATGCAAATATGGCAGTCCACGTACTTCATATGGATAATAAAAGTCATATGATGCCTCCAGGATGAATGTTTATATATGAAATCATTTTTACATTTATTTGAAAGGATTTCAAACAGACTGCAAATATCCAAATGAGCTTTAAATCTCTAGAACTTAAAACTCTAATTATGCCAAGCTGCATTTCTTGCATCTCAGACCCCAACCTACCTGCTTGCCTTGTGATCCAACAGTTGCTGAACGCCTAGTTGGCTTCCAATATATGCAAGAGTCCCGCTGAAGTCAGTA
The DNA here is from genome assembly GCA_034781795.1 of Crypturellus tataupa. Taxonomy (NCBI): domain Eukaryota; kingdom Metazoa; phylum Chordata; class Aves; order Tinamiformes; family Tinamidae; genus Crypturellus; species Crypturellus tataupa. Next base: position 1,104,029 of record JAWLRI010000811.1, on the reverse strand, counting down.
ACACTGTGTATATGATTTGTTTAAGAGCTTGAAAAATGAGGCCTTTAGGTATTGTTATTTAAATTTAAATACAACTTTCTAAAAAATGAAGATGGCACTTATCCTCAGCTTTCACAGCTTTCTCTCCATCCACTGCTGTCCTATCAGACACACATCAACTTAAAAATATTTAATTTATAAATTTATTGTTTCTTGTAAATATGCTAGCTTCTTGTTGTTTGAGATAATTGGATGCCACCCTGTGCCACGTTCTCTGGGTGTCCCTGCTTCAGCAGGGGTTTGGGCTAGATGATCTCTAGAGGTCCCTTCCAACCTCAGCCATTCTGTGATCCTGTGATAATCTGATGTTTCATTAATACCATTTTTATTCATGCAGGTGTCTTTTCTTTAAAGTCCTTTGCTCTTCTAATAGCTGAAACTTTCCCTAAAATAAATAGAAAACACATGAATAAATTTAACAATTTACATATTCAAAAGTTGCAGCTGAAATTTAAATTTCAAAACAGATCTACTTTTGGTGCATTGATGGAGCACACGCTATCCTTAATTCAGTAGGCTTAAAGAAATCCTGAAAATGATTCCTGATGTTTACCTTTCTATTTTTCTTCTATTTTGGAAATGTTTGCACATTTTTTTCCCCTGAAATGATCCAAGTAATTTAAAGGTAGAGGCAATAAAGTAGCACAGCAGATTTTATTTTCTTATACATTTTTTTTTTTAATTTTGTTCAGCATTAAAGAAAGGAACTTCATCAACATTGATTGTCAATTACAGAAAACATTCAAAAATCATGTGTGCATTATTATGGAATGCTAACAGTATTGAACTAATAATTTACAGGACATAAAATAAGACAAAAAATCTATTACATTCTAAAGTAATATAGAACCTTTTTATTTGACAGGGATGCTGATCCTAGGAAATTCATGATAAAAATAAAACCCTCAATGGTCACTTTCTAAATGAATCAGGCTGCATTTTTACTCACGTACACATAAATTAGGTAAGATATATTAAACAAGAGAGAAAGATCAGAAGAAAATTGCAGATGTAAAAATGTTGGATGAACACCTGGCTCCATGGAAATCTGGGATGGCGTTCCCATTGATCTTAATGGAGCCAGACTTTTACCCAGTATGCCATGGTTCATTTGTGGTTTTGCTTTTTGCATCTACAAGCAAGTTAAGATATATATCATAATTATTTTACAGTTAAGCATCAGAAAAAACAAAGTCACTGTTGACTCTATGAGGCATAGAAAGGAACTTTTGTTCTGCTTCTGAGAGTGATTCATTCTGAGTGTTATTTGATCATTTTTAACACACTTCTTAACAGGCAATGCAACTCTTGTGCGTTACCAACACACAGTAAGACCAGTGTTTTGTGTTTGCCACTTACCAAGCGACAAACAATATCCCCAAAAATTAAATCATATCGATTTACAACAATGCAGCTACACCCAAGCACCATATAGTTTATGGCTTGGAGATCTGGGTCTTAACATCTCATTTCACTATAACAAAATGAACTGGAAATAGGATAAAAACATTAGATATTTGAAAGTTGGAAGTATATGAAAAATCAGTTTCTCTCATAATCCTAAAAGCAAGGAAGCATTTTCAGGGATATTTCAAAAATATTAGAAAGTTTCATTTAAATCTAAATATCTATTTTACTTATGTTTTTCTTTTTTTATAAATCGATAATCATAAAATACTAGCAATTAAAGTCATGTTACTTATGCTCCTGCCTTTGTTATTACAGCTGTTGATAAACTGGACATAGTTTATTTTTCTATTATGATCTTCAAAACATGTATTTGGTGAAGGTCAGTTATGGCTTCAGATTACAGCTAATGAGTGGCCTGACCTCAAATTTGAATAAGAAATTAAAAGTATACAAAAATATTTTGCTCATTGGAAAGAAAAAGAAAATGTTTCTATTAATATAATCCATGCCAGAAGGATTCATAAAAGCCATACGCTGTAAGGAAACATTATTTGCTTGAGCAACCTTTCTTCAGATTATATTATTCAAATACAGTCTGCAGGTATTAATACAATACTCACTATACAGACTCATTGGGAACAGGCTTCATGGACAGTCCTGTCCATTTTTCCCCCATTACAAACAGAATTATACACTGAACACCAACGGCTGGTCAAAAGGCTTTATCTATTACAATCAGTTTCCATAAAAACTGAAGAGTACATTACACTTATAGGAAGCAAGTACATAATTTGCTCTTTGATGTTTTTCCTCTTTAAAAAAAATCATTACAAAGTCTTATGCTTAAACAGAGACATAGAAAAAAATCAGTGTATTCACTGTCCCAGGTTATTTACAGCAAAAATTACGGAGACAGCGTACGTAGTATTAGACTTCCACAAGCATATATTAAAAGTAATAACATCTGAAAAAATATTTTATTTGTCTTCTACATTTCTACAATACATACTCAGGTTTTTATTCTTGCTTTGTCTGTTTAGTTTTTAAGTAACTTTCTTTAGTGTTAATCAGATGAGGCAGACAGTGCAGCTGTAAAACAAGGGATTTTGTTGCTATTCTCACTCCTAATTTATTTATACTGTCCATTCATTACAGCCAGAGTAATTAGTTTAACATGGGAATTATCTCACAGCGATTAGCATAAACCTCGGCGTACCCCATGCGCTTGAGTTAGCTGGGTGTCGACAACGGCTTGCGTAGAGTTCAGTTGTGCTTTATCGGTGGCCGCAGGTACAATCAGGGAGCCGCTGCCTGCAGCCCACCGGAGGTCACATTGCAGTAATGCGAGAGGCAAAAACTATCATCACAGCTAGTTCACTCACTATGCTACTCAGTGGCTTTTTAAGAATAAGTGCATGAATAAATCCCCATCTACTGCACAAGAATGCATGATCTACACTTCGTAGCATTAAGTTATTATTAGCATTTTATATTAACAACAACAACAACAACAACAACATTTTTTTTGCCCAAAGACATTGAAGTGACACGTTAAAAAAAACACACCGTAGTGCATATGTATCCCCAAAGAAGCTGACAGCTTAATCTAGTTACTTTGATTTATTAAGCTGAGTGTCTAGTCAAGACATAATAAGTGCTTTTTTTTTTTTTCTCCTTCTTTTTAAATAAGTCTGTTTTAAGTGGAACAGACTTTAAGGTAAAGCCTGTTCTTTGTGGCTGCCCATCTAGCCCTGCTTGTTCTTCAGTGAAGTTGCGTTTTTGCTGTCTAAATAATAAGGGAAGGGACCAACATGATTATAAAATTGAAAACTAGGAGACAATTTCTAATTCTGTCCAGACAGAGTTTTATGTTGAACATACTTTACTGTTGCCAATGTATAGCCATAAACAAGTTTTTTTCCTTGAAGCACATACATTTTCCCCAACAGCAGTATCTTCAATTGCAAATTAGCAGCTCCATCCAGCAAATCCAACAAATATGTAAAAACATTGTGCTATCTACATTAAACTATTTTTTCTTTATAATATTGTACAGAAGACCGCGTGCAAAGCAAACATTTTTCTGCATGTACAGTTACAAAGAAACACTTATAATTTATTTATTGCTGCTATATTCAATGATGTTTTCTTTCACTCTCCCTATGTGCTGTGCTTGGAATTGTGAAGATGATGAAATTATGTAATTGTAGTACATCATGCTAGTAAACCCACTGTCCTCACTGGCTGCAATTACATCCAGGAAATATTCGATCCCAAGCCAGTTTCCACCTTTGCAAGTGCATTTTGCACGTTTCATTATTTTCTCAGCATAAAAAAAAAGGAAGGTTTGTTTGGAGGATGCTGAAACATCCATCTTGTCACTGGATTTTCAGACTGCCTTTTTGGGGAGAGTTACTGGTCCATGACTTACCACTGGAGAAATTTAGAGCGTATTCTTTTGATAATAGTTTTTGTCTATGCAGTTTGTCTGTGCAGTTTAGAGGGCATACACAAACGGCTTTCTAGTCTGAAGTGGTCTGTGGGAAACCATTTCTGGGACAGTAAGTTCCTGGGCTTTTTGGCTCCTTGTCATGCAGTCCCACTTATTGGGCCAGTACGTGCAGGGATAATACAGTTGTGACATGCAGGCTGGGAGGAAGAGGAGAGAGGAGCCTGCTTCCTGCCTTCTCCGTGCAACATCTCTTCTGCAAGCTGCAACAGCTTTGAGAAGGAGCAAAGATGAGTCATTTCCCACTCCAGATTTCATTCGCTAGTAACAAGGTGCAGAAGGGAAAAGAAATAGTAGTAGGTACTCAGCCAAAAACTCTACTTTTTAATGGGCAGGTGAAATGCTAGCAAGAATTTCAGTGGCCAGCAACCTCAAAGATTAGAACTCCAAAAGTGGTGGGACACTTGGCTAATGATAGGACCTTGATGCTTAGGGGGTCCTGGTTTCTCCATTCTAGCTTGTGATGAGATCCATCCACCTAGAAAATTCAGCCGACAGAAGGAGCACATATGCATACCGATGCGCTATGAGGATAGGAGCAGCGACCAGGCTCTGAGGTGGGGAGGGACCTCAGAGCCTGAGCCTAGAGACCTGACATCAGGTCAACAACTATCAAGAAAATCCACTGCAATTTGTCTTTCTGTGTATGTTCTGATAGTGATAGGTCCATTGACAACACTTGGGGTTGAGCTAGGGGCAAATGGAAGGGCATTTCAAATCTCTCATGATTAGGAAATGGGAGTATTTTCAGTAGCATGGCATAAAAAGCAATCTTTGCAGCAGATGAGCTGAGGCCTTGTCATACCATACAAAAGTCTGGCTGATGGCTGTGGCTTGGTGCATCCTGGAGAGGAAGCGATAGCAGTTAGCCACTTCATTTTATATTGCTTGCTCTTTATAGGAATTTCTCCATGTGGTAATTCAGAAAACCGTGGCTGTCATTTATTCCATATCTTAGTCTTTCCTCCTCCGTACCTGCAGCAATTCTGAATATGAGCTCACATTAATAGTACCTTAACTCAGTAACTTTAAACTGCACTTTCTGTTGTCAACTGCCTAAATTCAGTAACTCATTCAAAGCTCATTTGCATTGTGCCTCCAAAAGGCCTAAACTGATTGCTCAGAAATGCTCCAGTGACTGTGAAACAATGGGTGACATGAAGCTGAGGAAATATTGACAGTGAATTCAGTTTAATCTAATCACTGGTTTTAAAGCCTTGTCTGGGTCACATTTGTTTGGGCACTCAACCTGTGCCCCTCAAAGCCTCTAACATTCTCTTCCTAATTATTATCATTATATCTATATAGCTATTTTTATTAATGAAACATCCCTGAGTGGCATACAGTGCAACATCTGCATCAAGCAGTGATTGTCATTTACAAAGCGTGAAACTTAAAGGAAAGAGGACTGGTATTCCAACACACTGTTCCTAAAGGAGGTTGGTCTTTCTGTTTCAACACATATACCCAGACACAATGTATTTGGACCAAAGAGACTGTTTGGTGTTTCATCCGGGCACATCTAGTAGACAGCTCTAAAACGGGAACTGATCGTCCAGGTCAGATCTTGTCTCTGCTGGGAACAGTGTCACCAACACAAAAAGAGTAGGGCGGAAGGAAGATGGTGGCAGCCCAAGTGCCTTTGCACAGCTTTTCAAGAGGGGAGGAAAAGAGGAGAAAGGGGCAGGAGCCATCACGACATGGTGCTGGGCTGCTCAGTGAACCACTTGGAGACACTGCAGAGGGGCACTGCAGTGGGAGAGGAGAGCTTGAAGGAAAGGCTTTGTGTATCCTCCTTGTGCAGAAGACGTTAGGACAGAAATTCCCATAAAACTAACCTACAGGGAAACAGACATCTGCTGAAGCTACTCCCATGAGAGCAGAGACAACCACTTAAAGCTCATGTTCATGGCAGGTCATGTAGCTGCCCCAGCTGCAACACTCTGCCCTCGGATGCATGCGCTGAACAAACGCTGGTGCTCAAGATGCAATGCAGAAAATAACTGGCCCCTGACAAACAGAGCCAAAATAAAAAACGTGAAGCTTAAAGTGAAAGCATTAAAAAGCAAGTTTGAGGACAACATCTGACTTGAGCTCCACCAAGCTCAAAAGGGACCTCATAATGCTGAGGGCCTCTGACTTTATGAAGAGATGACCACCTTCTGTGTGGTACTGAGATGGCTCCAATTTTAACAGAGCTCAGGGAGGCTGACAACTTGCAGAATCAGATCCTAAATACTGCCTATCACAGGCCAATCATAAAATATATATCGCTTTTGGAAACAAGTTGGTTCATCGGAGTGTCTTCTATTACCTTGTTTTTCTAGCAAATACTAAAGCAGTCTTTCCATTAAGAGAAAATATGACTCTTGGAATTAATTCTTTATGAAAAGAGCTGACTAGAGTGACATTTAGACCAAAATTAAGTCCCTGTAGTAGTGTAATGAACAGTTTACATCTGCCTGCTTGACACCAAGGATAACTTAGACCTTTGTGGCTGTATTATCTGAAAGTAATGTTAGAAGCAGAAGATGCATATATTTAAAATCCCTTTTTGTTGTTGTTGTTAAAAATCTGGTGTTCATTATTGAAAAAAAAGTCCCAGGTGAAGAGCTTGACATGAAATAGTCAATGTGCTCTACATATTCTGGCATGAGTAGGGGGACTGGACTAGGTGATCTCTAGATCTCCCTTCCAATCTCAACCATTCTGTGATTTTGTGATTCTATGATTAGCCATTACAGCAGAATAGATGTGGTAAATATTAGTTCTAGGAATTTCCTTGAAAGGTTTCAGATACTACTGATGAAAAATACTATGGATAATGATAAATAATGTCTTTTTAACTGGATACTTCCATTTAGCTATCTTGACATAGGTCAAAAATTCCAAGAATTGATATCTGATTTGAAAAGAATAAAATATTTACAAGATGCAGCACATAACAGTGAAAGCCATATATGAACACAGCAGAACTTCTTATTTACTAACACTAAGGACAGAAATATCAACTAACCTGTCTTTTGTAGGTTGCATAAATATGATATGTTTAATAAATTAAAACTATTTTAAAGAGAATTACTTTATAAGGTGTTCAATTTTTAGAGCTTAGGTGGTATAAAGAAGCACCAACAATAATGCATTCTTATCTATGTTAACTTATGGTGTTTTAATGTCATTAACAGAAATCCGAAAACGTGCCCTGAGTTTGGAGAAAAACAAACTTTTCAAAATAGAAATTGCTAATGAAATTTTACAGTTGTTATCATGTTTACAATAAAATTATTTTCAGCTCAACTGATTATGGCTTTTTTTTTCTGGAGTTGAAATGGATTTTCAGAGAAACACTTGTAAATTTAGGATTTAGGATTTATGACTGCTGTTGTATCTAAGGGATTGCTAAGCAGAAAGAACAGACAAACCACTGTTGGTTTGTCTAGTTTGGATGTCTGTTGTGACATGTGTCTCATGAACTTCATGATGGAGGACCACGGAACTCTTTATAAAATACCCTTGAGATAGCCTGTTAATTATGTGATCCTGCAGAAAGAGGAACAGAGGATGGACATGAGAGCTCTGTGAGTCTCCTCGAAAAGCTAGGGGCATTAACCTATCGCAACAGCCTGTGTTTCTGAATGTGTCCTGGGCCAGTTGTATCCCTGGGGGCTCCCATGACTTTGGGGTACTGCACAACCCTGCACACAGCCCGTCTTTTGGCCTCGCTAAATGCCTATCTCCTAGATGAACTTCAGACTGCATTGACTTCTGTGAGATTTGAAATAAACAAACACATCTGTTTTTAAGTCCTGCCTTCAGACGACCTCTTCTCTGCTGCGTATTTCCCATGATTTCTGCTCTTGGAAACCTCAAAACAACCTTCTCTTGAAAAGCATCTTCAGGATAAAAGGGTGAAAAGCACAGAATCATGGGAGAAGCTAAATCTTACTCTTTGTAGTGCTGGCAGCATCCAGAGGCATTAGTCATGACTGCTAACTAAATTTAGTTAGTCCACAAGATTACGTCTGTTGCTGTCTTCCACTCCTCTTTGCTTGGCATGTGTTCTGTAATCTATAGAGTTACAATTTGAAACCATTAATCAGAATTTGACAGGGTTGAAGGGATGGCAGTAATTATAATTCAATCTACATCTCCATGTTTCCAGATGAGAAATTGATCTATGCTGGCCTTTGGTTTTCCAAGAAAATGGACAAAGTCAAAAGTCAGTTCAGAGACAGATAAAAAGAATTCCCTAATCCTTTGCTCCCCTCCTGAAGGGCACATAAATCAAGCATATATGTATATATACACATATATGTACATGCATATGCATCTGCAGAATGGAAACCATCGGCTCATCTATATGACAGCCATGTCATATCAAGTGATAACTATGGTTGCCTTTGTAATCATGGGTTTTGCTCGCTTTGAATTTCCTCTTCACTTGCTTTCTCCTCTGTGGTTGATGCTCTTCAGATCTATGTTTTAGTTATCCTATGGTTTTCACTGAGATTACTATATGCCTTTCTATTTACTTCAGCAAAAACCAAACAAGTCTTGCAATTACTTTTCAGAGAAACATATAAAACTTTTTTTTTTTTTAAATCAGAAAAATGTATGGGTGGGATAGTCTACTTTTTACTCTGTTTTAGATACTGTCATCAAACACTGTCATGTTACTTTTGTATATACTCTATCCCTACCACAGGGGAAAATTCAAAAAAAAAAAACCCTTTTCCTCTCTCCCCTTGAATCTTCCAGACAAGGCTTTTGCACCATTGATATATTCCTGATCTTTCATTTACAGATTGCACAGATGTACTACATTACACATCTCAGAAAAGATCCTGTTGTTATACACAAGCAGTTGATGATTTAACTCTGACTGGCAAAGTAAATCTTGACTGACCAAATTAAATCGAATGGTTTACTTGGAGAGTAAGAAATGCATGAGAGGCTGACTGAGCGTCCTTCAAAAGTAGGCATGGTATTTTTAAGCTAGAGCATGTATGCATATAATACATACATATATATATGTATATAGCACATATACATATTTATATGTGTATTCCATACATGCACAATAATTTCCAAGACAGTTACAAATTTCCACATGCACTAAACTATCTAAAAACAAGAAATAGGCAAGCCTAATAAGTGGAATTTTCTTAAATTATATTTGAACAATAAACAACAAGAGTAATACTGCAAAGTACTGCTCTATTCTCATTTATATCTACAATAAATTTCTATCAACAGTTGTCTCCCAAAACATATCCCAATAAAATAATAAAAAAGGTAAAACCCAGTGTCCTATATTTTTATATTCATGGTCAGTTCAAAAAAAAAATAAAAAAAAGAAAAAAGTAAACAAAGAAAAGAAAAGAACCCCACTCAGAGGTGCATATTTACATTCTTCAAACTGTAGCGGTGAAAATTAATTCTATTAAGTGCAGGACATTCCTAGTGTTGCAGTAGTGACATTTTTAATAAGTAAGTTCTTCATGAAAACATTTCTTTTGTCTTAGCAGTGATGCATTCCATGACTATATGACAATTCTGTCTTCTCCTTCACTTGCAGCCAGTGGCAGAATCTGGATTGAAAAGCTCCTTATATAATGGAGGAAACAGTGTGTTCACTATATCTGGATGAGATTGTTTAAATACCTGTAGTTTCTCTCCGTGCAAGTTGCAAAGTGCAGTGATGGTTGGTATCTTGGCTATTAACTGCGAGATATTAAAAAAAAAGGAAGAAGGTAGAAATAAATTTAGAATAAATTACAGTTTCTAAAGGTAGCATCTTGTTTAAGTAGCATACAGTTTAAGGTAGCATCTTGTTGTCTGACTAAATGCAATACTCTAAGCTCAATCAGAACTACCCATCCAACACAGTAGAAATTGTTCCTAGCATTAAACAAAAATATCCTGAAATTTTCAGTCAAGTGCCAAAGAACGTGTCTACGAAGATGGATACATCTCCTCCCTCCAGGGGTGTTTTTATAAAGCAATCCCACCTCAGGGCACTAAGAAAAGTCATTAGAGGTTTGCACAAGAAAGAAGGAAAAAGGACAGACATCTAGGGCTTGGAGTACAGGAACAAACCTTCCTTCTCCTACGCAGTGCAAACACATGGTTTGCTCCTTTTAACTTACATTAAAGCACCCATGCACAGAGGAGCTGCTACTAAAAGAGACACAGGACCTCAGAGTACTCAGCCTTTCTTTTTAATAATTTACCTTTGTCAAAGTCTCATCATCAAGGTGGTTCTTCTGGATCACATGTTGAAGTGCAAAGTAAATTTTTTCCTGAAGCTTTTGGACCTTCCTTGGCTCTATTAACCAGGCTCGATCTGAGAAAGAGAAAGGCAGGGGCTCAAGCCAAGGGAAATATGGAAGTGGGGCATGCTCACAGATGGACATAGTGTCTTGTGGGCTTTCACAGCAACCACGGGTCTCTTTAGGACTGTAATATGACTCACACATGGCTGCAGAGGCAGTACTTCTCAGTCCATTAAAGGATCACCTGAGAGTTTAATTAAGACATATAAAACGTAGAGCAACACAATTGCTCTATATTTGCAACACAATGTTGCTCTACATTTGTTTGTTTGAGTGAGGAAAGATAGGAGTAGAAATGAAACAAGGTTCAAGGTTCAATAATTTAATTATTCTCTTTTACTACAGACAGTGTTTTTCTAGCTTCACACTGCTTAGGTGAAAAACACATCATGTCATTTCAGTGACTTTTTAATCCATAAATAATAAACATATTAATCAAAACAGTCAGCCTTTTGAAAATAATAGAATATAATTATTTAAAAATTAAAACAAAATATATCTCATTATTTATTAGGCTAACATTTTGAGACCAAATATTATATTCTGAATAAAAAGAAATAGCTTCTTTCAAAAGAATTTCTTTAATAATTCAACAGAATTATGAGTTGTTGCAACATCTTGAAGTGCAAATTTCTCATTATTTAGAAATGCTCTCTTTTTAAACAACACAAAATAAAAGATTATCTAGGAGAATAACCATTACATATACAGTTGTTTGGTGTGGTATATGGCTTCTGCCATACTCAAATTCCCATTGATTTCAATGCGTGTAGGAGGTCTTTCTTTAGATCTGTGTTCTCACAAGCCATAGCTTCTTAAAATAAGCACATACAAATGAAGTAGCAGACCTCAAGATAATCCTTAAAGTGCAATGTGTTTACTGCACCAGTAAACTATTATGTTCCCATGCTGCAAACTTATTTCCTTCTTCAACTTTCAGAAACCAAACTGAAGCTTGGATTTAGCTTCCAAACAGGAAATGAAAAACAATCCATTTTGTCATGGGACATGAATTAGAGGTACAGAAAACAAACTTTTTTATTTAGGGCTCTTTTTTTTTCTCTTCTGCTACTTCCATATATACACCATAAGTGGACTCTTTCAGTGAGATGTGCATCATGCAGACTAGATCACAAGGGTGTTTCCGTATAGAAGCCGCTTTCTGGCACAAACCGAGAAGAGTGCTTGGAATGTGCACATCATCAAAAGCGTTTTTAAAAAAAGGCAGATCGCCAAATTTTCAAATACTTATCAGGTGCTCAGAGAAAATCACTCTGCTTTTCTATTACATTAGTGGGCACAGAAAGAGAATTAGCTAAGAGCATACACAGCACCCACAGAAGTGAGCACACAGAAGCATTTAGACTTTTTCCTAGGTTAGATGCCAAATTTTACACTATTGCAAAACATGAATTTCAGTAGTGTTAAATCAAGGCCTATTGTGCCACACTGAAGCTAAAAGGATTTACTGTAGACAGCAATCCTTAAAGATTTATCTCTCTGTCACAGAAATGAGCTTAAAAATAGACTGAAGCTGTTGGTGTGGTGTTTTTATAAATTATCTGTCACAGAATATGCTTTATATAATGCAAGAGTGGTTAAATTTATGACAAGAGCTAGGTGAAACTCTTACAATGGATATTTGCTCCCCAAAATGTGATTTCTAAAACCTAAAACTCATTCGTAAATTTGGCTGGAATTCCAGAGATACCTCTAGTTATATTTACAAAAGTGTATGAAAAAGAAATAAATAAGTGACTAGTGATAACAGTATGAGAATTGCAGTTCAGTTCTATGCTTTTCTTATGGGAATTTGGACTCATCTGTATGAGAGTGTATAGGCTACGGCAAAATTGCAATGCTGAACAGAAGATAAGGATCTTTTGTGAAAAGGAAGATGGGGAAAAAGGCAATGTGATTATTCAGAAATTCAGAGGAGGGGGGAATAGACTGCAGAGATCAGCGTGTTTGTTGGTGGAGATGTTTCAGCATCCATCATTCGGGTCATTCTACAAAGTCTGAATCTTGGAAATAAGAGATCAACCCAAATAATTACCCACCAGCATGGTAGTTATGACACTTCTGTGAAAAGAGAAAATTCTGAAAAGAGAACAAAATATATCTAAGTATTTCACTTAAGGAAATGTCTGTGTCCCTACACCAATGTTGGAAGGAATGGGGCAGAATGGTACTTAAATGGACCAATGCTTCATTTTTTTTCACTTCTACAAAATGAAACAGAGATGTTTCAAACAACCTGAAACAACTAGTGTGGGGTGCAATGATTTTCTTTTCTATAATTTATTGTTATTATTTTGGCAAGAGAATAAATGAAAAATTTCATTGTCTTCTAAAATTCAAACAGTCCAGCTGACCTGGCAGTTATCCAAACAAAATTTGCATTTTTTTTGTAAGAGTTTTTTCCACACATGTACATGCTGTTTCAGCCCATCACTTCTTTTTTAATTGCTTCTGTCATGGCCAAGGATACACATGCTTTCAGTCTATAGGAAGAAGCAGTCAGCGGCCATCAAGTGTGCTTTCACATTCGTGTTAAAGAAACAGGAGAAAAATACATTATGTGTTTCCTCTTGCCTGGGCGTAGGGAAAGCCAGCTTGGACATGACAGGTGGAACTGTGAATTACTGCAGTATTTAATCTTGTCTCACCAGTTCCCCCTGCAAGCTTGATCGGGGTGAAAAGAACTTGGAATTGCCTCTGCTTATCTGTGCTACTTGGCAGAAACAGAAGCTGCTATTCAAGAAACACACAGCTCTGGAGTGCTGTATCAGGACTGCTGAATATCAAGACTGAAATTCATTAGTAGCGCTAATAGGGGGGCTTTCACAACACGTGTCTGCCATACAGCTGGCCCAAGGCCAGTGCTGTGTCACTAGCTTCCCCAAACCCTTAATGCAGCCACAGATGTTTTACAAGAAACGTGGCTTCTCAGGAAACACGAAGTGCTGGTAAAATGCAAGATTTTGGTACCTCATGAACAAAAAGGGTATACGAAGAACTACAAAGCCTGAATTGGGATTTTGATATCTATTTAGTGTCTACCTGCAGCTAAGCAGGTAGGGAATCATCCCATTACTTGAATAGGCTTTACCTAGGCATAAGGCACATGAGCCCCAGAACTGCTAGAAACGTTCTGTGACCAGATTTTGTTGGCTTGCACTACAGTTTTTACTCTGTTCCAAAATTACCTGGGAAATGATTCTGGATAGAAACTTGATTTCTTTTAAAGTCTTCTTTAAAGCTTTTGACTTCTTTTTGGCTAGAAATAGTGACTATTTTCCCTCAGATGTAATCTCCCTGTTTTACCCAACATGCTCTGAATTCAGCAGCAATAATCTTATTGCTTCTGTCTATCTACCTAGCTCTCATTTTTTTTTAATTTATGACATTTTAAGGAAATTAAAAGTAAAATAAGATACCTCCTAGATTTTAAGGAATGCAAATACAGAACCTCCTTACAAGGATTCTAGGATATGAGGAAGAACTTCTTTCCTGTGAGGGTGACAGAGCCCTGGCACAGGCTGCCCAGAGAGGTTCCTTGTGGAGTCTCCTCTGGAGATCTTCCAAACCCGCCTGGATGCCACCCTGTGCCACATGCTCTGGGTGTCCCTGCTGGAGCAGGAGGTTGGACTACGTGATCTCTAGAGGTCCCCTCTGGCCTCACCATTTCTGTGATTCTTACTTAATCTTGATACATAATATGAAGCAATCTGGAAACAACTAACCCATCCTCTGCTTCCTGTGTTATCATGTTCTTGAAGAACTTCACAGTCCAGACCTCATTGTTTTCAGCAATCTGGAAATCTGTTTTGGTCTAGCAAGCTACCCAGTACAGAAGCAAACTGTCTGCATGCAACCTACAGACCATCCTTTATCGCTACGTGATACAGTGCCTATCCCTTGTCATGGTCACAAGCTTTTTCTTCTCAGACTGGTGGAGGGATGGTGGAGAGGGACCCATCAGGATGTCACATGTTCGACATCCCAGAGGTGTCACTCCTGCACACATGTGCTGGGCCACTCAAACCCTCCTGCTCCTGCAGCCACTGGCTCATCCCTCTCAATGCAGAGCAGACAGTGCACTAATGCAAGGACTGCTTGAAGGGAAAACAAAAGGAGCAGAGTCCTTTCAAGAGGTGTTCTTAATGATGAGAATGAACATGTTGACACCATCTGTGCTAGTCTAATTCTGTCTAATGTAATCTCCACCACAGATGTGCAAAAGGGCAAACTGACCTAGAGGAAGCTGTTATCAGAACACACTGGAAAAAATAATTTGCAGCGTGATTTCTTTTTTGTAAAGAGATCTAAAGAAGTTATTCTTAATGGGAGTTCGTGGGAGCAGGTCTACCACCACATTAAACTGGGAGCCTGATCCACCTCCTGAGGTAATTCAGCCACCAAAGCCCCTGTGCTGTGGCCAGACACTCTGAGCTGATTCAGAGCACACGTGCCTGGGAGGAGCTGTGGTGCGTGAACACGTACAGAAGAGCACACTGGCCAAAGATGCACCGTGTCTCACCTGCAGCTAAATTCACACAGGACTGTGGGCAGTATTTTACAGTTCATCCTCACATAGACAATCCCACCAGAATTATCCACTCAGCCCTGGTGAGACCACATCTGGAGCACTGTGTCCAGTTCTGGGCCCCACAGTACAAGAGGGATGTGGAGCTG
>JAWLRI010000811.1:1058903-1080517 GCA_034781795.1 Crypturellus tataupa | reverse complement strand
GAGGGTGACAGAGCCCTGGCACAGGCTGCCCAGAGAGGCTCCTTGTGGAGTCTCCTTCCCTGGAGATCTTCCAAACCTGCCTGGATGCCGCCCTGTGCCACGTGCTCTGGGTGTCCTTGCTGGAGCAGGGGGTTGGACTAGATGATCTCTAGAGGTCCCTTCCAACTTCAACCAGTCTGTGATTCTGTGGTCTGTGAATCTGTGATATATATGGTCAGGTTAAGCTGGCAATAAAACTCACATGAGTTCACAGGCCTTACAGCAAGAGGAACAAGTAGGAGCACTGAGTGTGTCTGCCCGAGAAGGAACAAAATGCAGGGCAGGCTTCAAATTTTTGTGCTGTGGGCAAGGCAAGGTGGAGCATGTTGTAGAAAGGGTGCACTTGCTCTGGGGATGAGTGCCTGGCTGCTTGCTTAGCTGGCAGATTAGAAGGCAGCAGAAGGAACTCCAGCTTTACATATATATGACATTTGGCATGATGCAAAATGCAAAACAAATAAAAACTTGTTTTGGCTTCTCTAAGGGACCAGCAACATGAGATTTTCAAAGAGGCAGAGCAAAGAAGGTAACCTTTAAAAGGTTGCAAAGACTACACCTCTGAAATGCAATCAGTTTGCACCTCTGTGTACAAAGAACTTAATGACTGTCACTAGGAATAAGGTAACTGACATCTAGTATCAGCCTGATAAGCAGCACAGGTACTACATGTACCCAAAATACAATTAATTTCTAGGAGATTGGGATGACCTGATTGCTCTGAAGTGCTGCTGGCAACTAGGTTCAATAGATGAGGTCTTTCCATAGAACTACAAAGAATAAGGAGAGAAGACAAGTGGCTTCATGCAGCAGGAGGAGAACTATTTTCTCCAAGCAGTGGTCGTAGCCTTGATCCCGTGGAGGAGCCCTGCTGGAGTGCTGCCCTGCAGCCCCATCCCTCCTGTCCTCCATGCCAAGAGTCTGACCCTGACACTCCATGTACTGGGTCTTGACTTCCATTTGTTTTGCTGTCTGCCACCATGAGCCAACACCTATAGTCAGGAATCACACTAGGAAGGGCTGCAAGCACCGGGAAAGGCAACACTGTTTTTTTGGCCTCATTGGGAGATGCTTGTCCAGCTGCAATGTTGTCAGACACCATTTTGCATAAATTGCTGGAAATTTGCAGTTTCCTGCTTGAGAAGGCAACTAAAAGTGATGATGCTGTCCACTTGGATATGAGAATCAAAGTTTGCAAAGTTTACAAGGAATACCTGCTGTAAGAGTGAAAAATAGTAAATCTAACTCAAACAAGATCCTGAGACTGCATAATGGCATGCTATCAGCATTATACCTACATCTGCAAAGTGCATGTCTTTTGAAGCATTTCTGCCACACAATATGTAAACAGAGGTATTGTCTAGTGGTTTCATTCATCTTCTTTTGTCTGTATTTTGGGTTTCTTACATGAGGCTGATCTCCTATCGTGCATCACGGTCACTTGATACTACATAATACCAAGCTGATGGCCGTTGTATATCCTAGGAGATTTATTCTGTCAGGGAAACATGGTCTACAGAAAATAGTGAGTTTCAAGAGACTGAATTCCAGCATGCATTGCAGCATAAAAGCACTGCTATTAGACAGTTTGTTTCTTAATCTAAAGTGTTCATAGTGTTGGTGCTCTGAAACTGTTCAAGCAAAACAGGCACATTCTATAAAAATGTTTTCTATCATTAAAAAAAAAAAGTATTTGCTTCCAGAGAAGACAACTTGTAAACAACAAAGTCAATCAATCAAGCAACAATTGCAACCAATATGAGGTCTTGAAACATCAAAAATACTCAGCTAATATATACCCTGGAATGATTAATTATACTACAGATCTGTCCTGCACATTACTGACTAGTTCTCTGTTATGGCCATTTTTGTTTGACTGGAAGGTCTCCTCTCTTCTTAGGGATGACAAAGAAAATCTGATACTGTTGGCTAATGCCAACTCTGCATTTCTAAAGATTTTAAATGGAAACACACTAAGGCAATCTGTGTGGTAAGCATCTGCACCAAATCACAATGCAAAAAGGACAAGAGAGAAAAGTTACAACACCTACGATGTACAAATTATCATATTTTCCTACTCTGAGCGTACTTAGATCAGCTATTTGACAAAATAAATGTTAAGAAACCATATATTCCATTTGAAATATTCTCCCAGTGAAAAATAGCTTCAAAGAAAGCTCATTTGATAACTTGATCTTTTAGATTACAAAATGTGTACCAACAGGACCGATTTCCCTGCACAAAAAAGAATGGGAGCTTTGAGTTATTCAGCTTTTCACAGAAATCTCCAGTGCCTCCGAAGAAAGAAATATTTAGTTATAGCATATAAATCAAACTTGGACAGGAAAGCGGTTCTTCTAAAAACTGACAATGGCATTGAGCTAGAGCAAAAGTCATCACCCCCCCTACTCCAAGTCCCCATATGAACTTGTCAGTATGCTGATGAATGCGACTCATGAGAGAAAACATGTATTTGAAGTCTGTTAGATACTTTCAGATAATTGCTGATTAATGAGAAAGATATGAAACTCTACCAGATAGCTAAATGGAAAAGCAGAAGATTTGGAAGGGCTCCAGAAAAGTAGCTAAAGAAGCAGAGAATAAAGCTAGCCACAAGGGAGCGAGCCTGCTCATAGCTGCACCAGTGCTCACAGAATTTCCAGAGCAAAAATGCTGTTTTCAGAAACCTGAGTGGTCAAACTGACTTCACAGCTATACAGTGGATGGAAATGCTCCCCATTCTGTAACAGAAGTTCAGATGCTAAAAGAAGCCCAAAGGAGGGACAGACAATAGTACTTCAAAGAACAAGCCCCTACTGTGCAAGAGGCATTAAACCTTTTGTTGCTTTGATTCCTGTCAAGTGATGAGATCTTAGAAACAACAGCCTGTATTTTAGCAGCCCTGTAGCATGCTGTAACCCCATTACACTTCTGTCTTTCCAAACCTTACCTTTCTTAATGGTAACAAAAATTGAAAGGAAATAACAGAAAATGAGACTTTATTCAGAAAGGAAAAGGTAATTAAAAAAAAAAAAAAAAACAGACTGTGAAGCAACAATTTGAATAATCTAGTATGTAGGAGACATTAATGGCACCCAGATAGATACAGAAATGATAGTGGAAAATAAACTAGGACTTTGCAATTTAACAGTGTAATAAAGGATTAAATACATAGTAGGGTATGTCAAGAATAAGCTGGAAATTGTAAATGGGGAAGCTAAAAGATTATCTGTTAATTAGCCTTTCCCCCCCAGTTTCAAGATCAGCTGTGTGTTTCCTGAAGGAAGGGAGATTTTGTGCTCTGTGATGCACTGATAGTTGGAAGACTCTATGGACACCAGATGAGGAAGAGGAGGAGTGAGAGCAGGGGAAAGTGGTGAGAGGACTGGCTTTCAAATTCAGTCTGGGACCTGCTAGCCTATTGGTTGGAGGAAATGGGAATCTAGCTTGAGGCGACCCTGTGCACCCCGGGCTCTGGGTGTTGGGAGTCGGACAACCTGCAGCCTCACGTGCAGGGGACTTGGACTAGATCTCTAGAGGTCCCTTCTAACCACAGCCATTCTGCGATCTGATGAGGCCAGCTCATGGTTAGTGGAAGAAGCTCATCAGCTTCAATTCCTGTGGTTCCCTGTGGCTCGGGCAGGCCACCTTAGCTCAGCGAAAACACTGACCAGCGCCAGATCCTAAAGATGTTTGTGTCCTTCATCTGCCGAGCAGTCTCTTTTCAGAAAATGAGAAATTAAATCTCTGAGACCTCTGCTTCTCTTCTAATGTGAAGTCAGAAAATAGTTTAAAAGTTGCTGGGGAAAGAAGTGCCTGACATAGAGACTGGGCAATCCCAGTTTTATCAGCAAAATAGGCCAAAAGCATATGTTGCAAGAGCAATAGTGGATGGGTCATACCATTGAGGCAGAAATCTGCGACTGCAACTTCTAGAACAGCAAGTGACCTTTTCTATTTCCAATTTCAGCTATTCGGCTGGGCTTTTATATATATATTTTCTATTGAAATTTCTTATTTTAGGCTTCAGTAGACACCTCACAAAAGGCACTCTTCAAAGGTTACTATAGCTCAAGTGTGCTTGGAGCTGGTGGTCAGGAGCTGCTTGAGTCCAGAGTACATATGGAAAGATGAACATTGCAACCTAGATAATACAAATCATCCTAGCACAGACCTGCAGGGGTCTGTCGTCAGCTGATGAGTCAGTCCTCCACTTTTAATGTTAATTCTCAGAGATCTCAAGCTGCTGCGCGGAGGGAAGCTCAGGCTTGGGGTCAGGTTCAGAGCCGCTGGCGATGGGTGCAACAACCCCGTGAACCAAGCACGGCTTTCAGCAGCTGTGAATTTGGTCTGCTAAGTGGAAATTATCCACAGGCTTCTGCGGCAGCTGTTTGCTACAAGGTCCTTAGTTCTTTCATTTGTCTCTCTTCTCTCATGAGAGGGTCTAGTTTTTCTCGGTATTCCCATCTTTTGCACTGGGAGCTGAAGAACTTTGAAGTGTGCCTCCTAAAACACTGATAATCATCCTCAATTAAAATGAATAATGAATTTTTAATTTGCCACTTACCCTTAGGATCCAGTTGAGTAGCTAAGAGCTCATCTCAGCTTATATCCTAAGTTGAGCTCTCGCAGGGATCCACTTTGAATTAATGCTGCAATAACACTACAGCTTTGGCTGGCTGCTGTAAGCATGCCTATCCATTCTGAAAACTACAAAAACTTTATACATTGTAATATCGCAAATAATGCCGGGCTAACAACCCCATTTCCACTCCTCTGAACCCTAACTCAATAGAATTGTGACTGCAAAACAAAGGAAGTTTAGCAAAGTGTTTTTTTAAGCAGCAGTGT
This sequence comes from Crypturellus tataupa, assembly GCA_034781795.1. NCBI lineage: Eukaryota > Metazoa > Chordata > Aves > Tinamiformes > Tinamidae > Crypturellus > Crypturellus tataupa. The sequence continues at coordinate 1,075,630 of JAWLRI010000811.1, read as the reverse complement.
AGGCAGTAATGTAGGGAATAAAGCAGAAGTAGGGCCTGCATTTTCTGTCTAACATGAAAAATGGGTCCCCGCATTTTTTAAAGTGAACTGTCTGAAAAATCTTACAGTTGCTGGCAAAAAGTGGGAGCATTTGTCCTAAAAATTTGTTGCAAAAAGCACATCTCATTTTTCATTTGTCCTTACATTTCCAGTGTAATAATAATAATAAAAAAATCCCTCTCCAAGAACTGTTACAGATACAGCACAAGTTTCAAAATCCCTTTTATTTAATAAATTTGTAACACTATTTGATAGGCAGTCCAGGTAGACAATATGAAACATTCAAATACTGACATGAGTCTAGAAGTGTTTGAGTTTAGCTAAGTAATAATCCTCTCTTGGGCTGAAGTTATTGAGTGCTTAGCGTCAGGAACAGATTGCACATTCCGGCAGTTATGAGTGTGAATTTTGTATTTCCCCTCTCTCCCTTCAAATAAATCAGTGTTTCATTTGCCTTTCAACAGAAAAATATACAATTGAATAATGCCCTAATACAGAGGAGCCCAGAGGATGGATCCAGTTCTGTGCAGAACTCTGTTAAATCCTAGTGGATCTTTATGAATGCTTAAAGGTCTCCACTTAATAATAGTTTTCCTGGGTCTGAGCCAATTTAGTAGAAAAGGTATATTTCGTACTAATTAGAAATCATTTAGCTGGCAGCAAAAGCACAAACCAAGGCAATAGCTAGAAATTATGGGATATAGACTCTACAGACACCATATAATTATCACAAATTTGCTGAGATAAACTGCTTTCTTACTTCTTCCAGCATAGCTTACACAGAGAGGTTTTTATATTAAAACTCAGCCTGTTCCAAAACAAGATCGTCACCTCATTTATTATGATTAAACAAACATTAAAAGTGGACATTGCTTACTATGAGACCAATAAAAAATTAATGAGGCAATGAGAATATTTCAGTTTTTAAAATGGAGCTGAAAGATTTGCTCTGTCACGAAATTTAGAAGGTAAGAGTAGTATCAGACATCCCACATATGAAACCTTTGAGGTTCGGTATATGGGAGAGGGAATACATCTAGCATTTCTCCTACTGTCACAAGATTCCATTTATTCTTTTAATAAAGATTTCATGCAATCTACGAATAAAAATGTTTCAAAAAGTGATGAGAAAATATTCTAAAATAGTTCTATTTTCCCATAGTGCAGTGACTAAGTCAGATCAAAGTGGTGCCAGAGTATAGAGTCAGATAATGAAACAATTTGGTTATCATTAGCAACCTCAGTGATTTCACTGATCAAGAGAAAAGATACCCATGCAGTCAAAAAGGAATGCACGACAGTGCTCTGTGCTTTAATATCTGGCTTTAACTATTCAATTTATATGCTGCTTTCATCCCTGCAAGACTACCGCACTTTAAAAACTGTTTTCTGATGTTCAACTTCAGCATTTCTTGTCTAAATTTCAGCCCCATATGTCTCATTGCAATAATTTTTCCCACTAAATATATGCACTGTTTCCCCTCCCTCTTGTGTGTTTCACTCCAACTTTTTCTTCATATCTTTCCTCTCTTGTACTAAAGAATGATTGCTGTTCTTTGAAATAAAGTATCAATAATGAATGGGCCATCTAAAGAAAGACATTCCTACCCATAGAGCTGTTAACAGCATCACAAACTGCATAATACATGGAATTACATTACTCTCTGTCTCAGAATGGAAAGCAGTGAAATGCATGAGATGTGCAGTGAGAGTTACCAAACTAAATGGAAAAGCGCAAGGTGTATAAAAGAGAACTACGATCCTGGGAAGTCAAAAATGTTGCACGTTGCAAGAGCAACTGTGAGATCATGGTTTTGGAGGTTTCCTCGTGCCTCAGTGTTAAAGAAAGGCCAGACGTTGTGGTATAGGGTGACAAGGGAAGGCAATACGAACCCCAGATTAAATTCTCAAAACGCTCAAGATGAGTTTGCATGTTGTTGATACCGATGACCCAGAAACAACATATAAGAGCACTGCGGACAAGGAGCACTGACAGCAAGACAGAAGGTTGCTTGGGTTATTCCCACGAGTGCCGCTGCAGGAGCACCTTGGCTCTCACTACCCCGCTCACTTCACTTTGATCTACTTGTGTGATTTATAAGATGACAATATTCATAGCACTGCGCTGTTCCCGAGAAGATTATCATGATATATGGTAATATATGAGATATGTGCTATGGTACTTTACATATTTTGACTGCTACAAATGGTTGCTTTCTATCTGCTTTCTGGCTTCTCAATAGAACGAACACGTTCTGTCAAGTTTGGTTATGTAAGGACATAGTCATATCTTTTGAGAAAAAGGAGGAATGTTAGATACTTGCTTTAATGGATTAGAAATGTACCCACTCTAGAGAAACATATTATCATGCTTTAGAAATGTAAGCTATAGATCTTGTTGTTTTTAATATTGTCTTGCCTTTTTAATTCATTTGTAAAACAGGCTGAAAAGTCAAACGGTCCAAAAGAATACAGAAATGTCCCCTATTTGTTTTATCCATGCCCAATTTCAGATAAAGAATGTCAATGATTTCACTGATTTAAATACATAATCCAGCTGCTTGTTTTATTCAAATATTCATAACCACAATTTGGATAGGATCCCATGGTCTTGGGTGCTGCAGAAAAACACATTTTCAGTGGCAAATTTCTGTTCCCCAAAATACGCATAGTATACCAAAGGTAATTAAACTTCTCCTGACTGCAAGTTGCTCTCTGATTGTATTTTCACTTGCAACGCTTAATCCTGCAATAAACGTAAAATGCAATATTTAAAATGGCATTTTCAGCAATGTCTATAGTGCATAGTCTGTAGCCTGATCAAATTCCAATTAGGAACTCTGCCAATGGTTGTCACTGGTAACATTATTGTGGCTTTATTAGTCAGCCTGCATTTGACATACAAATTGACTTAATTGAAAGCGAAGTAGAATCCCTTTCAGAAATATCCAAAAAGCTTTAGAATTTTCAGGAAAAACAAGGCTAAGCTATAATTTTAGTCTATCATCTCCTGCAATTTCAAATTGTTTTAGATTAATTGCTGGATTGCCCACACTTGAACTCGGTTTCGTTAAAACAGCGCGTTGTATCCTCCTTATTGAAGTGCTGTAGTTTGTGTTACGGGGAGGACCGCCAGGACCGACACGAGTGTGGTCCAAATCCCACTGCAGCCTGTGGGAGTCAGTGGGTACTCACTGATTTGAAAATCACAGGGTGAAAAACCTGGTGCTTAAATACAGAACCTTCCTGAACACATTCTTTATTTTCTGTGCCTGCACCCAGAGTTAGAAGACAGACCGTGCCCTCCATGAGTCTCCCTAAGTCAGCAAGTGCTAAAATATGCACTTAGTATAACAACATAATCAGTTATTTATGAATATTTTGATCTTTTAAACTATTGGGCCCTGCAACATAAACTCAGTAAGGCCATTATGTAAATTAGCAATTAGGATGGTTTTGATCTGTAAATTTTCATTTCTAAATATATAAATTTACAAACATAGAAGGATTACTATTTTGGAAGAGAGAAAAAGATAAAACTATAACATTTTACAAGCTTTCAAAAAATTAAATATTTACAATGTTACTGCCAAATTATATGGCAATTTTAGGGGGGTAAAGATAGCATTTATTTCTAAATAAGTGATGAAAAAAATTGAAGTCTACACTTACTAAAAAAGAAAAAAACCCTGCTCACTTTGACATCAGTTCAGTAGAATGCTTCAGCATGACAATGCTTTAATTTATTCCTCTACTTGTAGCCCATTTTTGATGAAGTTGAAATATTTTCTGACTGAGGAAAGCTGTCAAATTGGTTTTAAATCTTGTCACTCTGCTCTCTTCTTGAGTGTATGAAAAGGGGAAAGAATTAATTAATTAGTTAATAAATACCAGGAGAATGAGCCTAAGTTATGTCAGATGAACTGATAAGAGCTCAGAACTGAAATATTAATATATGCTGATTGTCACCTTTAAATAGGTAATGATGGTAAGAAATATATCCTAAGGGTATCTGCACAGGAATACGCATGCCGCACATTTTTAAGTGCTCACTAGATGGCAACATTGCTCCACCAAAATAAAACCATGGGCCTTCTCTCCTAGGTGCTCACACTTGAACCGCAAAATTTGACGCTCACCTTTGCAGGAGGGATACCAAAACACGTCTCGGAGAAAAAAAAAAAAAAAAAAAAAAAAAGAAGGAAGAGAGATAAAGAAACATGATTAATGCAGGACTAATGTCATGGAGCTCTCAGTTCTGCTGTACTGTGTGGTGTGCCACAGCATAGGAGAGAATTTTGTGGAAAAAGGGAATATCAACATAGCAGCTGTTATTGTCACCTGAGGTCTGGATTTTAATTTAGAGAGAGGTTCAGTGCAATCCGAGTCTGTGCAAGCTGTCTACCAAAACTGGCTTTGGCGTTGAGAACAAAGCATAGAGATGGAGAAGAGAGTTGAAGAAAAAGAAAGTTTATCTACATGAATATGTGCTTCGAGAAGTGATTTTGCAAGGCAGGGCAGCACGGCAGAGCTTCCTTCCCGGGAGGCCTGTGTGCAGCTGGGGCTGTTGCAAGCCTGGAGCAGGGGGCTGAGGATGTCCCTGATCGGGACAGGCAGGGAGACGCATTCTGCCGGCGTTGATGCGGATTTCTGCCGAAAGCAGAAAGGTGTGAGGCAGCTTTCAGACACATCCTCAGCAAAAGAGCCTGGAGTGTTTCCAGGGTAGGACATCGCCCCAGGCTGGGACTCTGGATAATCTCTGTGCTGAGCTCCGTCTTGAGCACTGGTTCAGTGAGGAAAATGAGTAAGTATCTTCGTAGCACGTAAGCTGTTCACAGAAGGACTTGAGATTCATGTATGGACCCAGCTAAACTAAAGATTACAGGTGCACAGGAGGTTAGTTGCGGTTTTCCAAGGGGGCGTTTCTTCGTCATACCCATCCTAAGCCAATCTTTAAAACATTTTGCAGGTTTTGCCTCTCTGTCATTTTCCAGGCAAAGGCAGAGTCAGGAGGGCTGTGTTTCACAGGGATTTGGTGAGCAGGACATGTGGTTTCTTCCCCAGTCCACACCATGGGGCTGCCCGAGGGAGCAGCCATGCAGGGTCAGGAGTGGCTGGGAAAGGTAAGATGAAGCCCAAGGATGGCCATTTTTCCATCTAATTTTCAGTTTTGGTAAAAACTTTTAAGCATTCCAAGCCTTTGGGTGCCTCTTGCTTCAAATAGTGCTGACATTAAAGAAATGTCTTGTAAATATACATAGACAATTTTTTTTTTTTCCTGTAATTACAGGAGCTTTGGCTCCTCAACTTTGCATACTCTCTACTGGCACCTCACTGACTGCCTAAGTATATACAGACGTAGGGCACTCCTCAGTTTGACCTGGAGTGCTCCCTGAACCAGACTGTTTCCCCCACAACAGCACCCACTAACAAGTTTTTACTTTACTTTACAAAATCATAACCTGGCATCTCAGCTGTAATCAATCCAGGGAAACCTCTCCATGAGACCAGGATCTGAGCCACACATAGCATGGGAAAAATGGGATGCGTAGCTCAGCGACTGCAAATATTATTCACTCGTATTGAAAAGCGATGGCCTTTTAATTTGACAAAACTCTAAAAATAAGCCTTTAATACCTGCTAATTTAAAGCCACGCCGGGGAGCAAGTGTTCGTGTCCTTCTGCGGGGTCGGGAGGCAGCAGTCCCTGTTGCCCGCCGCGCTGCCGCGTGCCGGCTGACCTCTGCAGCTCCCCCTGCGAGCAGGGCAGCGCGGGCGGCCGCACCAAAACTCCCCTTCAAACGCAAGGGCAGCCACCCCACAGCCCCAGCTGCCGCAGAGACAACAGGCAGTGTCTGCCTTCCCGGTGGGGAGGGACCTGGCCCCGCTCTGGCACCGTGAGGATTAGGTGAGAAACTTGCTCCTGTGCGTGGGAGATGCTGCCTCTCACTTGACCCTGCCCCTCCGTCCTGCTCTGCATCAGCGGCACCAGCCCATGAGCAGGAACGCACCAGCGCCAAACACACTGGAGGGTGCCCTGTGTAGCTTAAAATTGTCAGTACCCACCCCTATTGCCACGCATGTTATTTAGAGGTGCTGCTACACATACAAGTCGGGAGAAGCTGTATTTTGCCCTCTGTGCTGTTCTAATGCCACACATTGAAACACCTGCTGCATGAAAGTTTTGAAGTTTTTTGAACTCCCAAGAGGAGCAGCTTAATTTCTACCACTAAATCTAATGCTGATTTTGAAGAAGAAAATACTCTTTTGAAGAAATGTTATTTTGAAGATTTTTTTTTTCATTTAAATTAAAAGAATATAACTTAAAATAATGACCTAGGTATGTATGCCTTACCAATTCAATTACTTTTTTGGGGGATTTAGAAAATTAATGTGCGCAGAAAAGAACACAAATGCTATATAAATTATTTGACAGAGTTATCTCAGAAAATACTGGATGTAAACTGACAGAGAAATAAAATCTTGGGATTTTTGGGACCATCTTACTGTTGGATAGCAAGCAAAAAGTAAATAGTAATTTATGCAATTGCAGCAAGTTGTTTAGTCAGGTGCAGCAGGGACCATTGTTAGGACTTGCTTTACAAGCATTTAACGTTTTCATTAATAATGTGGAAGAGATGATTCACGGCATATTAATTAAATGAGCAGATAATTCTAAATTGAGAGAAGTCACAAATATCAGTGAGGACTGAGGCATAATGTAACAGGAGCAAAAAGATTAGAAAAATGAGTATGAAAGAGATAATGAGATTCAAACCTGGAAACGTGCAGCTAGAGATATCTTAATAAAGTTAACCCTATACAGGAAAACCGCAAATGAGAAACAACCACGGCAATAACACTGTAAGAGCAAGCAGCTAATTGGACATTGATTTGCAAATAAAGCAGAAGCCATAAAGACTACTTTGATTCTGGCCTGTCTGTGGAGAAATCATCAAGTCTTCGGAAGGCTTACAGCAACTTCTACTACCTCAAAGGTTGAAGGAATTTCAAACAACTGTTCATAGAGAAATATTAAGATCAAAATCAAAATGAAAAAAAAAAAAAATGAAACTGAAGAACATAAATATTAAGAGAAGAGCAATGACTGGCGATCTCCACCATCATAAGATCTACTAGAAAGTGTCCGACGAGAAGAAGATCTAACGTGAGTTGGAATACGTAAAACAAGGGCTCTGTTCATCACTAAACGAGATAGTATAAAGAAATTTTCATCTGTGTACAAGGACTGATGCAGCACAGTTTTTCCATCTCCTGTATTCCCTATGGGTTTCACCTAACAATTTAGGCAGATGACTTCTACTTAACATGAGTTGAAAGTATTCCTACATCTCACCGGAGTGAGTAGGATGCAACGCTATAGTAAAATTTAAGCATATTGTTATACGAAATCAATGCATACAAGTGCTTTGAGTTTTCTTGTTCCGTCTTGGAGACTGCAGTTTTAAAGAAGCTCTCGCAATCCAGTGCAGTATTAAAAGGCTGTTTGTTTTTAAACACTGAAAATAACATTCACTGTGCACTGATCTCAGTATTTTGTGGCATTTCTCATCCATTTTTTTTTCAGCTATATCAGTTGATCTGTTATGCTATCTTATCTCTCACTAATGCCTTTATTTTTCTGTTATAGGTGTCATAAGTGACAGAGCAGAATTTGGGTAGATTCTTAGCAATTTAGGAGCGCAGTTCAAATTTTCCCATAATTGTGCATAAATCCAAACTCACAGACCATCTGAACTGTCATCTCCTGCCAGGGTCCTCCAATTGTCCAAGTACGTACATGCATTTACACTTATTGACATCTTTTTTTTTTGCGTAAACAGTGCAGCATGACCAAGCCAGAATTTGTCTGTAACATGACGTTAATTCATTTTTTATGTGTGCTACTTTTTTTCTTAGCTTTTTTTTTTTTTAATTAAACTCAATTAGAGAAGTATTACCCTTTAATTATATTTCTAACCACAACTGACTCAGCATTCATCACTTGCTGAGGTGGGAAGTACCTGATTAGGATGCCAGCCTTCTTTGATGTTTCTTCTTTACAACAGAAAGCACCGCTTCCAGTTGGGTTGGCGCAGTAGTGATGGAGCCATTAGCTGAGCAAAAAATCTTCCCTAGAGAATGATCTCTAACTGGCCTTTCAAGCTCTCACGTCTTACAGAGAGGTCTCTTTACTCCTTTTCAAGGAAGAAATCACACCACAGGTGCCTGAGATGCTTCTCCAAGGCATTCTGGCATTTGAACAGGGCTACCTAACTATGTTCACCTCTACCTTTTTTGTGCATCTCATGAGATCAGAGAACTTACTCTAAAAGTACACCCATGCACAGAGTTAGGGAAACTGGTGCTTTCCACAATAAATATACCAGAATGAGCTGCCAGGGGAGTTCTGGGTGTTGATAAGAATAGGAGAGGCCGGTTGAAGAGATCATTTATCTGTCCTAGTAATGAGCTCATTTGAAACAAGCTCCCCACTGCTAATTATCACTTGGTTCTGATTGATTCATCACCTGCTTTGGTACTTCTATTTCATAAACAACACATGAAGTGCTGGGCTTAAGATACTGAATAATTTGCAGATTTTGATTAACAAAAAAATCACAAGAAAAGCTAGCCTGACCTGTGAATTGCCCCTATACTATACTAATTACTGCCACGCTGCTTTTCTTTTCTTTTGTGCCTCTCTGTGTGTTGGTTACACGTACATATCTATGTGCATATTTAATCAGTGCACAGTGGCATATAGAATGCCTGCATAACATTTTAACAAAAATGATTGAGTAATCTAATTTATATATACCCATCAGGAGCAGCAAATTGAACACCAGAGGAATACGGAAAGTCCTTACCTATTTCAGTCATGGATATCCCCGGAGCTAATTGCCCATTGTTGAAAGAGCTATAGGTAAACAAGTTTGGTACAGAAGTGAGGTCATAGATAGGTTCCTGCTTTATCTGTTTGATTCCAGTCATGTCTAACCCGGACTGGTCCGGGGAAGGCTGAGCAGAATCCACGTTGTAGTAACCCTCAGACTTTGGCAGGTCGATGACGTGCCCGTTGGAGTAAGTGCCGCCGGTCTCGTTATTCAGGTTGCTCAAGCCGTTGCTGATGCTGTTGCTGTAGACCCTGGCCAGGGCTTCAGCCTCGCTGCTCTGCTGCTGACGCTGCTCCTGCAGGCGCTGCTGGTGCTTCTGCACCTCAGCATACAGGCTATCCCTCTGCTTTTTGGACATTCTTCCAAATTTCACAGCTGAAAGGCACAACACAATGCAAAGCATTATTCTCTTTTTATTCTCTATTAATTCCCCATGCTCCCATTGCTCTTCTGATATTTACTTTTAAAACTGCTTTTGCTGCAGAGATTTATCTTTTTCCATGGAAGTGAGAGAGGATGCATAATTTACATCACAGGAATCTAACAAAGGGAAAGGTATCAAGCACTTGGATTTACAAGGTGACAACAACCCCTTTCTATCAGGAAGGGCCTCAGTCAAGTAACTTCGTAACTTATGATGAGTGTTAAAAAGTCCCTGCATCTTTTCTGTTCTCTCTGTGTTCACCAAACAACAACCTGGAGCTATATGAAATGTACAGTCTTTAGATTCATATCCTATGTGATTTATCAACTTTCCACAAACCTTTAAACTGTTCACTAACAGGATTAGTACTCTGGATGAAAACAGGCCCTAAAGCCGTATTATCGCATCCATTCAATGGGGTGTTATCTTCACAGTTTTTTTTTTTTTTTAATGTTACAGGTTAGAGTGAGAACCTGTAGGAAAATAAGAGATGTGAAGATGTGAAGGTAAACAACACAAATGAACGTCATCTTATCCACAGAGGCAAGACTCGGAGATTTACACAATCAATTTACATAATTTCTGAGCACAAAATCTGTGTGTTTCTCTTATGAAAAAGGTGGAAAACATCAGGATTGCAAACCCTTCTCTCCAGAAACAGGATTCATTACATCAACAGTGAAATTTTCAAAAACAATAGGTTTAACTTCTACAGAATTCTTGGGAGTGGATCTACAGCCTAAATATATAACGAGTCACATGAAATTAGGTATTTTTCTCCCAGTAGGTCTTTACATTCTGGCTTTCTATTGGGCTAGACCTTGGGATCTCAAAGGAGAGAGAGAGCTTATCATGCTCTAGAACAAGTTAGATCCTCCAGTATCTAAAAGTGTTTATCAGAGCACAGATAACAGGAATTTCTCTTTGAAATGTAGTTACAAAAAGAGCAGGAAATAGTCATTTTTATATACTAGGAGTATCAAAAGGGAGTATAAAATCATAAGGGAGAGCAGCTGCCCTTCAATTTGTTTGCAGTGCTTCGTTCTAACAACTCTTTTCTCTTCCATCGACCCCAACTTACAGTCCCCTTCACACAGGCTGTGAGTTACCTTATGCAAACACATAGGCTGCCTCTGGAGTCTGTCCTCAATTCACTTCACACTCTTATGGACAGCATACAATGACTTTATTTTGAAAAATGCAACTGAATATTTTCTTTAATTTTAGGGCCTCAGTAATAAAAACAAACACCCACTGTTTATTCTCATTATATATTCACTAATTGGATTCTCCAGCTGCTGTCAATTAGCATCCTGCCTCCACATGATAAAAATGAATCTGTTATATGGCTGAGAGGTAAAATTCACATTTAATTTCTCTGTTAAAAAAAATCCACAAAGGCTACCTTAAACATGCGGGAACCCTCAATACGGCTAAGTGTCAGCACCTCACATAAACAATGAGAGAAGACGGAGATGCTGTCACAAGAATCACTCTTTGTGTGCAGGCAGCAGTCCCTGAATTACAGGTTGGGAAGGCAGCACTGTCAGTCACATAAAAACGTCCCTCTGATACCTCAGGTCTTTGGGAGATATAACTTCCAGGGAGAAAGCACATCATGCTGATGAATTACCGGAATTTTACTACTTTAATCTCCTTTGGGCAGAAGCAGGAGCTAAGGCATCAAGTATGCTGCACGATAGGACCAAAGGGGTCTAGGGATTAAAGGCTAGACTGCAAAAACCTCCCAAACCAAAGAGATCTAGCAAGGTTTTACAAAGAAATAAAAGAAATATGGGAAATACTGAGCTGGAAAAGACCTATTAGAAGTGAAAATCTTAAAAAAGTTTATGAACCGCAAACCATCTAATGAAAAAACATATGTTTTATGTAACTTAGCCCTCAATGAACATTAATTTACAATGACACGTTTTGTGTATACTGTTTAAGATAGAACATCACTAAAAGAAAATCCAAATGAATATAAACTGCCTTCAAAAGAATGACATTTTGGCCTGCTCCTTGGTGAGAATTTAAAACCTTGCTGTGATCTGGAAGGCGCCTGCACCAGCCGTGGTGCTTGGGGCAGGAAGGATGCAGGCAGCTTTGTTCCAGCTTTGCATGGCATTGCCAAGGCGCCCTGCAGGCCGGCTCTGGCTCATGTTTGCACTCTGCTGCTTGCAGCTGATCACACCACAGGTTGGCAAGTGGGTCTGAGCTCTCCCATGACCAAAGGGTCCCATCTTTCTTTATACCACGGAGCCTCTTCTGAAGTTTCACTTTGTATAGATCTCATTTCAATTTTATAGACCTACGCAGGGGCATCTCAAAACATTGGTTAAAAAAAGTCTCCCTTATAATGCAAATTGTTTGGCCAAAGGCTTTGAATAAAACAAACAAACCCTAATATGATCAAGATGTGCTTTTATTTTTAAACTGCCTATTTGCTGTCACAGACCTTTGGAGATTTCAAGGAAAAGGACACTTTCATACATCAATATTTAATATCATTAATATGAGAGTTGGTCTAAACTGCAATATGAATCTGTCTCTCTGGAGGTGACCCTTTTGTGCTTTTGATCAGAAAAACATGTTTCATCCCTGACCCTTTCCACTCCAGACCCACACTGCTCTCCATTTTGCAGTTCTCCCCATCCCTGCCATAAAAACACGCTCCTTTGCTTCACTGAACGGAAGGCTCTGCCTTGCAGGGTGCATAACACCCCTTCTCCTTGCTCTCCTTGCAGAGGTCTGCAGGGACCTCCAGCAAGGCGGCAGCGAGAGGGAATTTCAAGGGACCGAAGCGCGAAGCGGGGGTCTGATCCGTACCATCTCGAGACATTCCCAGGGCAAGACACTTCTGCAGCCGGCAGTGTTGGCATCGGTTTCTGTTGGTTCTGTCGATTAAACAGTTTCTCTGCCTTGGGCAGGAGTAAGAGGCGTTGTTCTGCTGACTCCGCCGAAAGAATCCCTAGGGATCGGGAGCGAGAATGGAGAGAAAGAGTTACCATGCACAGGTATGCACACACACACACACACACACACAGAGCCGTGTAAACGACTCCAATAAAAGTGCATTTTCAATCATGTCCCAGCTTTTCACATGCTCTAGCTTTGCCTTGAATGGTGAAACTAAAGAAAATTCTCTACTAGCTAGAAGATTTTTGTATTATCCTGTGAGGAATATAATTACTACGTTGCTAAAAGGCAGGCAATACAGTTACAAAATACACTCCTATTTGAACCACCACGTACCCTCTAATGCTTCCTCCTAACAGAGAACAAACACTTTTGCAAACAGATAACAAAAATAATCATTCTCACTTTTTTACTTGCTTTAAGGAAAGAGGCTGGTAAAACCAACACAAAAAAAAAAAAAAAAAAAAAAAAACAACCATTTTTACTAGTGTTGAAAGGCGAAGAGTGCTGCTTAGTTTAACCTGGTAAATGTTGATCTTATCTGAAGAGACACTTTAGGAGTGAAAAGTAATTCAAATTCAAGCATGCACAAAAGCGCTGGGGTTTAATGACTGTATCAGGTAAAGCTCACATGCAAAGGAGAAAGTAACACCTTTAAACACTACCATGAGAAAGTAATGACATTTTCTATGCCCGCAGAATATATCATTATTTGTTTTACCTATTTAGAATTTAGTAGGTAAAATGTATTTTCTTGTAAGAGATATTAATAATAATGGCAGCTGCAAAGGCTATGTGTCTGTGGGAAAAGTAGCAGGCTAAACTGTAACGAGGCTCAATTCACATTCAAAAGGCGAAGGTTTGCTCCAGTCCTAGTGAGCTGCGTGAGGACAGCACGGGTGTCAACAGTGATGGAGAGGACTAAAGACATGCTGCTAGTGCATGAGCTCAAGAGCAAAGAGATTCACTTCATCCTCCCTGTGCTGCGTTTATCGATGACTATAAGATAGCTAAGAATTAGTTTAAGTTGCATTATATGCACTCCGGGAAACAGGGATATTCTTTAGGGGAACTGTTAGGAAAATCTGATGGGGACTCATCTGATTGTGCTTGACCAAAACTCCTTGCAGTTGTAGAAGGAGTTTAATATAAGGCTAAAAGGATACTAATTGTAGAACATTTATCATCTATTTGCTGAGGTTTACAGTTTTTATGTAAGTAGGATTTCCCAGTTTAGATTTCAGGAGCTCCTCTGTGAATAAGGATTTGAGAGAAGAAACAAACTAAATGAAGTTAAAAAAAATCCAAATAACACTCCAGCATTGACTGTGTCTTATCCTAAAGAGTTATTTTCCCTCATTAATATTGATTGAATCTCACAGGAGTTTACCTGTTTATTCTTTGTCCCTGTTAGAAAAAAATCAAGCATTCCATTAAACTGTTAACTTACAATAGGTAATTTTATTTTTCCAGGGAGAATTTTATACTCTTTTGCTCTCCTATAAGAACTAAATGCTTTATTGCAAGGTGTTGAGCAATACTTCATATAATGTTTAGGGGATCTTTAAATAATAATGGCTATATTTACAGAGAGTAATTCCCTTTGGGCAAGAATGAGGCAATTCATTACCGAGGAGCAGGACAGCTTTCCCAATATTCCCAACACTGACAAGAAGTCTGTCTGCATCTTGAGCAGTTCTCTTCGTCCATCATCAGCAACCAGGCGCCAACATGACACGCAGGGTGGAAACCTTCACGTGTCGCCCTCCCCGTGCGGGCAGGGGTAGAAGCACCGTTTTGGCCCAGGAGCCCAGCACCTGGCTCAGAGCATCCAGCCCGCAGCACCAGTGCTGTTTGTGATGTCCCCTCAGCACCTGCCACCTGCATCTGCAGCGGTGTCGGGGAGAAGGGATTTTCCATGTTAGATGGCAGGACCTGACCTGGGTGTGCGTTTGTGTGCTCTTTCTTCCATGTGTGCTCTCCCTCTTAATTAACTGAGGGAGTGTTCAGGCAAAAGGAGCAAGAAATGAGCCATTATTAGCAAATAGTTATTTAATTATTGGACAATGAAGAGGTGAGTTAGGCTGCCCAAGACCGAGTGTACCTAAAGAGCTGAAACAGCTCCCATTGGACCTGACGTGAAAATTGACATATTTTTCTTTCATGACAAGTTCGCAAAACAAGATCACACTAATTGATCTGATACAGCAAAGCTGGCACAAAAACAATAGGGTTAAAACTGCTGTAAGTGGAAGAGGAGCTCTTTATCTCAATAAGCAATCTACATACAGAGCTGAGAGGTATCCTCTCCTCTCCAGGCACGTACAAGGGCCAGCATTAACACTAATCACATCTACGGGAGACTCTACCCCTGACTGCTCTGTGTAGGCTGGCTACAGTGACAAGAAGCTACTTTTATGCTTAAAGTATTTTTCTCCTGTTGTTTTTGTGCCAATTTTGAAGTATCAGATCAATTAGTCTAATCTGTTTTGTGTGATTATCATAAAAATATACTTATTTTCAATCCAGAAACAGTGTCAAAATGAGAGGTGTTTCAGTTGCAATTCTTAGCATTTCAGAAAGGAGGATATGATCTTTGACAATTTATTGCTTCTCAATGCAGCAGCATTAAACCTCTCTTTCAGGGATGGGTGCATTCAAATTTTAAGATTTTTCAGATGTTTTAAAATTTCATAAAGCATTGACATTCACATTCATAAAGCATTCATATTTCACTCAGTTAAACTCAAAGCTAAAATACTGACATGTGCAGCATAAAATTTTGGATTTCCATGAGCAGTAAAATAATTCTTGAGATATGCGAACACAGAGCCTTTTAAAATTGCAAACTGAAGCCTCCCTTCACTTGGCTTAGGATCTGACTGGAGCTAATTTGATTGATCCATGGATGGACTAACATGAAGAAGCAGTGTGGAGGATGTTTATACCTCTAATTCACAGCAGTTCTCCTATACATAGCATAAAAGAAGGAAGGATCTTTTTATACTACTCGTAATGTGAGGCATTTCTCCTTTGCAGATTTGAGTTTAGCTTGTGGAAAATGCAAAGGGGATAAAATACAACCAAACAGACTTGAAAGATGCCGAACTGATATACTGCACCAACTTTTAATGCTGTATAGGAAACAAGAGAACACATCAAGCTCTGAAGATAATTTAAGGTAGAACATGTATGACATATTATATAATATATACAATATTATATAACATACAATATATATAAATAAATAATATACATAATCACATATATATTTATATGTAAATATATATTATATTAGCCAGCCTCTGTATCAGCACTTATGCTGCCTCAGATGTGATTAATTCATGTTTCAAACAAGAAGGCAATTCTAAAGACTATTTGATGAAAAAGGAAAGCAACTAGTAAAATTAGACATGAAACACATCTATATCAGCAGCAGGCTTTACAGCCCAAAGCACCGCTTGCTTGAAAGAGTGTCACAGCATATTATTTTGCACACAGATGCCCCAGGCTAATGCAGATGCTGATGACTGTGCTGTATTAAAATCTCATACCTTGCAGCCTTCACATGTGATGACTCCATAGTGTATTCCAGAGGACTTATCTCCACAAATTTTGCATGGTATCACTTCAATTTGTGCTGGAAAAGGAAAAAAAAAAAAACAACAAAAACCTATTTTGAGTGCTTTATTCTATTTCATTTCTTTCTCCCTCAAACGAAGATCATAAAAATTAGAGTTAATACAGTAGGTAGCCTGTTCATCCCCTGTTCACCCAACATAAAACTGTTTTGTATTGCATTACATTTCTGAATGCTTTGCTTAGAACCATTTTAATTGCTTTCCGTTATATAGTTCCTACTAATCCTCACAAAACTCTCTTCAACAATTAAGCTCTCATGAGTAGTGAGTTTTTCCTCATATTCTTTTGTTTTTACTTGTAAATTTCATCATCATTAGTACTAATGACAGCTATTAGGGATCCTAAATAATTATCTAGATTGTTCTTGTTTACAATTTTCAAATACTCATGACTTTACCCTTTATTTTGCTGAAGTAGAATTACATGACATTTTTCAATGCATTTTTTCACAACATTAAAGATTTCACATCCTTCAAATTACGGCTTTAAGATAGAACAAGATACTAATTCCACTAACAGAAAGAGCTTTTAAAATAACTGCTTAATCAAGGACCCAAAACTGAGAGTGAAAATCCTGTGCTTTGGGATTCTGGGGCTAGATAAATGATTCAGAAAGCAACCAGAGATCCAATGGCAGAAAGATTTTTGAACGAGAATATGATCAGATGCTTTTATAAACAAAATGGATAAACAAAATGGTCATTTAATTAATAGGAGAAAAAATAGAAGGAAAATTTTCTTTCTTTCTTTCTTTCTTTCTTTCTTTCTTTCTTTCTTTCTTTCTTTCTTTCTTTCTTTCTTTCTTTC
>JAWLRI010000811.1:1033103-1051847 GCA_034781795.1 Crypturellus tataupa | reverse complement strand
AAGGGTCAGTGCTTATTCTTAACCAACCCCGAGCAGACCCTGTTTGTGCCAGGGCCTCGTTCTCCAGCGCGACACGGCCAGGCAGCACCCTCAGTCCTTTCGTTCCCTAACCAAAGCATCGTGTGCGCAAACACCCCAAATTTTCTGTTCTTCTGTTCTCCTCAAAGCCAGAGCTTGACGCAATCCAAAGCCACCAGGAGAAATGAGCATCACAGCGTGGTTCACACAGAACCAGCTGACAGTCGGCAATTTCAGTACTCATGACTCAGGTGCTGCTGAACAGAACCCGAAGCTCAGAGACCTCGCGTATAATCCTATTTAACTCCTCCTGTAAGACTGTTTATTTTCCAAACTGCTTCTCCAGCACTTGCTCTGATAAAAAGAAGAAAGGCTGTAACAGCGCTGGGCATCGCGAGCCATCGGGAACAGCGACAGCCTGTGCAGGGGGGTTGCGTAATACGTAAAATTACGCTGCCTTGTGAATGACTAAGCACTTGAAGAGGTTTGCCCAATCTACGGATACACACAGGACACGCAGAGAGCGCGGCTCTGTAAGCACCGGGGCCAGAACCTGGTCTTATCGCCTCACCTGTCAGACACCGCATTTTTCATACTTATTCTCACACTTACAAATTTCTACACTTGATAATTAATGCAAAAGTTGTTCACAAGTTGTGGAAGATGCAGAGAAGTTAAAACGCTCTTTTCTTCTATAAACATAAACTCTAACTATGTCAGTCTTTGATTCTGGATGTTATTAAGTTATATGCTGTTAGAAAAAGTGCAATTTAAAATATGACAAAAAAACATAAAAAATATTATGTTATACTTAGAATGTAATTCTATTATGCTGTCTTATAAGTAGATGTTCTTGCCATTCAAGTAACCTTGTATTTATCTTTTATATTCTTCCCTTGTGAATATTTAAGCATATACGGGAAGAACTGATTTTTACTTAGCTCTCAGAATATTCTGATTTTTATTAACTATTGCTGTTGTTAAGGCTTTTGTAGAGAAAGCTATAGAGAAAAGACTATATATAAAATATGTGTTTTTAGAGGTATAAAAAAGCACTTCAAAATCCATAAATTGCTATATATGGTAATATACACAAAAAGTCTAGTAAACTTGTATCCTGTATGATCCTTTAAAAATTTATATGAAAATTCTCTTTAAATATTGTTAATGCTACCTGAAATATTACCGGGAACTGGATATCAGACACTATTTCCAAAGATAATATTTCACTTTTCAAGTTACGAAAATGTAACTTTACATAACTTGAAATGCTAAAGTATATTTAGTAGTTACTGATAGTTTTCACAATCTCTGGAAAATAATTACTTTATAGTATTTCTTTTTCTTCTCTGAATAGTATGTTATAAATATATAAAATATATATAAAATATATATAATATATATATAAAATATATAAAAAAATCTCCCCTATCTAACAGTGATAACACAGATGTATTTCACATAGTAGGTGTTCCTGCTACTGAAATCACTTGTAAAATAAAATAATTTTCAATTTGCTTTATTAGTTAGATGAATACCTTCCTTGTCAGACTAACTCAACTGATTCTTTTCAGCATCTCACTGTTACTAGGAAGATACCTTTTCTCCTTTGTATGAATTTTTATACTTTTATAGTTAGTGTAGCAAGAAAATTTCACAATATTTAAATTTCAGGAAATGTCTGTACATTTTCTGTCATTCATCTAACACTGAATATTAAGTATACAATTCAGCTCAACATTAATCAGTGGACATACACATATTGTAGACCCAAAATATCAAAAGAGAACATCTTGAACTAAAGTGTGGAGAAGGAAAATAGAAGGAAGGGAAGCATAAACAGGTATTTTTCACATTGACAAGTACAGTTTTGTGGCAACATCCTTGTTTTTTTTTCCCCTCTGCCTCTCAATACTCCTATTTCCTGGAAGGATTCTCATTCCTGGAATCTCTGCCAACCTATCTGTCCACTGCAATTATAAATCCTTAATTATACTGTTTTCTGACTATCAAGATATCTCCAGGAAAATTTTGGCTGACTGGAGTATTAAAATCTTATACTTTGATTAACAATACTATGGTAAACCACACTACATGATGCAATTTAAAAAAAAAATATAGTAAGCTAAATATATTGTGTATTTGCACTCTTGATAAACCACTAATTAATGCAGCTTTTCATGTTAAATGTTTTGCAGCTTGAGGCTTCTTGCCAAAACAGCTAACCGTAATGCTCAAGGAAAAGTTCATAAGGAAGAATACATAAGCATAGTTTATGTATTTATTTTTATTAATGGCTATGATTCAGAAGCAAAAGTCTTTTTAAAAAAAATATATTTCCCCTATTTTCTTTTAAGATGGAAAACCACAAGGCTGGCTGCCTAAGGGAAAGAAGGCATGGGGAAATGTGTTTCTGCTGGTACAGATTTAAGATTCTGATTCATACTAAGTAAATTTGGAGTATCTCAATACACTCCAGTAGAATTGCAGCAGTGCAACAAAAATAAGTAAACAGAGAAAAAGATCTAACTTGCACTACCTGTGACCTTACATACCTGCCACTTAGTCAATGGAAAAATTTCCTATCCACTTTTCTGGGGACTGGATCAAATTTTTCAGTATTTTTTCTCATACGTATATATAACGTAAGTCCTATAATGAAAAATGACAGCAGGACAACAGCAGGAAAACAAAAACAATGATTTTAGACCACAATGACTAAAATGTTTCAATACTGCATTCTTAGAGCTTTTTGAACATATTTTTGCTAATCACTATGGATTTTCACTTTTGCACATTTTTATTTAAAATCGTTGCTCCATCTTTTGAAGTCAGCTGGAGATATTCCCGGATTTGCATCCGTTCCAGTCTGAAAAATGTTATACTTCCCGACTGTCTAGTTACCAATTTAATCTGCCATCTTTTTACACAGTAGGAAGAATTAATCTTTAGTAAAACTCCAAGTGGAGTTGTCTCAGGGACAGATTTGGCTCAGCATGATTAATATTTCTCTATTTATTCTCCATGGCAGTACCTCATATTACTAAGGAAGGGAAGAATAAAAATGTTTGAACTCACCAGTTGCATCAGTTTTTATTCCGGGTTGAATATCACACATTTTTTTCATACATAAGTAAGACACCTAGGTGCAGAATGGAATTCCTCCTGGTACTGTACTTACTCACTGTTACACCTGTACTGTTGCAAAAGTGGAGTCTTAGCAGACTGCATTAACAAGATTAAGCGGGAGAAGTGATAAAGGCATAGACTGTTCCATTTCATTAAGGAAGGGAGGCAGACGAAGCTTGAGGAATGAAGTGATGAAATAGTATTGTATTCTGATACGATTTTACATAGAATGCATTTCTTATCCCAGACCCATCACTTAAGAATAATATTTATTTTCTGGAAATTATGGAGACAAACCTTGGCTTTCTTTTACCATCAGTCATTTTTGTTTCAGATGGTATATGTAAGGAATGAAGAATATAGAATATCAGAAGAAAGATTCCCAAATACTACAGATGATGGTTTTAAACCACCTCCTGATACCTATATTCTTACCTGCTGCTTACAGAGCTAACAAGTTGACATGCTCTGCCTTGTGACAGAACTGACTGAGCTCCCCACTTTGGACACCTATATTAACATATGTTGAATTCAGACTATCCTTATTTTAGTTAGCACTGGGGAGAAGAGAAATTGGGGAGTCTGGAGTCTGAAACTCCAGATGTGCCTCTCAATGTGACCTAACAGTTGCCAGGACCCCCAAAATACTCTTTTTAATTTTGGTGTTATTAGTGTTGTGATTTTCTTCCTACGCTCCCACACTGGTCTTTGCTTTGAGTCACTTTCTGTTTCACAGGTTACACCTGCAACACAGGAGCTGTCATACACGGTGCAGTCAAGCACTAAGCACTGCAAACTTCACATGGGCTTTCTGACAAGCAAGGAAAATAAAACTGAAGCACAAAACAAGAGCTCCTTCACAAGACAGTTAATAGTTTGTATATAGTGCCTCTCCCTAATTTGCCTTTCCCCTGGGAGTATTTGTGGGTTCTCTGTGCTCAGAAAGAATTCCCCTCACCTCCCCTTTCGTACATTCCCAGGCTTTTTTGCTGGGAGCTTCACTATGTTACTTCATTTCCAGGCACTCTTTCCCTGCTAAACCATACGCTCTCAGGTTCTAACCTTTTGCATAAAGTACTTGTTGGCATAACCAATGATTCAGATTTTAACTGTTCGGTTGTGCTAACTCTGCACCTTTGTTCCCTTGGAATTCCTGCCAAAGATAAAACTGAGAGAACCTCGTTTTCAAAATGCAATAAGCCTACTACCTGCAGAAGATAGTTAAGCCCACCTACTACTAATAAAAGGTGTTCAGAATTACTGCACAGATGTTTAGCTTTGAATGTTTGTTCTGGAGGAATGTTCGTGGAGGAATTTTTACAAAAGGAACTGATGCTAGGGGAAATATTAGGAGAGAGTTCCAAAGTTTATCAAAATAAGGAGAATTATTGAAGATTATGAGAAATACAAAAAAACAAACAAATAAATGCATGAGCTGGGAATATGCAGCCTGAAAAAATATTTTTCCAATAACGGGGAGAGCAGTCTTTGAAGGATAATAAGAAGCAGGATGAGTTAATTACTTATAATAACTCTTTTAAATCTGTATAAACATTGCATGGTTATTTTTTGTTACTGTTCCTATAACTAGTCACGTAGGCTACATGTGATACTATGGGTTTATAATTTTAAGTATGGTCCCAAACACAGCACGCTGCGTTTCAGATGAATAAAAATGTCCCGGTGTGCTAAAAGAGTAGGAATTGTCCTCTCTTTATTATTTCATAAGTGGAAACCTTTGAAGTTATGGGGTATAATTTTTCTTGACTGGATAAATAATTGGTGTATAATTTTCCTCCTGTTGCAACAGCATTTCATTCTGCTGAAGCAGTGATTGCCTAACAAGATTTCTAAGTCTGACTGTTTCATAATATATTACAGTTTCCTATTAGACACACTACTTCTGTCTCAGATAAAAACATGGATCAAAGAAATGGCCAAAAGAAATGAACATCATTTAAGGATTTTTTTTTCTTTTCATTTTCTCTTCTCTAATTCGTGTAACTGAGAATTAGTTCTACATGAGTCGGGAAGAAACCAGTAGATTGTTGCCAAATACTACAAACCTTTCTGATGCAGGAATTAGCTTCAAATGGGTGCTGAGCAATGATTCCAGATATGCTGGATTTCAAACTGAGAATCTGCCAGTTGACTACCAAGACTAATACCCGCCCTGTATGTCCTATTAGGTGTGCAGCAGGCACCAGCAAAGGAAGACTTAGAATTGAAATTACTAGACTATGTGTTTCATAATGAGAACTCACTGACAGAAAAAAATGCCAATATTGGAAGTTTTACGAATAAAATACAAATAAATATATCAATGCCAAATAGTTTTCTATTTTAAATTTGCATTTCTAGAAATTCATCTCACTGACTCTCAGCTGAAGGAAAATTCTATTGAGGAACAATTATAAAAGTTAAACAAACATAAAATGAAACTCCACTCATTTATAGCATAGTAGTGAGGCAAGCTCTGGAATGCATACATTGCTGCTGCACGTTTGCCCAGAAAACTTGACTGAATGGGCTCAACCAACATACAATGCAAATAAAGGCTTTTATGTACCCGGGCTTTTTGTAACTGTTTCTACACGAAGGGACTGTGAAAGGTGCCTATCTGTCAGTTCATGATAAGTGTTGCCCACTTTTGCTTCTGCAGCATGAAATTTGACAGAGGGAAAAAAGCAAATTTTTATCAGGTAAATATTTTTAAGATCAAGAAAGAAGTAGGTAAGTTGTTTTAAATGCCATAAAACTTCCCAAATTCATAGCTTGAAGCCAGTTAAACCTATTAAACTCATTTGTGTCCTTACAGTTAATTCTCTTATTGACCTAACACGTGCATAAGTTTCTATCATAATATGATAACACTCAATCCTACGCTATGTATGAAAGGGAAGAATACAAACAATTTATCGCAATAAATTAGAAAGAGAAAAAACTATAAAAAGTGGCGTTTGTCCTTTGGCTCCCTAAAGACTTAGATATTCAAAGAGGCAATTGAGCAGCTATTACAGGTTTTTCTTGAGATTACAGATCCTGAAATTGTAATCTTTTCCCCATCCTACTCCACCCACAAGCGAGCCACACATTCACTTTTGTGCTAAAATGCTCATAAATTAATAACATCATAAGGCAAGGAAAAAAAACAAGAAAATTCTCACCTTCAGAAACAGTGTTCTTTACTTAGAAACAAAACCCAGTGTGATGCTATCTGTCTCCCTGTGCTAGACTGGTGTTCACCAACTACTCATCATTGAGTCCCCCTTCACAAAAGTGAGGCCATTTTTTGCCTGGCTTTGTGTCCACTCCTGCTTCCAGAAATGCTCTTTTCTTTCCTGGCAGCAGTCTAGGGCTTTATTTTCTGCCTCTGTATAACCTGATTTTGCCAGTTTGTGTGGATCCAACCCCATGGGATAACCACCATGCTGGCAGGAACCATCCTGCTCAAGATTTCCAAGCATGTTGAGAAAGTCCAAGGGATAGGCAAGCTGCTCTAGGTAGAAAACATCCTAACACTTCTATTTAAATTGGTTTGTCTTAACCAAGGGCAGTTTGGACACGAGTTTAGAGAGCAATAAATTGAGAGATTGGTAGAGGTACATAGCTGGATCCACTGCCATCCAGATACCTTGCTGTGATTAAGGACAGACACCAGTTGCAGCAGGAAACAAACAAGTTATGTGTGTTTATATTTGTATAAATTGTATTAACTGTGGCTCAAGTTTCTCTCCTCATTTATTCCTAAATTGCAGTGTAGATTAAGAGCAAACAAAGAAAGTGTTATTAAAGGGGCTGCAGGTAACTACAGTCTCCTCTTGAAGGCTCTGTATGGTACAGCCCCCGAATTCACTGCCGCTGCTAGAGGAAACTGAACAGCACCTTGCAGGTTGTGGGCCTGCACAATTTCAAAGAAAGAGCTTCTGTAGAAGCAGATATAATCCTTGGGGAACGGGATCAGATGAGCCTGCTGCTTGCTCCTCTGCTTTGTATATTCTTCAGACAGGGAGCTCTGATCCACCTTGCAAATGTCCTTTTGGATTCTGGTCTTCCTCCCATGTGAATACAGAGTATGAAGTATAGCCTTGCTGCATCCAGAAGTCTTGTGATCTGTAAATCTAAGTCTCCAGCGCCCTGGGGACATTTCAGCAATGTGAATCAAGCTCTATCCCACTTACAGCCTAAAGATACAGCTACGGTCATGCTACCTCCTGGTTTAAAAAAAATGATACAAATGCATAGAAGTCCAAGAGCTTTAATTAGGAAGGCTGCTAAACACAGGGGATACATTAAAAAAAAAATAAGAAAGAGAGTTTAGTACAAAAAATTGGAAACAAGGTTTTTATTAGTTTAGTTTAGTCTCCCTACCCCTGCTGAAATGTAAACCCAGCAGCCTGAGTGAAGGGGAAATGTGAATGAGAGGCAGCGTGCTATGTAAGGTCTATTAGTCCAACACGCAGTGCACTCTAAGTTCATCGAATTCAAGAAAAGATAACAGAGGCTGTGCCTCTATGTGAAGAAAAGAAGTATCTTTGGAAAACCTTACAGCATTAGGGTGACAGCCTTCCTCTGTTCGTGTGACCTCTAATGGCTTTGAACAACACTGAATGAGTTTTAAGAACTGAGAACGAGATAGCCATAGAAAATCTTTCAGGAAAAGCAAGGACATGTAGAAAATCGCGACTTTGAATTGGGCTTAAAGTGCTGACCTCAGATTTGGATCTGGTCTATTATTAAACTTCTCTGTGGAAACCTACAATGTCTGGATGACCTGTTCAGAATAACTTTCTTTTGTCTCATGACTTCTTATTTCACCTTTCAAGGAGTGACAGGCTCCTCTGGGAAAAAAAAAATTATGTTGGATCTCTTTGGAACATATAAGGAGAGATGTAGGGCACAATCCAGTCAGGACTGGATGCTCACACCATTTAATACCGATTACCTTAATTTCCTAAGAGTACAAGAAGACTAAAAAAATGCAACAAAAATGTGGATAATTTGTAAGGCCAGAGTTTCGCTAAATAATCATCACTATCTTTCCATAATGTCAGACCTCAGGTTCCATTGTTTAATCCAATCTTTAGAGACTGTTTTTTAGCGCTGGAGGAAAATATCTGTCACCAGCCATTTCCTGAAACAACAGGGCAGCTCTTATGTCCGTGGAGCTACTGATGATTTCCAGAGTTCTCTACTTATAAGGGTGCTTTTCCGGGGAGATTACAGCTATCGGTACTATAAAGAAAGAGTCCCTAACAGAGCCCTAGTAGAAGCAGAGCAGCCCCTGCTACTCCCTGGAAGTCCCTGCTATCCCCTGGGCCTGGGATACCCAGTCAGCCCTCAGGTTCCTGAGTCCAGCACCACTGGCTCGACAGTCAATGACCGGGTGGGTTGCTGAACCCCAAGAGAAATCTGGCCCAAGGCCCAGGCTGACCCTCAGCCAGGATCCCTGTTCTGTCCATGTCACCTTTCCTCCTGTAAGGGTAGGATGATCAGATATATTTTCGCTATGGCTGGAGGTTGTCAGGGCTACCACCAAGTTTCGCATTTGGTTTTTTCACAAACACAGCACTATCTTCCTACAACACACAGCCTGTAATTTATTGCAGGCTTTCTGACGGTGAGTGAATACATGTGCTCACACATGATCCCCAGGATTCGAAGCACTGGGCAGTTTCAGCCAATATGCTATGCTCTGCTCTCCATTGATTGCCTGATTTATTGATACGTTTTATTTTGATTAAGAGAGCCAACAAATACTCTCTTAATTGTGATTCACCTTCTAAATGTAAGAATGCTTTGAAGACTGTTTTCAAGTTTAACGCATTGATCTATTATTCTCTTTTTGTGTGATATTCTGAGTATGAAATATATAGTTTGGCTACCAACAGTAGATTTATTTGCCTGCAATAGTTGAACAATTGCAGGCCCTAGACTAGCGCCTGTAGGTTACAGAACTGTAATTCTGTAGGTTACAAAAGTCACATAATTATGATGTTCTTAGAAAAACAAGCAAATGGAAAAGCAAACAAACAAACAAATAAAATGCTTCACAACACACCTTCCTGTAAATCAAAGCATAATTCTTGGACTTAAGTACATATGCTATAGCTTCTCCTTCCCAACAATCATGTCTCTAATAAGTTGTTTTCCCATAACTCTTCTTCTCCAAGAGTGGTATAGCACAGAGAAAAACGAGTGATAAAGAGTCTAGGTTGGATGAGGTAAAAAAAAAAAAGACCAAAACCCAAACAATTAATGAAAATATCCCCAAACCTTACCTTTATGGATTCCCACTGACCATATATGCATAAAAGAATCACAAGCAAATCACTAACAGAACTTTGCAAATATTAGTGGGAGAGAAGGAAAGTGGCATTTTACCCATGTTTTGTAGCTTTTCTGCTAAAGTTCAACAGTTGAAAAAAAAAATACTGTTGCTTTGTGGGTCTCTCAAGCTTACAGGGCTGCCATAAGCTTGCTGGGGTTGTTCTTAGCCAGGATCATTGTGCCTCCATCAAAAGAGAAAAAGGAAAAAAAAATCAAATTTCTACATTCAAGAACCTTGTCTGAACTTTAAGGGAAGCTGCAAATTACAGAGATCTGTGTACTTGGCTCACAAGAAAACTCACAAGATAGCTCACAAAAAAGTGTAGATAAATCTAAGAGAATGTTTTGGTTTCTCTTTAAGAAAGAATAAATTGCTTCCTGCATTAACAAACCAGCAGTACCAGCAGCCCTCCCATTTTTTTTTTTCTGGAATTACTGAAACAGTCTTTCAGGAGGGGTAGCTCCTGCATCTTGAGAATTAGAAAGCAGAAAAGAGGGATTTAAACAAGTGTGGTAAATAGATATATTCTACTGAAAAACAGTATTTCAAAGAGATCCCTAATATAGGGCTGTAATCTTCAGTATTTTACATGCTGCACAGGGACCTTTTTGGACCTACTCCCACGGCAGACTGTGAATTCATTCTATCTATCTCCTGTAATGCCATCCACTTTAAACTCTCTGCAGTAACTATAATGTTCAGCTGGAAATCTGGTAAGACAGGACAATTTATCTGTCAAGACAACAGCTTTCTTCAGTTAATAATGAAGGCAAAGCAACCATACATGGTTCATTCCTTTATATCTCCACTTTAACATGAGGAAATAACAATATGTCTCAGACACCACTATACGGTAACTACCAACAAAATGTATTTTACTGGCAGCAATGGATGCTCTATCCATGAAGTGTGCTTACATCATGGCCCAAGTCTGTCAAGCCCAGATACTGGAAGCAATGGGGGTGAAATGACTAACACAGTAGAACTATTCCAGGAAGTAGAACTATTCCATGTACCTCTCATGAATTTGTGCTAAATCCAATGGTGGGGACAGGGGGATTTTGTATCTTAAAAAAAAAAAAAAAAATTCAAATAAGCTTTCACAAACAAGAAAACTGCCTGTCAGAGTATAAGGTCAGCTGCAAAGAAAGGATCACTGCTGGGTTTCTAATCTTGAATCTTGTGCTCATTAATAATACACAATACAACATCAAACCTTTCTAAAACAACAAGCCCAGAACTTTGCTTTAGTACCTCTGTCAGCACTTCTCCTTTGCACTCCCAAGATGCGGATTGTGCTCTTTGACAGAAAGAGTGAAGGCTTTTAAGTCACTCTTCTAAACACCACCACAGGCTTCTGTTTCCAAGTACAACATGTGAATAATACATGCAGTGGTCAACAATTTTAGAGTGTCTGTTGCAGAAGGAAGAAGTCTAACTGATGAGGAGCATGCACCAGCCACGATACAATGCCATTTTAACAATGACACTTGATGGGGTCTCTAAGGCTTGTGACACCAACCTTGAAAGTCCTTCAGAAATGCATGATATGGGGTGGAAATAAAGGGTAATCAGCACAACATTGTTCTGAATTGTTACACGGAAAAGATCATCCACACCAAATACTGGAGGCTCTTAAAACTTCTGTACAATGACACTTGTTTTTTCAGACATAGCTTGAATTAAATTGGAAATGGTGAATCTGTATGAAATGCCTAACTCTTCTACAGTATATGGACTGTGTTTTTTGTTCGTTTGTTTGTTTTTTTAAACTAGATCTGGCCCCATCTGGCTTAGTCACATAAGAAAGTAAAAGAGACAATGAAAGTTTCCAAGTTGTCCTGGGTAATCTGTTAAGAAAAGGTTTTATTTTGAAAATTTACCCCATTTTGTTATCAATAGTGACAGAACAATAAGATGTTATTAATGAAGTCAGAATTTGGTGGAAGTAGTGAATTATTTTACATCAGATGTAAACACCTGCCTACAGTGATATTTTGCCTCTTTGTCTAAAATACCAGAGGTTGTTTTTGTTGGTGGTTTTCTTTTTTTTCTTTTTGTTTTCTTTTTATTTTTTCCTGACAAAACTTTAATGAATATATTGTAATTTCATTAAGGTTAAATGGAAAATAGCTTCTTTTTTTTTCTTTATATCTGCTTATCATTAAAGTTACAAGAGAAGAGAGAACTAGGTCGTAAGTACATATCTAGCAGTCAGTGTTTGAGGGGAATGACAGCCACCACCGAATTGTGGCCCCTGTGAGACAGAGGACAATACTCTCCTGAGCCTGAAACAGTAGCACTACACCACAGCTGCCCAGAAAGACTGTGGAGTCTCTTTCTTTGCAGATACTCAAAACTCGCCTGGATGTGACCCTGCACCACATACTCTGGGTGTTCCTGCTTGAGCAAGTGGGTTAGACTAGAGGATCCCTAGAGGTCCCTTCCAACCTCAACCATTATGTGATTCTGTGTGATATTAATAAGAAATGCAAAATCTTTTAGTCAAAGCAAAACTTTGGGGGACATTTAGTTTAACATCAATATGCCTGGAATATGCCTGGACTAATGTGTCGGAATGCTTTCACCATGCTCAGTGAGAGCCCTCTGCATGAGCCCCTCACCCTTTTATGCAACCTTTCACCATCTAAAGGGCAAAGAAGGAGAAGAGCAAGACTGAATGTGTCACAAGTACAGTTTCCTGCCAGGTTACTGAATTATATAATACCTCCTTCTTAGAACTCTTTCAAAAGGCCATTTCCAAAGAAATAGAAATGAGCTGTGAGAAGGGACCTCCAGTACAATTGTGGTGTTACTGCAATTTTTTCATCATCATCATACTGGTGTGTCATTGGGTTGGGTATTATTTTCTGACTTCCACTTGCAGGAAGTATCAATGGATTTAGAGAAAATAAAGGTAAGATTGTCTCTCCCCCTCTTAGCTTATAATAAAACCTCAAAACCAACAAAACTAGTCCAGAAAACTGCCAGTGGGCACATTCTTTGTCATCTTCATGAAACATAAAATCTTAGAGGTAGAGAAGTGGTTTTTTAGGCAGTGAAACACAACTTTTTTTTTTCCCCCTCTGGTATATTTTGATTATTCGTGATGACAACAAAAGATATAATCTTTGATGAAGACAATAAAATGATTAGATGCAAATGTTGTATCTCTTAATGAGATATGATAACTGATGAAATCTAAGAATCCAGTAAGAAAAGTATAATCAAAAATATGATTCTTGGAATATTTAATTCTGATACTTGTCCAGATAAGACAAGTCTGCTTGTCTAAATGAAAGATTTTCCATTCTGGGTGCTGAGCTTTGGATTTAATTTGCTTTAAAATTTAAAAGGGTGCTGCTGAACAATCATATTTATCAAGGCTAAGTACTAAGATGCTCTCCAACATATTCTTATAAACTAAACTATAACCATATTACAACTGTCAAAAATGTCACTGCTATTAAAAATGTTTTAATGGTGCAGTATACTCAAGTCTGCTTATGGTGACCTTTTTATCCATTTTTCTTTTCCCTATAAATTCTCTTTCTGAAGAGGAAAAAGTGTATATCTTTATATCATCTATCCCTTTGCACAGGCCTCATGCATAATGTAATTACTATGATTTTCTGCACCTCAAAAGTGCAGCCATTTCCCATAACTACGCAGAGAGAAGGAAAATGACCCAAATTCAAATTACTGTACAAGAGAGAACCCTTACTAACATAGCTCTTATTACTTAAGATGACAGTGAACAACTACAGATAGCACTAATATTTTCCATTCAGGTGGTTATATGTTGGATTATTAACCAGCCTTACCTCATGTTCCCGTGGACACTAATGACTTCTGCTCATGTGATTCAGAAGACCTTGGTAGAGTTGTAATATTGGTCCCACCAAGAACTACCTAGCTAGGTAAGGGGGAAAAAATATGCCAAAGAGATATGCCATAACTGCTGCCCATATTAATATCTTTTTTTTTTCAGGATAGCTTCAGTTGTTAGATCCAGGAAGGCAAAGGAAACAGGAAGTCCTGCAGTTGTTGGATCCTTTCCTCTTACTTTCCTAGCAAGTATTGCTTAGGAAATCAAGTATTCAGATACAAGTGTTTTGCTTTGCAGAACAACTGTAGAAAGCATGACTTAAAATGTCAAGAAAACTATTATATCTGCTAAAAATTGTAGACATTAAAGAAAAGCAAAGGCAATTTAAAGCAGATGTTTTCAATATCTTTACCTGAAACCTTTTATAACAAAGTTGCCTCTCCACACCATCGATCTAAAGCTTTAATTGGCAGACAGTAAAGTCTGATGGGAAAATAATGGTCTTTTAAATACCTGGGAATGAAAAGCAAATTGAGTTAGCACAGTGTAAGAGGCAAGTAATTACATAATGTCAATCCTGTTTTATACAGTTCAGTCTTTAAACAGCATGCAAAGAAAAGACAAGCCTGGCAGCAAATGTGAATCCCCTTACTTTAGGTGACTTGTGTGCTCCTTTCCCAATAAGAAGTTAGGTTTATTACAGGTAACAGCAGATTCTTTGTTTATTGGTTCCTCAAATGCTAATGGTAACACTGTCGGTTTGTGAAACTTCAAACTTTTATCACCCTCTTGTCAAATCCAAATGTCAGTCACTAGTTATAAGCCCACCTATACTGTACATCCTAGGCAACTTTCAAAATGGTACTCTCTACAGAGTTTCTACTATTCAATGCAAAGAAAAACCCAAAACTTGCAGCTCTCCCTCACATGAAAAATAGAAATAAAATAATTTAAAAAATGGTTGAAGTGTCAAGCATAGATACTATGGCACTGTATATTTTCTCTGAGTTTGTACTCAAGAATTCTCTGAAATGTAAGTAAATTGATGAAAACAAATAAACACTAAAGGAAAGCGTTAGATGTTCTGTGTCTCAGCTCCTCACTGACTCTGAACTCTTCAGTTCCCTGTCTCTACGGTCTTTGCCTCACAACTTGCTCATATAACTTACTCAACGTGATTTCAGATGTCAGATTCAACACTAGAGGAAATGTCTAGAAAAGGGCGCAAAAAAGGACTGTAGCCAAGAAATGACATACAGCCAGAGCTCAATGCCTTTTATTCTGTCACTGATGGCTAGAAAGTCGCTAATTTTTATATGCAAGAGGATCATGTGGCAAGATTTACAGTAAATGTCACCTATTTAACCTCAAGTATTTTCTATTTGCAAATATTTCTCTTAAATTGTCCTAGCCGCAATGATTGCTCAATAGCAATTGTGAGTCTTCACAATTCACAATGAAGACTCACAATTGCTATTGAGCAATCATTGCGGCTAGGACAATTTAAATGCATTCTAAATCTATTCTATGCATTCTACATATGCATTCTAAATGCATATCTAAATGCTTTCCTGGTAGGACCATAGGAGTTGGGCTTTCCAAAAAGGAAACATCTACCCAAAAGTGAGAACAGCTATTAATCCTCATTTGTTGTAGGTCTCCTCCTTAATCATGCCTATGGCTGGCAAGGTGACAGTTTTGAGGTTAGGGATCTTCTGCATTTGCCTTTTCTGTCTCCTCTTCCTTGGTAACCTCAGAGCAAATGAATTCATCATTTTTCCAGCTCAGTCTTCTTTCTCAAAAGCCATCTTAAGATGCGTTTCTTCCAGTCTCCCAACACTTCAACTCCTTATCGTATGTTCAGATCCTCTTTGCTACCTCCTTTCATGAAACTTTTCACAGGTCCTACAAAGGCATGCATAAAAACCACATTTTCCCACTTTCTCTTGAGGAGAAAGTGAATGCATGAATTATTTCTTTCAAATCCGTCTTTCTTCCCTGGAGTCAGAATCAAAAAAAAGGACATTAAGCCTGCTTTGTTACTGCCCACCTCAGACTCAGCGTAACATATTCAATTTTGAAAGTGCATCCAGTAAGTATCTACCGCTAGGTTGCAGAATTCTGTTGCCTATTGACCACACTGTCAATGATTCAGCCTTGCTCACTTTCCTTATATGCTGGTGACTCTCACTAGCTTGTCAC
Source organism: Crypturellus tataupa (assembly GCA_034781795.1). Taxonomy (NCBI): domain Eukaryota; kingdom Metazoa; phylum Chordata; class Aves; order Tinamiformes; family Tinamidae; genus Crypturellus; species Crypturellus tataupa. The sequence continues at coordinate 1,036,338 of JAWLRI010000811.1, read as the reverse complement.
ATATTTGTCTTGCAAAGCTTTTTTCAAACTTTTGAGCAATTCTCAGCATTAAAAAAATTTTTGTTGTTCATACCAAGCAACAGTGTTACAGTTCAGCTCTTCCAGTGTGGAACTGTTTCAGAAAGGGTTTTTGGCAAATATTTTCAAATGACATTTTCTGACACATAATGTCACTACCACTTAGAAAAAGAAAAGAACAAAAAAAGAAACAACAGTAACAACAACAACAACAACAACAACAACAAAAACAACAACAGAATGTTTGAAGAGGTCAGAATTGCAAGACAATTAGCCACTTGCTGTGCTTTAGTAGTCAAAATTGGAGAGTCTCTCCTCTCCACTCTATAACTCACTCTGTCTCTGAATATCTTTTGCTTTGAATTAAAAGCCATTAGAGGAATCCATAAATAAAGATACACATCAAATGTTCGTCAAACACAATTCCTACCTGTCACTGGGAAAGAAGAATTTGCTACAAAGAGTCTAACAAAGTGTTAACCAAGGATTTTGAGGTAACAGTCATGCTACATTTTGGTAATTGCTGTTCTGATGACCTTTTTGTTTTCAAAGTTAATGCACTAGTTAATTTCTTTTCTTTACAGAAACTTCAAAACACTGTGAATAAATAAAAAGAATAAATAAAAATAAAAGCTTTCTAGAAAAGAACTACATTTAAGTGACATTTAAATAGCAGTTCTGATATATTCAAGAAAATATATCCTGCCTCATAAACAGCTGAAACTGCCATGCAAGGATTCAAGGTATTTCAACTGTGCTGGGCCCCAGAAGTTAAAAGTAATGATCAACTAATTAGTTGTATGCACAGTTTTCTTTGCAGAGAATGTCTTTGCTGAGTGGAATATACCTTTCCAGGCTGTGAAATCACTCAAACATAAAAATATATATATATATAAAGTTTATGATACAGCGGAATGACCTCCTCCAACATCAGACATATGGGAAAGTATTGTTAATGCTTGTAAATGAGTACATTTTAAATAATGATTGTAAATTCCACATCCCTAGTTTTTCAAAAGCTTTCCTATATCTCCTCATATACTTTGGGAATGCTTATTTTAAGTAACAGCCTTTAACTGCTGAAGTGTGTGAGTGCAATAGAAGACGTACACATTTCTTCCAATAATTATTCTAAGACTTCTTTCTGACAAGGTCTGTATACTAACAATTATACACTGGGAAAGCCTTCTGATGGCATTCCTTATGTATGCCTCATACCAAATGCCCATATTCTTTTTGAGTAGTTGATATCAAATTATGAGGAAATGTCATCATTAACCAGGGAGCTAGATGAAGCAAGTGAGGGGAACACCAATGGGTTTAAGCTCTTTTTTCAAGAGGGTGCAGAAGCCTTTTCAAGAAAGATGACAAGTGGGTAAGGTAGAAAGGGAGGACTAACATTTTTATTGATTTTTCCCCCTAGGGACAACGTTGATTCACAAAGAGAAAGATCTCATCCCAGAAAATCTTCAAAAAAAAAATCATATTTAAACATATTTTTCCATTGGATCCTACTGGATTACATTTCTATTAATCTGCAGGGCTCTGTATTTTTTAAACCTTCACTTCTACACTAATGGAGGCATCTCTGACCTTCTTGGTAAGCTTATCAGCTACTGTACCCCTATGAAAGCTGTATTCTTCTTTTGCTGGCCAGGTGTCCATGCCTAAATTGGGAAGCTTAGCACAGCTAGTAGCAACAGCCCTGCAAAATCCTTCTCTGCAATGCACAGAACAATCCTATTTGTGCCTGCAAATCTGCGGTGGCTTAGTTGCATAGATGCGGGCCAGAAATATATTTCCTAAATCTTTTGTGAATATTTCTATTTATTTTTTTCCACTGAGGATGATTTCAGAAAGACAAGAGATTTGGGAAACATAAAGAGGAATCAAAAACATCAGAAATAGTGTAATCTTCTGACCATCTCCCATTGAATTTATCATGGTCTGTTGTGGAATGTTGAGAATATTTATCTGAGTCACTTTATGTCTTGTGATAGGACTCCCTGAAAAAAAAATCAGAATAACAGTCTGTAAAATTTCATGTTTGCCTTTTCAAAGCACATTGCTTCTATGAGAGGTATTCTGTTTTATTAATTTATTCTGCTTTTAATTGTAGGACCTGAAAACTCAGGCTGACCCTTAGAGTCTGCTAGGCTCTTTCTTGCCCTAAAACAAATAAATCTTGTCCAGAAGAATACAGGATAATAAATGTTGTCCAGAAAAATAATCTTCATTTCTTACTCCAATTTTTTTCTTCATTGTCTTCAGCTGGTCTGAATCTTACAAGTCTAAAAAATTAAAACACATCCAGATAAACACTATCTTTTTTTTTCCTGATTAAAGTGACTGCACAATTTGAATGCACTACAGAAGCAGAAAGTCTCATTAGTAAGCTCCCAATGCTATTTCCCCAATATTTCCAATGCATTTGAAATAAAAAGATAATTAAGAGTTAAAAAATTACTTTAAAAATTGGAATGAAGACTCAAAACATAAAAGTTTCTCAAGACTTTAAAGCATTCATCTATGTATATGCAGATTTAGATAGACTTACACCTTTGCTATTCTCTTTTCATCTTACTTGAACGTAGGGAAATCTTTCTCCAGAACTAATTTGCAGAATAAATCAATCTGATATATTAATCTTGAGGCATCCTGGAAAAAAATATTTAGCCACAATTTTAGAATTGTATTTCCTATTGCAGGAGGAAGTTGATCTTTACAAAAAACACTGCTAAAGTAGCACAAAGGAAGTTAGACTTCTGTTATCTGTAAACTTTATATAGTCTTTATCATTATTTTTAATATTACTGAAAAGAAATATCTGCACTTCTTGTTGATAATTATTTTAATCTTCAGTGGTGGGTGGATGTCTTTCACTGTTTCTTTTCCTTTTCTATTTTTATTTTTTTATTTTGATACTCCTTTCCTTTGAGGAGGATAGAAGATCTGCTTAAGATCCCAAATAGCACACTATAGATCAAGTCTAAACTTCTTTTAAGCAACACAACACTGTTAGCAGTTTACACCGTATCACTTTTGGCGATACAACTGAAAGCTGATATTAGCTGATCAGATAAAAATGGTTTGCAACACTGGACAAGTCTTGTGAGAGGTTAGTTTTCCACTGCTGTTTCCTCTTCTCCTATTTCTAGAGTTTATCTCTAGATAACATTCAAAAGCCACTTTTGAACGTTACTTTTTCTTGGGTCAT
>JAWLRI010000811.1:988517-1033003 GCA_034781795.1 Crypturellus tataupa | reverse complement strand
CGCCGATTTATTTTAAGCTTATGATGATATTAGAACACAAATAGGGTACCACTATCTACATAAATTGAAATTAGCAGTACCCTTTTTATGTGCCTAATAATTTCTCAAAAGTATGTGTCAGAAGTGCATTTCTGTGCTTCAGATCCTACATATTTGAAGTTGCCAATAGGAAGCTGTCAGCCTACATGTGAATGTATGTGCTTTTCAGCCCACTTGGAGATCAAAATACAAAATTCAGTGCTCTAAGACGTAATGCTGGTTTGTGACAGTATCCAAAGTACTTCAGACTCCAAAAAGGATGAATACTTCATAGTCACGTGTACAAGTAGTTTATCATCTCTGACAGATATAATATGGGTAACATTTAAGAGCTAATTCACTTAGCATCCTGTATCAGTTAGCTATGTAAATTAGACAAATTAAGCTTTGCTAGCTTGGCACATAAGGAATTTCTATTTTTGAGTGCCTTAACTCTTCATGAAGGGCTATACCTCATACCTCCATGGAAACCCTGTGTATAAAATCCTGCATTGGATAAACATCAAGCTTATCACTCCGTAAATGTGATTATGGAGACACAAAAGAAGCACAAGAACAGAGGTGATTCAAACATCGTGCACGGCCTGGAAACCTACGCAGGTCACACTGTTTGGAGCTTGTGATATCATACTAACATCATCCGTTTCTGACTTAAATAAAACTTAACGGGTCTAGCAGCTCTGACTGATAGGACAAGGTGAAATGGCATATACATTCAGAGCTTAAGAACTATTTGTATGAGCTTAGAATACAGGCGAAGGACAACTGTTCCTAGCCATATTCTTACAAGTATATCCCAAGTATGGTATCAACAGTTATTATAAACAGGCATTTTGAACATTTAGACAATCACTTGCCAGTGATATTTTTAAAGAACAATGAAAATTTATTACATCATTGGATTATAAAATTTAACACCTCATGCAAAGAAGTACCTTTCAACTAGTGCTTTATTTTTGAAAATATAAGCTCAGCTGTAAGAAGTGATCGTGAAGTAGCAGGAGGAACAGCATCGTGTTAGAGTTTTGACTATTTGAGTTTTTCTTAGCTGGAATGTCAGAGCAAAGGGAAAACCTCCTGACAGCTGCAGACAGGAGCTGCATTGAGCTGGAAGGGTGCCTTCCAACCCAGCACGCCTGGATGAAGTGTAAATGAAGGGGCTTCGTCACATGGAATGTGTGTCTAATGTTTACGGGAATTATCTGGCCCCTGACCAATATAGAAAATTGACCCTAAGGGAACAAATCCACAGAGATACTCTTTACTTATGCGAGACAGGGTTGTGTAACTGGTGTTGACATTACACTAAGCTGGTAAGCTAAAGTTTGAGAAAAGCATATATTTAGCTACCAATAAAAAGGCAGCTGACATAACATCAGATTTGCTTTGGTGACACAGTACTACTGCTTTCTACAGCACCAGCTACTTCCATGGTTCTAGCTATATTATTACAGTGTTTGAAATTGCCATGCACAGAGTCTAGAAATAAATTATCCTCCTAAAGAAGAAGTGACTGATGTCAAAACTTGATTTGTACAATGATACTCAAGGGAATATGCATGAAATAACTATCCATTGAGCTTGAGGAAAGATCCTGGCAGAATCTGACCATTAGTAATCACAAATAGCTGTTTGCCATTCCTCCTCTGAAATTCAAAGGGCAGACTGTGTACTTGGTTTATTTGGGTTTTCTCAATAATCAATATTTGGTTATTCCAAATATGGCAAAACCCCTCATGCCAGTATTAATGACATCCCTTTAAACCAGCATATATTATATAGAATAGTGACTGTCTAGGTCCGAAGTAGGACATAGCTCAAAGCAAAATGTACAGATTATTCTGAAATAACAAATGCATAGGGAAAATTGGTAATTAAAAAAATTGACTAGTTGCTGTTAATGATGACCCGCGCAAGGACTACAGGGTGTTAGATAGCGTACGTAAAAGGTTCAAGCGAACTTTTTAAATTTTTCATTTCTACTATAGCCAGAAGCATGGCAAGAAAGCCCTTTCGGGTGGCCTTTAGGTATTCAAAAACTTGGGAAGAACTAGAAAGTTCATAGCAGGCAAAAGCAGAAGAGAGTTGTCAATATTTTTTATACAAAATTATTACACTCCGTTTTAAAAGAACCTCCTAAAATAGTTAATTGACTGTAGAAGGTTCTTAAGGGTAAGCATTTTAATTTAAATTGCTTTGCAATTATATCAAAATAATCAAGTTACCACTTAGTTTTGAGTGATTTTTTATCAAATCAGGTTTTGAATCATATATCTGTTTTAGGTAGAAATATCCTTGTGAGAAGGATGAGTTAAAGGGTTATGCAGATTTTGAAGAAAGAAACTCTACCAAATCCATAGTGGGGGAGAAATAAGAAAGAGAACAAGCTTAAAAAAAAAATACAACCCGCAATTTGCACACAAGTGAATTAACAACACCCCGTCATTTTTAAAAGACAATTTCTTTAGTCTGCAAGATTTTAGTCTTAATTGAGAGACAAAAATGGAAATGAGAGATAACTATCAAGGACTTACTTTCAATGAAACAGAAAGGCTCAAGAAAAGACTTGAGAAAGGTTTAAAAAAATAACTCTAGTTCTATTGGAACTACATGTCAATTTATATTTTTTTATCCAAATGACTTCCATGAACACTTGTAGAGTTGTAAAATGCTTTTAAAAGTCTGTTTAGGAACAACCTGTTTGCACTAAATATTAACTTTTTTTTTAATGTTTCACAAGAACTCTTTCAAATAAAAAAATTGTTATCATGTTTCAGTATGTAAACATATATATTTCAATATGAATAGTGAAGGAATGATATATGAAATATGTATTTCAATATTACAGTGCTGGTTAGCTACAGTAGTCTAGAAGCATGTATAAGACAATGCTTGGTGCTTAGTTCAGCATATTTATGTCTAAGAAAAGCAGTCATACTTATTGGTGCATACAGCCTTCCTCACCCTTCAGAATCAAACTTCACATCAAACTTCCGAGCTTCTGCTTAGGTTATTAAACTTTTTAAGTTCATTAAAAATGCACGGCTCTTCTAAAAAGTATATAAAAATATACAAAAATCTCTGTTGACAGCGACATGCTTCGGGAGCATGGACTTTTCCCATGATATTTCTTTACCCCCGTGTAGTAAGGAGGCAGTGATGGAAGTCAAACACAGGTCTCCAATGAGCCTGGCTGAATTATCTTGCACATTTTAAAATTTCCTTCAAATATGGCAGATGTGAACAAGATGATAACTACAGAGAAATATATTCTCGACTAGCCTTGTATTTTGACAGATGTAGATAACCTTATAGGATTACCTTGATCAAGTGGGTCTCTCTTAAAATACAAAATATAGAGTTCATTACTGTTCTGACTTTGATAATGTGTGCACCATTCCACTGATGCAGTGATATTCAAGGTGATCTTTATGATTTTTGTTTCAGACAGTATGCAGCTACTGTGCCCCTAGTGTTTTACATACTATAAGCATTAGGCAAGAATAAACACAAACCCTAGTCACATCAAGGACTTTTTGAAAGATGCCTCCCCAGAGGCACTCACCTCCTATAAATAATTATTTCTAGTAATCTGGCAATTTAGAGGACAGATCTGGATGATTTTATGATGCTCTATGCTCATTTCTGGCTCTGGACCTGGGATAGGGAGTAGAAAAGAAGTGTCTGAGAGCTGCAACACATAATTCATTAAAAATAGATTTTATTTAAAAAAAAAAAGATTTTAAAAGTATATCTTTAGACATAAAACTGTAAATGTAAACACATATATATTTCTATAAATACACAAACACACACACAAGCCTCCCACAAACCTTCTGACTTAATAATAGCTTTAAATAGCTATTAAGTTAACTTTTTAATAGCTATTAATAATTTTTAATATCTATTTTAATAGCTAATAAATCAACGTTATTTTTTATTTTCAGATAATTTCTCTTTTGATTTACAAGCAATTTTTCCCTCTAATCTGCATGGGAGATATCTTCCTATAATATTATTCTGTTATGAATAGCTTTCAGCTATATTACTCGTTCTCTAAGTAACATTTTCTTTTATATTTTCTTCCTGTGGAAGTGATCACTACCGCTACACAGGGTGTAAATATTTTCTTTATGGCTAAGGTGTGAATCCAAAGCTGTTTCTTTTCTTTGTGCGACATTCTGCTTAGCAACCACAAAGTTTTTGTTTCCTCAGTGCGTTACACGATCACTGCCCTCAGGTAGGGGTTGCCAGGGAGCAACAATTCTGAGTGCACATGTATATCCCTACAAACTGCCAGTATCTTGGTACTGTTTTAAATGGAATCTACTAAAGAGCTCTAAAGTCTGGTGAATTAATCAGATTGCCTTATGAAGGAATTTCAACTGAGTGTCTTAAATTGTATATCAGTGTATAAATGAGTCACTTGTTGATCACAACTTGACCATCAGTGCTTTCTAAAATCTAGCTGTTTCAAGTCAGATGCCCTGAGGTGGACAATTCATTGTGCTGCAAATGATGCTGGTGAGGCTACAGCTGCTTTATCTTCTCCCTACAGCCCACAGATGCAAGCCAAGCACTACAAAGAAACCTACAGATATTATATTATTCAGTGTGCTAAAGGGAAACTGCCATCCTTAATCTTCTGTACGCAACAAATCTTAGTAGTATTGGCTACTCTTGCCAATGTTAATACACAAAATTTCACTGAAACCTATCTTTTCACTGCAACAACTATAACAATGGAACTCCGCATTTACTGCTTCTCAGAAACAATTACCATTCTCAATGCATTCTGTCTAAAAGTAAAAGAAGAGATTTTGTTTGTCACTGCTAGCTTTTGTAAACTGAAATAGTGATGGGGTCTTTTTGTCCCATGAATTATCACCTCTGGCATTGCTTTTAAAATAGGAGCATTCAAAGCTGTGGTGACAACCTCTGTTACAACCATGGCTCCTTCCCGCCTTCTAATTTGAATTTGCCAGTATATACAGTCAAAAAACAGAAATCAAATATCTTCATAAAGCTCTTTCCTTCATTTCCCTGAATCAGCCACGAATTATCTAGTTTTAATTTATCATAGCAGCAAAAACAGTCTCTTAATCTGTGGTGAAAGTCCTGCTATCAAAATAATCAAATGCTTAACACACCATAGTAGTTTCACCAAGATAAGTCCACATGGCTAGAGTTTGGTAAGCAATTCTGTTCAAGATGAATTTAAGAAGTCTTCAAATGAAATACTTTATTTTATTATTATTTTTAGTTAAAATACATATCCATGACATCATTAAGGTCTAACAAAATCTGTTGCATTTGAACAGTGAGAAAATAAACTGGTGACTGTGTTTGTGAAATTTAGAAGCAGCAGAAGTGTCTACATGATATCAGCCATAACTAGAAGTTCCTTTTTTTTTTTCCCCCCAGGATTCCCCTCGACTGGTCCTCAGTAGAGAACTAATTAAAACCCACAGTGCATGGTATGAGACCCTAGTTTGATGAGCATTAGGTTTTTTTAATCCTTAAAAAATATGCCAGCAAGGAACATTGATCCAAGCAGCAAAAGATATCAGACTTTTTTCCTCCTCCTCTGTTATATCCGCTATAAAGAATTTTAAAAATACAAAGTCTTTGTGGACTGTGCATTTCAAAGATAGCCTGCTCTTTAATTATTTGACTCTGATAGGAGTTAAACAGGCTCTGACAGGAGTACAAATCACATATTATAAAAGAACCGTATCTTATGCCTTCTGCAAAAGCATGGCTAAATAAATGTTAAAAAAAAGGTTGCTCAACTAAATAGGAGAGTATCAGCTGCACAATCGCAGCTACGTCTTTTTATTTCTTCTTACCTGTCAGATATGCTTGCAAAATTGTAGCAGAACAACATATAGCAAAAAGTACAAGCCTTGACAACCACTTAGATTCATAGATAAATCAGGAAAATCTCTAAAGATGCATACACTGGCTAGTGAGCTTATTTCTACTGGTGCTCATTTATAAAAAGTGGATTTTAACACATGTAAGTGTAAAGGAACATCAGTATGTCTGTAAATCTCCTTGTCTACATATCCAGGTCTGCTTCTTGGCTTCTTCCTACCAAAATTTTAATTTATAGACCTCCAGGTATATACATAAATGTATATGTTGATATTAGATAGTGACTCTGATTCTTGTTTATAAATTAGGTACTATCCCCCTAGAATCATTAGTAGAATATTGGTAAAAAAAATGATTTAGAATTTTCATCAAAATCTGATAAAAGTTTATTTGAAAGTTTATTTTCCATTAGAACAGATAAAGAGCAACAGGATGTAAAGTATCCCATGCACCTGTGAACTTGGACCACATTTCTCTTTTTTTAAGGAAGGTTTCAAAATAAAACAGCATTTTCCATTTATTCGACAAATTCTGTAAATTTCCAGCAAGTAATATGAACAAAACAAAATCCTCAAATAACCAGATGACTTTATTCCAAAAGTTAGTTAGTAATCTAACTCAAGTTAAGGCTTTATTAAATTAATTGCACTGAAAGTTGACCTACATACAAAGAGGTAAGTAAGAAAAAACATCCAAACAAGAAAAAAAATCTCAAACATATATATGTATATAATATACATATATATATATATATGTATGTATATATATATAAAGAGGGAATTTGGGGGCAATGATATGGCATATTCTTAATGATATTAGAACAAGACAAAAAAAACCCTCTGAGGTTTAATCAGTCCAATATTTCTTTATAATACTAATTTTCATCTATTTTTTGCACTGATAATCCAAACCCATATATTTCAGAAAGCAGACTTTACAACTCACCTTTGAGCATATCACATTTTTCTTATTTCAATAGAATAACAACTCAATGATCGACACAGATATTTCAAACAAAAACAAACAAACAAAAAAACAGTTTGTAATATCCATTCTAAAGAGTAGGTACAAACAAAACCAGTGCCTAATTTCCAAGGTAGAGTGAATCCTGAGTATTCCTCATATCTGTACAATTAATATTTTATTGGTGATAAATTTTAATAACTTCTGAGAAACAACTTCACAGTACACTCACTTACTGAAGGGTGGGCTCAGTCATGCCTACACTAGTAGGCAAATGGGGTCAAGCTGCCATTACGGATTTAATCACATTCTGCTTCCTCAACTTTTTGTATCAGTCTCAATGCACCTCAGGATGTTATTTAACTCTCTCTTTCTCCAGTCTGAGGAAGAACAGAATGAATCCAAAAATCTTAGTAAAACTGGAGTGTCACATTTGCCTCACTATCGTTCTCCTGGCAGGGAGATGTACAAGGAGGAAGGAAGTTTCCTGGTTTCATCCCCAAACTTGGCACACACTCAGACTTTTCAGAACCCTTTTTTTTTTCTTCTGAAGTTTTCAGTAACTGGAATATCATACTCAGGAAAAAGATCCTGAGGTGATACGGAAGCCTCTGCAGTGCTCTCACTCTCAGGTGAAGGTCTGGATATATAAAACTGTAGCAGAGACGGCACCTAAAATGTCTATAACTTTTCAAGAACACTTTTGAACATAGGCTAATACTGTATTAATTAACACAGTAACGAATGTGGTCAAATTTTATCCCACCCATCACTTTGCAGGGAAAGTCTTACACATCACTTCAGGTTCAACCACCTAGAGAAGGTGCCTTGAGTCATGCAGGTCTCTGCAGGGAGCAGGAAGGATCCCTCCGCACTGTGGCGCTCTCCGATGGAGGCAACCGTGAAACATAAAACTAGAGTAGCTGGCCTCACTAGCGAAAATAAAATAGATCTATCGACCAATCAATTTTATACACCACCACATTCCCCCATTCACAGTATTCTCATAATAGAGGGTTTATTGATCTTGCAGAAAGCCATAGAAATGCAGGCTTTCCTCCACGGAGGTTTCACCACTAACAGGAACAGATTAAGATCCTAAAATGCTTAGCAATGATTCAGCAATTTCAAATTTCATTTTGGAATATGGATTAAATCTGAATCAATGACTTCCCTCATAAAATGGTCATAATAAAGAAACATTTCAAAATCATTTTTGTTTAAACAAGAAATTACATTTTCTCCTTTTTTATATTCATTATGAAACAAACCTGTTACTTTGAATTTGTTTCACAGTATTTGTCTACTTATTCCTAACATTTTAGATACAATAAAGTAAAGCAGGGAAGGAAAAAGGATAACTTGGCTGAAAAATAGACATACAGTTATATCACAAATTCACTTTAGTTTTGGATAAGGAAAGAAAAAATGCTTCATTAATGCTATTCACACTGCTGTTTACCTAAGATCAGGTTAACTACAGCAACTTAATCCTTCACTACAAGAGGATTTTACCCTGAGAAAAATCCTCTCTAATTTTCTTACCTCTATAAATGGCTCTAATATGCTTTCCCAAGAAGGAGCTTCCACCTACTAACTGTAAGTCTGCCTGTCATATCATACACAGCCCCATATTTTTTTGCTTTCTGTCTCAGTGGTGTTGCTTTGCACTCACATAGAGTCTAATGAAATTAAAACATTCTGTGGGATCATCCACTTTGTACTTGCCCACCACTATTCTAAGTAGATGACTAAAACAAATTAATAATTTATGACTTAATTAAAGCAATTCTCTGGACCTTTAATGTTCATGAGGCAATGATGTGGCTAAGGTTAGAAGAGGAGACTGAAGGCCAAAACAAGAGTTCACTTCCTGGCTATGCCACTTGAATTGCTAGGTCACTTTAAGTGTTACCTGTCAGCCTGATAAGTTTTCTTGCTTCCAGATAACTGTGAAACTTCCCTTGTACTGGGACCCTCTCAGGGGGTGAAAGGCTCTACTGGGTGCAAAGCAGGACATCACTCCAGAACACACGTAATTTTCCACAAAGTGTTAAGGAGAATCCTGATGTAATCACAATACAAAAACAAAATACAGCATCTCAGGTTCTAGCGCACCGTGTTCAAGGATGAAATGATGCAATGATTGAAGAGTAAATTATCTTCATCACATTAATCTCATGTATTCACCCCCAAAAATCAGCCAACAGAACAGAAGCTACTAGAAACAACACAGAGTCTCTGACATACTCTTCCATCAGACCCCCCAAAAATCCCACTTTTATTCTCAGGAAACAAAACCAGATTTTTTTTTATAATATCACGTAGAGAGAATGAGAACCTTGGTGCATAAATACAGGTAAACACTTAGGAAGCATAACAGAAGCTCTATGTGAGTTTACACTTGAAATAAAACAATAAGTAATAATTACATCCCCCTCCAGCTCTCATAAGGGACATATTTTGATCTCTTGTGGTCATGTAAATTCAGTTCAACCCCTTTGCTTTAGATTGAATTACTCTAAGATCACCAGTATAACTAAGATCAGGGGCTGATTAAGTGATTTGCCCAAAGGCAACAATTTAATAGCAGAGCTGAAATTAAAGCTTGGGAGCACCAGTCTCCTCTTACAATGGTCGTGCTTTTTTTCTTTCTTACCTTCTTTTTTTTTTTCTTTCCCCCAAGAAAAATGTATCATCTGATTTACCAATAAAGCCAAATGCTGTATTTCCAAGTGTTCTGACTGAACAGTTGGACCACATCAAGCCATGCCATGTTCCAATAGTGTTGCTATCCATGCTACAGACATATAGTGAACACAGATCATTCCAAAGATCTGCTTTCTAGGGCAGCAGATTCAAGTTCTCTACGGTTAAGAAATACCAGAATTAATTCTTCTCTCTGGTATATATGCTTACTTACAAGTTTATTACGCTATTATTTTCTCCACAGAGCCCTATCTTACTTAGTGAATAGGATGGAGGGTGTGTATTGACAGAGCAAGCAGTCAATATCTTGTTTTCTACTGTCTGTTCAATGTTTGGCCTAAGGTTCTATTTACTATACACTATCAAACACTGCTCTAAAAACAGAATTGTTAATTTTCTCATGAGCTTTTTTAATGATGTTCTTTGGCATCCAAATGCTTCATAAATATTAATATATTTATTTTTACTACATCTTCCCCATGTATTCATCTGCTAACTTTAAAGAGAAAAACTAAGGAATAGGGAGTGTATTTTAAAAGAAATAGACTTGTCTGGAATCCTTCTTAATTAAGAAGTTTATCCTCTGAAGATGTTGATTTGTCAGCTTTTTAGAAGAAAAGTTGATGAAAAGTTTTGAAAAATATTGATGAAATGTTTCCAAGCAAGCATTTCTTAGTTTCAGAAGGTTTTACATTTCCTGAACACAAGTTTGAGCCAAACTCACACAGAATCATTAGTATTACTATTAGTATACTCATGGACAATCCAGAGCAAATTTGAAGATTTATTTTTTGGTCATGGCTTCAGTTTGGATAAAGCAAAATAATGTTCTTAAGCCTTCATTTTGGAAGTGATTGAATTGTTTTGGCTAAAATATTTTTCTGAGGGAGATACCAGCTTTGGAAGGAAATTTTCAGTCCCTATATTTCAAATTTAAAAAAGCTATAGACAATTGCAATTGGAGTTGTACGATACAAGCATGAAACACTGATGTTATAGTGTACAAACCAAAAAGAGATGCCAAGTCTAGCAGAATTTCGAATACTTCAAAATGTTAAATTAAAATATCACCATAAATTACTATTGATATTGTCAAAAAAGACTAGCAGGAAGATAGCATAATTTAAATGACACGTATATACCTTCCTCGAGAATTCATTGTTGGACTTGTCAGATCTTAAAGGTAAAATTATTATCTTTATTGCTATTCTGTAATATAAATAGTGAAATATTTCATTCATGCATCATGAAGCAGATTTTTGCACACTTTCCAGTCAAAAGGTACCTTAAGTATGTAGACGGGTTTGTTAGTTAAACCATAAATGAGAAGAGACCAAGGCAGCTCCTGCAACACGGAGCACGCATGTCCCCTGCATCCCTCATGGATGCAAGCAACGTCAGGAAAGCCGCAGCGTTTATTCAACTGCTCCCTTGATGGAGCCCAGTCCTGCCAGATGCTGAGTGCTGCAGCCTTGGCCGAGCACCTGCGCATGCCTTTTACTTACGGGTTGCACAGCCCCTTAGGCTTGCCTGCCTACCTCCTCTGAGCCTGAGGCTGCCTAAGTGCTCTGCTGGGCCTGGGCCAGGCAGTCAGCCCTCTCCATGACTGATTGCACATGAGCTGCCCGCTCCCGAAATGTGCCAGGCGCACCGGAGAGGCGGGAAGGGCCCTGCCGCTGGCTCCAGGAGCTCGTGCAGCGCATTTCCCTTTGCAGCTTCCATACCCTGCTCAGCCACGCTGTCACCCGCTGATGCAGCTTCCCGTCCTTTCTGTGCTCCGTAATAGTTTTATAAATCACTTCAAGAGCACTTGAGGACAAAAAAGCAGCTTGTATTTCACTCCTGCCATCCCCCTCCTCCAGTAACACACAACGCATTTGTTCACGGATTCATTAGCAAAGCATTTGTTAACATTAATCTAGGGAGAAAATCCTGCAGTTGTTCCTTAAGCTACTGCTCCGTTAACGCTGAGGGTAACTAGTCTGCAGGCTGGAGATTGCAAAATGCTTTGTCCTTTCTACTTTGCAAAGCACTATAACTCATTAGCAAGCCCTTGCTAATTGAATTTGATTTAATGTCAACACTGTCACAGTCACACAGAAGCATACCAATAAAATTTCAATCCTGCTTGCTGTGATCATTAAGTCCAGTTGTCTAACAACAGGAGCTCTGCCTTTGTGGTGAAGGTTGTCAGATCAGACTCACAGGAACTCTGCCTTGCAGTGGCTGCATGAAATAAATAAAAGTACCAGAGCTGCCAGCTAAAATATAAGATTAATGGAGAAATTCATTAGTTCAAATGACAAGCAAAAATGCTGCTGTTGGCTGTTTCTGGGTCCTGATCTCTGTTATCCTTTTCAAAACACAAAACCTCAAAGACCAATAGAGAATTGAAAGAATGAGTGCTTAGAAAATGACTATTTTAATAAAATCATATTTCAAATAAGTATAATAAAATGTGAAAGCAAAAGGTAGATTTAAAGTATATGGCTGATAATTATGGATTTTTATATACTGAGATTATTGGTAAAGTTGTGATTTTTTTTTTTTAACTATATGGTCAAAACAAAAAGATGATAAACAGTAGCAGTTTGTTTCAAATTGGAGGGTTCTAACTTAGGGTCTCCTAAGCAAAGCATAGTTTCTACTTTCTTATGAGGGCAAAGCTCTACTCTGGGGTTCATGGTACATCATCATGTCTTTTAATACTAGTGTTTCATACATC
Organism: Crypturellus tataupa; assembly: GCA_034781795.1. Taxonomy (NCBI): domain Eukaryota; kingdom Metazoa; phylum Chordata; class Aves; order Tinamiformes; family Tinamidae; genus Crypturellus; species Crypturellus tataupa. The sequence goes on along the minus strand of JAWLRI010000811.1, from coordinate 1,020,690 downwards.
CATCTTGCAAAGGTGGTAGTCATGCACAGAGGTGAGCTTCCTGACAACATCACTGCACCGAAACCATCTTTTAAGCCACTATCAGAACCTCACTTAAAAGACAAAAACAAGACCAAAACAATCTCCCAAATCTCTCCTCTCCCCAAAACACAGTAGAAATTCTGAGAACTGATGATGCATCATTATTTTCTCATGAATACTCTGTATTGCTATTTCTTCTCATCGTTTTCCAAGGCTAAGCTTCCAAATGATAGTAGTTCTGCCGTTAATCCCCAAATGCACGCTGTGAAATTTGTATTAGAGAATTTCACCCCATTCCTATTCCTGTGCTCACAGCCAGCTGTACAGCTCTCCCTATAGTAGTTCAAAAGCCTTTCCCAGATTAATAAAGCTTCCCAATTTTCTGATGTCAGCTCACTCCTGACAAATCATGCCATGGCCATTAATGAAAACTAGAACAACGCAGATGTCTGATGTTGTTCTGATGCCTGAACAACTGATGTCTGAGATTGGCACTGAAACAAAAAAATCCATTCAGTTCTTGACTGCATATTCTTATTATCGATAAATAATTTCAGTTTTCATTGTCTAAATATTAACATCTCGAGAGAAAGGTATTTAAAGAAAACTTTATATTCCAGATTAGCCAAGTTTTTTTGACTCATAAAAGCCTATTTGTTCTTTAATGTGTTCTGAATGATGTGAGCCATGCAGTATGGTCATGACTTAAGAATCTTTATCCTACAGACAGGTTGATAATATGATGCAGGCACGACTTTTTGTAAGTTTCCTTTTTAAAATTATGCTGTTCTTCACTGTAACATGCTCTATAATTTAAGCCATATTACCTCCTGCTAAATCACAGTCTTCCAAGTTCAAAAAAAATGGTCAAGAGAACAATACTGCACACTATTAAGGAACACATAGGTGGTTAAAAGAGCAATGCACTGAAAAAACATACTGCCTGGTTGTGCCTAAAAAATACATTTTACTACCACAATATTGTGTGTATGTGTGTGTATGTGTCTGTGTTTGTGTATGTGTACACACACACATACATGTATACACTCTGTCCTGCAGAAAACAAAACAACCTGAGAGATCCACGTTTTTATATTTTACAACTGAAAATCAATGAGATAGTAAGCATTTTTTTTTTCATTTGTAGGTGTAAAATGTTATTGCAGAAACACCTTACACTTTACAGCAGAAAAACCTTATACTAATATCTCAGTGGTCTTTCTCTTCAGCTTAAGATATGTGCTAGGGTGGTCTTGAAGTCTGACCCTTCCAGAGGGGCTCTGAGCTGAACAACCACCTGGTTGCCTGTTGGGCAGTCCGATGTCTGAGGGGCTGAATCTGCACAACATTTTCCCCTCTCTCCCTGGAAGATGATTTGTCTTCCAAAAGATTTGAAAAGGGGAAATTCCATACTTCTTCCACTGCATTTGTGTCCCAGCTGGCCACTTCCCTTTTCCTTTCAGGAAGACTACTGATCTTCCTTCTCCGTTAGGTTTTACATGTCCATCCCTTCCTGTTAGGTTTTACATGTCAAACCTACATGGCTATCCTTTGTCCAGAAATGATTTGCAGGGACTACTGTCCACCTCATTTGTTATTCCTTTGGTTGTGATCCATCCTGAAGTCATAAAAGTTTCCCCTTATTAGAAAAGGTGGGAGTAATGGAATTGTTCATCTGTAGAGGTTCTTCCCTGTCCCACTCCATGCTTGGAGGGACCCAAGATGCCTCTAAATTTTTTTTTAGCCTTATCAAAATTTCCAGGAGGTAGAACTGAGAAGGCTGTTTAAGCATTTGCTCCCCAAGTTGTGTGTGGGCTGCTACCTCACTTCATTTTGCCACTGTCTAGACTATTCTGTGAAAAAAACCTAGTGGTTATGTAAAAGCAACAGACCAGACGATGTTTCAGTTGTCTAGTATGTATTTTTAAACACTGCAACTTTGTGTCATTCCAGTTAGCAACAACCAAGCGAAGTATGAAAAGATGTCCATTTTTATGCTACTGATATGCAACCATTTACATAAGGCATGACTAACTGCAAGGTGGAAATCAAACTTCTGCGTATTTTGCTGGCTGAAGTTCTGAAAGGTCTTCACTGTCATCTGGCAATGGGACCCCATGGCCACTGCCTGATTATGCTGGCAATTCCAGGGTACAAAGAGCAATACTAAGATTGAAAAAGTAACGTTAGAACATCAGCCGCTGTTTGTCCATATTTTAGTCTTATGATTTTTGATATTGCTCTGTCTTTTGAATCTAAGGATTAGGTAGCTTACAGATTTTTTTCATGGTAGTACTACTTTAAGTAGAAAACACTTTTTATTATATATGCGGATTAAAAACTGGATACAACTTTTAGTTCTTTTTTTTTCTTTTCTTTTTCAATGAGAAAAGCCTTCTAGCATGAAAGCAAACAAGCTATTACTTTTGTTCTTTCTAACACATCGATATTTTAAATACCCTAAATACACTGATATTCTTCAAAAGATCAGAAAGTGTGTTAATAGCATGTTTTCAGTCCCCTCACAGGAATGAAGAAAATGAAAAGCTACAAAAGGAATGACTTAATGACTTGTCAGAAAAGATTTGGCATTATATGGTCACTGCACCCAAACAACTGAGAACTCCTAACTGAAGAGGATGAGGCATTTACACAACTATTTTAGTTATAGTCTCAGTAAGACCCTGACATTTCAGCATGTCAGAAAAAATTCAATGCAAAGTCAGAAGTGCCATTACTCAGAATGAGATCATGCCTTTTAAAATTACAAGGGATATTTCTAAGAAGATAATTACTGTAAAACCATGTGCAATTTTAGTAAATAAAACAACCAAGTATTTAACAAAGAATTAGTAGTTTCAAACCTGTGATATATTGGTGACAGTTTAAAGAACTGTAGCTTATACTCAATACATCATACAAGTAATAGAGAACGTATTACTCAGATAAGGATCAGACAGCACAACGGAGAACGCTTACGTCTAGACTTAACTCACCTAATAGCACTGACATATCAACAGAACTGCAACAGGAAGCTTTACATAGTTGTGTATCAAGTTGCATATTTTTGATTGCTGCGTCCGTTTTTCAAATACTGCATGCCAATGAATTTGGCATTCTCACAGGAATATTTGTATAAATAATGCTGTTGGCACTGTTTACACTCTGGACAGTTCACAATGCAGTTTACAACGGCTATGCTTCCTGTTCAGTTCATAGAAATGAAAATTGTGGTATAAAGTCTGAGAACCTTTGAAGGAAAGATGCAGTAAAAAAAAAAAAAAAAAAAAAAAAAAAAAACTGGAATGACAGCTTGAATCAGAGGGATACCTGCTCAGATTGAAAAATTCCCCAAAATGTAAATAAAAACATATGGCTGCATCTCCCCAGATTTGGCAAAGCATCCTAAAAATGTATCATCTGCTCTAAAGAGGGGAACAGAAAAGCTAAAACTTGTACAAAATCTTGACGCAGTAAACTCAACTGACGACTTAAATCACAGAATAGCCTGATCTGAACCTCAACCATCCCATTCTGGGCTTCACCTGAGTAGCTCCCAGAGGGTTCCTGACATCGCTTGACACACGATGAGAGATTATTTTGCTGCTTTGTGAAGATTTTGGATATTTCACAGGTTGTCTCATTCTGAAGCAATTCAAGGACCCATTAGAAGCATTTTGTGGAAAATATAACAGAGAGATATATCAGCCTTGGGATAGCCCAGAACCATTTGTATGAATGTACTGAAATTCAATTCCCTGCCATTTCCTCCAATTAGAGATTTGATCTATGCCATCACATAATGAAGATGGCCACCTAATTAATTACGCATCCATTGGCTATTCTGTCCCACTTATGGTTTTGCAACCTTGAAAAATACTGAAATGCTTTTTGCAATAGAGACTTGAACCACTGTGCTGTGGTCCATCTGCCCATTTCAGCCTCTGGCAAAGACTGCTTTGATAGAGGGAGAAAGTTTGGCTATTTATCACTTCCTTTCCTCAATATATTTGCTTTTGACTCAAACTTTTTCTCTTGACATGTATGGCTTGCTTCTTCCCACAAGCAGTTTTGAGTTGAATACTAAATATTTACAGGCTAAAAAATATAAAAAAAATATAACAAGAAAATTTTCATCACCTGAAGAATACTTTGAAATATCTCAGCCAAACTGAAATCACCTGTTCAAAATGATAAGTCTGGTAAAGTAATCATTCCAGTTCCAAAACTAGAGCAGCAAAAACTATTTGGTAGTCTCTATTGCAGTGAAACACTATCTTATTTCACAATGGCACAAATCATTGCTCAACTGTGATTTTATCTGAACACTACAAAGACAAATTTGAGGAACTACAGCTACAAAAAAATAGACACCTAAGGCCTAATGCTGAACACCTTGACATCTTTTTGTTGTTTAATTTCTAACTGCAAAGTTATTTTCTTTATTTTGATTTAGAATAGTAGCACTTAATAAATAGCTGTGTGTTTCAACTGAATTTTGTCCACTGGAACAAGCAAGCTGTGGCTGCAAACTCAGTGTTTGTTAGTGCAGTTTCTTAACACTGGTGGTTCTGCCCTGGGTCCCCAAGTTATGAGGTGTTTATATACTAGTGAGAATTCAGCCTTCAAATGATCATTTTGGTTGCAATTGCCTTTATAAACAATACGGGGCTTTTCAGTCATCACAATATAGTCCTGGTGGGCCCTGGCTTAACTCCAGCAACGATACCAGCCCCCTTTCCTTGGATGCTCTCATAGTTTGGAGGCAAGCCCAGGCATATCCAGCTCCTTAATTAATAATACATCACAGTTATTTCAGAAATGTCTCCAATTTCTTTAGGCAACAGCATTTTATTAAATCTGTAATAAACTAATATAACTACTGTCTTTAAGAAAGAGAGGGATCATTCATATATGTTCTGGAAAACCTCTTTTGTCACAAGACTGTGATAACAAAACAACAGATCACTCCATACCTCTGTCCTAATGTTTCTAACAAATAAAACTTCAGGGGAAACAATCCTCTTATTTTTCAACTTAAGTGAGAGAAAAATCAGGCTCTAATTGTAAATTTAAAATGATAGCGCTCAGTCAAAATTATTTTTCACAGATTGGGAACAATTATAATATCATATCAAATAGATTAGAAATGTGCCCATTATAAGTTACCAGTTGATTTATTGTACCAGCTAGACCAGGCTACACATCACTATCAGCCATATGGTGCAATCAACAGTTAAGCAATCCTAAGCATAAACTTTACAAAAACTATGTTCAAGAAAACAAGCTGGATGTCATTTATTTGCCGTTTAATTCGTCAAGACCAGTTTATTCGAGTCATATCAAGGCTGAGCTTGGTCTAAATTCTTACTTTTTTCATAAACACATTGTGCTTATGGATTATTGATACTTATTTTTTTGATCCCAGGGTGGAATCCAGGGTGGAATACAACTCTGTGCTTCCTCAGTAGAGTGTCAGGATCCTTTCAGATCTGAAATCACAGGATACTCTTTTTCTGTGCAATGTGGAACCTAGACGTCACCACAAAACTCTTGATTTGTTAAATTAAGCATATTCTAGACATTTCATCTGTACAAGGGAAGAGAACTCAGATATAACTGCTTCGAAGAACTGACATTAGTAGTGGAAGTAAAACTTACCTTTGATTGTTGTGAGAGTACAGCTCAGTGCGGTTATATCTCTGCTACACCTACCACATTTACGAATCTGCCTATTTCCAGTTTAAAACTACTCATGCTATTTACCATAATGGCACATAAATTATTACAGAATAGCCTGAGGAATTTCCAGTGGGCTTCACATGACATGACTGCAGTATCACAATTACGTTATAAATAAATAAGTTTGTGTTTGTATGAATACACACACACACACACATATATAAAAATGTTACATATGCAAGCATATTGCATCCAAGCTGGTTCCATCTAGTGGAAGTCACTTTACTTTCTTGCAATGTAAATGTAGATGTTTTTAAAAATATTACTTGCATTTTTTTTTAATTTACCAAACAGATAATAAATCATTAAAACCAGGCCACATCCACGGCTGAGAACCAAGACCACAAATGAACCATGTAAAGTGAGAGGAGCAAGGTAGTGGGCTGTTCCTTTTACTCTATCTGTTGCAAATACTCCTTGTTCTCTTTCAAATATTCACTGCAATATGTCTTTGCAGGGTTTGGTATATGGTAGTGATACCTTCGATATACAAGTAGCACACAGCCCTGTAACATCTGGGGTTTTTTTATGAATTCCCTAGTTATGAATGTACAACTTTAGGACTAATGAATTTCATGCTTTTAGATTCATAACATGAATTCTAAACATCTGAAGCTTAGAAATGGTTGAAAGATAACTCCATTTATCTTTCTTTATGAGAGTCAGAGTTATTTCTATTTTGTTTTTTAAAAGTCGTAGTACTTCAATTTTTTTTTTCTCTTTGTCTTGTACAGAAGATTGAAAGCAACAGGTTACTTATTCTGAAGAAAAATCTGTTATGTTCTAATTGGTTCTTCTGGGGAGAAGATGTGATAGTTCTGTTTATAGCCACATTCATGCTGGCAGTGTCTTGTGTCACTAGGTAAAACAGGAAATATAATCATTATCGTCACCACACTGACTTTCATTTCAGGAAAATTAATGTAAATACATGCTGTTGGCAAACATAAAAATGAAGCAGTTTTAACCTGATTAACTCGTCTTTCCAAAACTGCTGTCCAGTGCTGAATTATGTTTAATTTTGTATTCAGCCATGTCATGCATATTCAGCATCATAACTCCAGGCTGAATTTTGATACGTGTTTTTGGATGTAGATATGGGAGGACAAAGGAGGCTATTGACATATATGAAAAAGGTTAGCGCGTTTTCTTCAAAATGATCTGCTATTTTCTAATTTATCATACAGAGCAAAGCTACAGAAATTTATAATGGTCAAAATAAGCATCATTTGTACAAAGACTCCTAAACGTCTCTTATTAGCAGAGCTATCCTCTCTGACAGAAGAACTGAAAAGCCTTGATTTTTGACACTTTCAATTCAGTTCTAAAAGCCAGCCATTACTGAGACACAAGAGAAGGTCCTGTTCTGCAAGAAATACCAAATACCTGCAGTTCCTCTGTCTTTCAGGATATTTTAATGGGTAGACAGAACTTCAGATCACCCGATCCAAAAAAATAAAATAAAGTAAAATAAAAAGAGAGTACAAAAGCACATCTTGTTGAATACATGAGATTTAAGTGGGAGGAAGAACTTGTGGAGGGTGCTAGTACCACAAACAAACAACCAAAAAAAAAATCAAACTTTTGAATTTCTGCTTTCTATAAATTGTAAAAAAGCTACTCCCAAATGGAAACAATCTAGTGGATGAATCTGACCTGAGTTCAGAACATGTTATAAAACAAAATATGCAGAGCAGATTTTATTCTCATGAAGCAATATAAAATTCTGCTCTCATGTAAGCAAGAATATTTGAGCTCTACATTTCTGAATGGTTTTAGCCATAATATTCATAGGATTTCAATATTTAGTCTTAAAAATATCCCAATTTAGTTAAAATTTGTTAGCCTCACATTCAGGTATGAGGAAAGGTTCCTTTTCAGACCCAGTTCTGTGTTGCCATGAATTTCATTTTCTGTTTGATCCCCAAACTGACTTTAACAATTAAGCTAAGTATAAACACAAAGAAATATCGCTCAACTCCTCTTTGTCTCCCTCCATTCCTTCAAAATATTATTCCTAACCTTCTAACTACCTCAATTAAATCCAGTGAGTTTTACATGTCTCTAAACTTTTCCAAGATTATACATGTTGATCCCAATTAAATGATGAATATTTGATTATATATTCACCATATAATTAGTAGTAGCAATCATAATCCTCCAAAAATGTTTAATAACTTAAAATTATTAAGGACTCCATTAAGGGTTTTAGGGGATTAGAAACAAGGTAGTGGCCAAAGGAAAATTCAAGGACAATAAACGTCATTAAAAAACAAAAACAGGTTTCCCCCTCCATCTCATCCTCCACACTAAATTTTCAGTCTAAAGAAAGGAAAACATTTATAAGTTTTTCTAGGCTTCATTATTGTGGTTTTTCTTTGTGCTTGATCCCACTTCGTGAATGATATATATTTTACATAGAAGATAATTTTATAATACTCTGCCACAGTCTTTTTACCAAGAGGAAAATAGTTGAAAAAAACATTTAACTTAGACTGTTTTACATAAATGTGTTTCTGTGTATATCCTGTCCCCTAATATACCCCATATATACATATACATACGCATACATATACATACATATATAGATATACACACACTAATATGAACATGAACGTGCTTGTGTATCCAGTCTTAATGCACTTACTTTAAGGCAGCCTTGCTAGTTGTACTGTTACTATATGGGACTTCTGGTAAAAAAACTCACACTTTTGTCAAGAAACTCTTGTTTTGATACAGCATTCAGAAAATACCAGCACTGCAGGTTGTTTCAAAATGCAATGATTTTCCACTTAAATAGAAATGTCGCTGTTAAAAAATATATTCCACAAAATTCTGGTAACTAATTTGAAAACCCGTCAGAAAAAAATCAACAACAAGAACAAAAACTTATCATGCAAGTTGAGATCACAATACTTCATTATGCTGACATTTCCCAGAAGGTTTTATTTAAAATTACATCCCTATTAAAATCATGATATCCTTTTTTTTCCCCTTTACCATGCCTACTGAAGGACATGATCTTCAATACTGTGATCATAAACATCTCATCATTTTTTATATTATTTGTCAGAATTGCAAGATTTCCTTTGTTTTATGGCAGATAGTCTCTGGCGAGGGATTAGGGCCATAAATTATTTGAAAGAATTTGATTGACAGGCAACCATTTAAGTTTTACTACCCATAACACCTAAACTATATGCAGAGATGTATTTTTAAGTTTAAATTAACTTTAAACACACCTGGCCTCCACAAAAACTAACACTAGTATCTAGCATGCAATACAATCCTCATCTTTATTTTTTTCTATAGAAATTTTACTGTAATAATCCCAGTAAGAGCATAATTCATATCTTCTGTATGAGCCTCACATAAATAACAAGATTGGTAGGCAGAGAAGAGCACTGCATTTTTTCCACTAGCTCCAAGCACTGTAAAGTGACTGCTTGAAATTTCACTTCATATGATTAAATAACGAATTGAACCCTAAAATATGGTAAGCATTTGGACATCTCCCAAATGCTGTATTTTAAAGTATAATTTAACTTAGGCCTGCAAAAACCCTCCCCAAGAACCTACAAAATAGCTCTTATATCCTAACTATATCGAGAACAACACTAAAATTAAATTGTTCTATTTTCATAGCTCCCCACCCACTTCTTACAATATTCCCACCATTTTTTCATTCATATTCTTTGTGTAAGATAAAAAAGAACATTGCCTTGCATATATATCTGTGTATGCAATACAAAATATGTACCTACATGTACACACTTTTGTGAAACAATTAACAAAAAAAAAGAAAACCTTTTCTAGTGTCCTCTTCATTTACTGCTATTTTATCACATCAATTTACATTTTCTGCTAATCAAAGCATCTTGTTTAGGGTGATGGTGGAATGTCCAAGGTCCTACTTCTCTGTGGGTACTATATGCTTTTAAATAATTCTAAGATTTTTTTTTAATTGACCAAAGTAAAAAACAATAAATTATAAAAATATAATAAATAAAATAATAGTAATAATAAATAAATAATATTTATGTCATGCCATCTCCTTATAAAAATCTATATCCAAACAATCCAAGTTTAAACATGAGCTATTCTGGGATGCATTTTTTTCTTGCTGACCATAGGAGAATAGATTGGTTGGTGCATGTTGGTTCTTATGGATCAATAGCTACACCTGCAGCTCTGTGACAGTGTTTGTCTGCAAGAGTTGTGATATTTACTGTAAGGAGGGACAAATGCCACCTCAGCCAGCTAAGCCTCAGCACACTGGAAAGACCTGGAAACATGTTCTTTGCTCCACGGAGATGTTGTCAAATCAAATAATGTAAGGTGGATACAATGTTTATGAACTAATTTGGATGAAGGTTCTTAATATCTTGGAAATTTAGTGTAGAATGGGTTAATTCCATGGCTTAAACCTCCAAAAATACTTTATTCAGAAATCTAAGTTGAAATGACAAACATGCAGAAGATAGCTGATACTTAGTAGAAATACAATACATGATTTTAGTGGAGTCAGTTAAATCTTGGCAATACAAATACAATAAATGACAGGACTTTAAAGCTTAAATACATATTTTTTAGAAGTGTCTAAACTGTGTGTTCAGCAGTGTTGGTTAGATATGTGTCTTCTATGGAAACTTTGTGTAGGCTTACAGATGCTAATACCTTCTTTCTTTCTGTGTGACACTATACACAACATGCCATGTCAAGTTCATGCTCAGAAGAAGCTAAATGCAGCATTATTAGCTCTTTGCTGTTACCATTGGAAAATGAGTCCAAGCTTTAGTTTGAATTACATGATAGTATAAAGATAAATAGTAAAAACTTTCAGGAGTTTAAAAATAATAGTTATTAAACAAAATATCACTTTCCAGACTACAGAGACTTCCTGAGTTATTGCTCAGACTGTCAGTTATCACATCCTGGCATATAACTTTGCAAGTAGAAGCATTCACAATTTTCACAGCAGTCATGAAATAAAACCAAAATTTTGTTCTCTTCTTATTTCTTTCACCTATATTTTTTTAAGTCCTTTTTTTTCTTTTGCTCTCTCTCTGGTCTCGTTAAGTCCCTCTCAAAACTGCTCTTGATCACTAGTCTCTTTATAGCCTTATAAAACCCGGTAAATCACTTGGGGCAAAGGTCTCCACTGTAGTGTACATAAAAAGATTTACGGTCATATGCTGTATTGAGCAGCCTTATTGAACAGAATACAGCATACTGCATCCTTGACAGGTTGAAACAAACCACATGCCAGGTCTGACTTCAGACTTGTATAAGAAACACTCCGTGTTCTATCTTCAGCACATTGGAAATAAAATCAGTCAAAGGGGAAAAGAGGAACCGAGGGGAAAAAAGTAAGGTTAAATCTGGTTTTATTGTTGCCCTACATAATATTCAGTATTTCTAAACTCACCTTTTCCACATAAATATGCTCCCTAGGGCAATTACATAACATTTATTTACTGTAACAATAACAGAAGTGAGAGACTGCAAGCAAATTTAGCATGGAAAGATTTCCTGAAACACCATTTAAGCCCAACTGCCAGAGAAAGACAGAAGAAAAAGTTACCGAATCATGTGACCTTCTAAAAGTACTTTTGGATCATCAGAACAACCGGGTTAGGGTTTCAGCTACCCTTTATTTCTTCTGGAACGATCTGTATTAATTCTTTCCTCTACAACAACAACAAAAGTACTTATCTTGAAGTTCCTATCAGATAAGTGTTCTACAGGAGGAATAATGGCCTTCCATTTATTCTTAGAGATATTCAAATAGGATTTTCTAAGAAATTAAAGCTCAGATAGTAACATGATGTGTCCTCACATTTACCTATGTAATGCTGGGGAGTGAGGATTCAAAACTGTATCGCCTGTGTGCTTGTGCCTACAATCCTGAAATGCTTAAGGAATAAAAAGATCAAAAACAGGAAAAAAAATGTTTATAGGAGAGGAGAAAACAAATGAAAACCAACAACAGCTTGACTCATATCATGTTCCTCATGATGCAGTTACTAGCAGTGAGAAGAAAATCAATTATACTTAGAAAAACACAAAATATTTTGCAAGTGAAATGTTGCAAACTTTTATAGAGTTTTCACGTATTTCGGACATATTAATGACTTCCAAAGTGAAACTAATGTATCACTATACTGTTAAAATACCAATGGTCAGAACAGCTTTTGGAAGGCTCAATTTACCTCCCAAAAGAGAGCAGCTTGAAAGTTAATGATAACTTCTGAGAAGCTGGGCTTAGGATTTTGTTCATTTTTCATTCAAGCATGAGCAATTTTGCATAAACTAGCAGAAGATTTAGCTTAGAATATTTAGGTCATTTGTTGGTTTGTTAATTTGTTTAAATTAAAGTTGAAACAAACTCTAAATGCCGGATTTAGAACAGGCCAGGTTTCACAGGGCGACTCAGGCTGGAGTCACCCAGCCCAACCTCCCACTTGTACAGCGAGCTGAACGATGCCTCCCTTACAGCTAGTTTACACTGGGACATGACATTTCCTTAATAAATGTTAAAAATATTTATATATGTGCTCTGGATGATACTTCTAGGCTCAGAGTGGTCCACTATCAAGTATTACTATCTTAACATAGGTTTAAGTAGACCAGGCAGTGAGTGCCAATCAGTTTTTCTCCATAGGTACATTCCACTCCCTGAGTTTATATAATGTACTTATGGGTATCTGTAAATCAGTTCATCAGCTGGATATAGTTACTTGAATTTTATTATTTAATCTTAGAAAGCTTTTCAGTTCTACATGATTTCCAATGTCTCCCTTTGTTTTTCCCAAATTATTATTATTTATCTGTAAGACAGAAAGGAACTGAACAGAAGTCCTATCTCATTAAAGGTCATCAAAACCTAATTTAGCAAGGGTACATTTACAGGAGACCAAAGCTGATTCCTTTTTACCATGTGCCATTATAAATTTATTTCCTTAATGCAGAAAGATATATTTGGGATATATGCTCAATTTTCTATTTTATGTTTTCAGGAGTGCATACATAAATCAGACTTTCAATTGCAACCATTTTCAAATCCATTTCCTTTTGGGGTTTCAGGGGAATTTACTGCGAAATAAAAAGCATAAGGTAGACCCTTGGCTTATCTTTGTCTTTTGTGTGTGTGTGAATATTTTTAAAAGCAGTAAGCCTTTTTTTCTTTTTTCTTTTTTTTTTTTTTTTTGACAAAATGTGAAACATACTGGACTTCTAAGTGCAATATTGATTTCTTTTTTTCCTTGGGGATTTGTATTACCAATTATTCATTCAATTAGCCAAATGAAAGAGAACAGAAACTAGTCTCCTAAGTAAAAAGTTTTCTGTTTTTTTCAAAAAGCTTACCAAGAAGAAATGGATACTTTAGCAATGGAGCAAGGACAATAGATGTTGCACATTTCATGGAAAAAAAAGTCTTTTATAAACCAATCAATTTAGCTCGAGCCTTGGACATATCCAATGACTCTGTTTTTCTATATATCTGCTACAATAAAAGGGAGTGATTATCTTTTTCCCAGAATGTTCTCACAGGATTGCACAATGCTTCATAGAACACAGGCAGCAGGAAAACTGACTCTTTGCTCCCAGATTTCACACCATTCAAGCCTCAGATCTTGCCCAGGGATGTCTCTGGAAAGCAATCTTTTTGGATGGTTGCATAGCATTCGCTCTTATTTTGAATTTAGGCAGTGACCAGACCCAACTGGGTCGGATGACCAGACCTGACTGCAATATTTGCTATGGTATTTTGCTTCCTCCAGCATGGCTGTCTGCAGAAGGAAGGCAGAATTGGTGTTCATCCTTTCACAGGGACTGAGTGGCACCGTGCTACACACACTACCTAGCTCTGTGTGCAGAAGGTAACTGATCTGCTACTGAGTCCTGGCAGTGCCAGAGGAGCCCTGCATCTCTCGCCTCCTCTGCTCTCTTTAGTGTAACGGAGGGCACTGGGTAAACATTTTACCTTTTTCTTTTTAGAGTAAAAAACAAATGCACAAGTTGAAAATCTAATCAACAGAAAAGGAAAATGAAAATCACAATGAATCAAAAACCACATAGCATGAAATCTAAGTATTCAAAATAATTTAGAACATCATTCAGCTATTAAGAGAAAGATGTTAATTTTTTCCTTCCACTAGTTATAAATGGTTTTACCCTTCTCAAGGCAAAACTAAAAATCAGCTAGACAGTACTGAAATACAGTTCTACTGACTTGCAACAAAGCTATATCTTATATTAACAAAAATATGTTAAAAATAAATTAACAACAAAATTATATAAAAATGCTTGACCTGTTGCAATGGGGGATTCTCAAGAAATGCTGCCAATTTAAATATACAAGCACTTCAGGAAAGTGGATTCATCATGAATTATACCAGAAGTGTTGTGGAGTATTGTCAAAGGCAAGGAGATAAGTGGTCCTGACATTCTAGGAGCTCTTGTTCTAGAAGAACCACCACACAACGGACATTGCTTTCTCCTCCACCATTAAAGGTTTTTCTAGATTAGATAAATAGAAAAGCTTTCAGCTTTCTACTTTTTCCTTTATCCTGGACATAGGTTATCCTCCATCTGCTCAAAGCAGATGGAGGATTGTCATGAGGAAAAAAGAATGGATCACGCAGTACGTATTCCCTTTCCCTGCAAACCCTGTCGAGGATGGGATTTATTTACTTTTAACTGCTATTATGACCATTTACTGAACTGAGTGTCCTTGAAGGTCTCTAAGTTCTTAAATACAGAATCACAGAATGGTTGAGGTTGAAGGGACTGCTGCTCTAGCAGGACCACCTAGCGCACAGGGTGGCATCCAGGTGGGTTTGGAAGATCTCCAGAGAAGGAGACTCCACAGCCTCTCTGGGCAGCCTAATCCAGAGCTCTGTCACCCTCACAGGAAAGAAGTTCTTCCTCATATAGAGATGAATCTTTTGGTTTGTACCCATTACCCCCTGTTCTGTCTCTGGCCACCACCAAGAAGAGCTTAGCCCCATCCTCTTTACATTCTCCCCTCCAGTATTTTCACATGTTGATAAGATCCCCTCTCAATCTTCCCAGGCTAAACAGGCCCAGCTCACTTAGTCTCTCCTCATAAGATAGATTCTCGAGTCCTTGAATCATCATCTTCGTTGCTCTCTGCTGGACCCTCTAGAAGCTCCATGTCCCTCTTGTCCTGGGGAGCCCAGAGCTGCCCCCAGAGCTGAGCAGAGGGGCAGGATCCCCTCCCTCCACCTGCTGGCAACGCTCCTCCTCATGCAGCCAGGATCCCACTGGCCTTCTTGGCCACGAGGGCATATAAAAAACATAGACAAAAATAAGTAATTATCCAACATTTTTGCAACTCAAATAGAAACAAGACTTTGAAGGTAAGATGAAAACTGTTTGAACAACCTTAAAACTGTTATAGAGGAAAGGTATATCCCAAAGGGCCTGTGTTCTAGAAACTCGTATATCTTCTGTATGTGTAAGCATAGGAATACTGATTATAAATATGGGAGATCAAAATTTTTATCCCACAAATACAAAAAACATTTTTTTTTCTGTTAATTTGTCTGTTCTTACTGATTTTAAAGAAACTGTTCAGCATATTCTTTCCTCCCTATGGGCTGACTTATCTGGCAAATATTTTCTTATAACCACTTGCGTATGGAGGGTTTTAAATATAGTTTACTAGGAATGTGCAGAATTCAGAGAGTATTGAGAAAGTATGCTCACAATATCAAATTCAGTAATAATGATTTCAAGGTTGACTCTCTTCTCACACTATCAAAATCAGTAATTATTCTTTCAATGCTGCTGTCTTCCCCTAATATCAATTACAAAAATAATTTCACCTCTACTGGGATGCCAAATTTAGGAATATATCAATCTTACAAAGCTGAACCGGACATTTCTATAGGTTACAAATTACTAAATGAAATACTAAAAAAATACTAAATACTAACAAAACGAAAGCTTTAGGGTTTTTTTTCTCATGAAAGAAAATAAATCTTTACAAGCGATCTCTTTGCTACACTGGTAGTCCAGATCATCATTATAATCAGTGAAATTCAAGCTTAGGAAACCAGGGATCCAGAATAATACCCCCTGCATAATTAAAATATTGGATGGTTTCAAAGCTTCTATTATTCTGAAACCTGAATTTTCCAATACCAAAGGACTATCAGGCTTCTGTGTCAGTCTCAGTGACCTAGGTCGCCATACTTTGAGATACGTTCTTTTATTAGTCATTCTCACACCGTAGTCTGCTGCAGTGGAGTGATATCTTCTGAAATCCTGCATGCTGACACTTTGGAAAGCAGGGACCCTCTCTCGAGAAGATAAGTCTATTTTATGTCCACTTCAGTCTTTGTGATCTCTACCAACAATGAAATTGTGGTTGTCAGAAAGTGGATGAAACAGGCTGAGCCCCGCTAATTATATGCAATCTGTAAAAAAGTCATCAGATAAGCCCATTAAACAGTAGTTTCCAGATTGTGGTCTATAGACTAGTGGGTGGTCTGTGAGACCATGCTCAACAGCTCACAGCTGCTCTAAAGAAGCTATTACTTTATTTTCATTTATATCATATAAAAAAGAGTTTTCAATTAAAAGCTTAATGCTAAGGCTGAATAGCTGTCCATAAAAATTGGATAATTGATCCATATTCAGTTCAGTGATCAGGAAAAGTTTGAAAACTATCATATTAAAGGTAGTGTCATTAATACTATCTATTTGATAGACAAACCCACGCTGTGATGAGCAGAGATATTCATTACACTCACATCATGCAGTAGAAAACAGAACATCACGTCTGACATAAAATATAAGTTTCACAGGCTTAGTTGTCTTTCTGCTTATCTCCTCTCGGCTTTATAATCTATAAATTCCTTTTTTTTTTTAATTAATATTTCCAGGGGAAACAGTAAAACTAACTGAGCTATTGGTTTGCATTATCAATAGTCTCACATTAGTTGGAACATTTCAGACATACTCCTGAATTTTTATAATAAGAATGTTAGTAGAAACAGTGAATTCATTTATTTATTTAAATAATCTACTTTATAATCTAAATAATTCAAATCTACTTTCTTTGTGTTATTTCTGCAGTTACTAATTCGGCACACACACACACTCACCAAAAAAGAAAAAAAAAAGGAGAGAGAAAAATGTAAATATTTTTCAACAGTTCCTTGAAATGCATTGTTTCTAAGGCACTTGACCAAATGTCTTTAACTGGAAACTAGGAAACTATGAGGAGGTCTTTCTGACATGCCCAAGTGTTTTAGCAATTCAAATTCTGCAGAAAAGTATTGTAAGGGATGAAGGAACATTTACAATATCCTAACTTCATATCATTAATCCCTAAAAACAAGTGAAGTACTTCCAGTTTCCCCAGCATAAAAGACAGCTGGTGATACTTAGCATGTCTGGACTATTCTTTTCATAGGCATCTCTCTACAAACCTCTATGCATACTTTTTATCTCTTATCTTTATCTTTTATTAGTTATATACAAAATATATAAAGTAACATAAGAAATAGGAATTTCTTTATGTTTGTCCTCAGAGGATGAAAATACATTAGAAGAAAGAATAAATGGTGTAAGAAACTCATCTTGAAGGATTTGTTTTCACTAATTCCTTTCATTGTATGTTTTTATGTGTATTTTAAGATGGGATAGAAGAACATTCTGTTTTGTCATAAAAGGATGGATGAATGCAGGAAAATATTACTGGAATGGAAAAAGATGTTGTTTTCATGTAAAATAACTGCATGTTTTACCTTGTACTCTGTGCTTCCAAATTGCCAATCTTGTGACGTGATGTCACAACTTATGCGTGACTTACTGGTTACAGAGCCTGCTGATCTATATGGAGAGGTGAGAATTTGTCACTGTGCATAAGCAGAGAGATCAGTCAGATATAGAGATAGATCTGTTCTTTGCCTAGATTTGTCTGCTGCTATATTAGGGTGGCTCAGTGGCTGCCAAATCAAATTCTGAGTCTAGTTTTGTGCTTGAAGAAACAGAAAAAGAAGTAGTGATGTCCTGACACAACCACTTTGGGATACAATAACTGTGGAGGAAAAATATATATGTATGTATACATATAATCATTGTGGCTCTCTGCTACTGTCTTCCTGGAGTCATTTCAAAATTTTCCTTATGAACAGCTACGCACACACAGCACTCCACAGGCTCCTACCTCTCCTGGTTCTGCCAATAATGAGGATATTTTGTACAGCTAAACATGTCACTAGCAAAAAAACCATAAAGTAGTAATGCACAATCAAGGAGACACCTCACATGGGAGGAGGAGCATGCTCACATTGTCCAGGCTAGCATTTGGCTAGTCCGCTTAGCTTTTGTTTTAGACTTGCCTGGAGCCCGCAAGAGGTGGGCTTCTCCACCCATCCTCCCCAACGCGCTGTGTTTGCTCAGAGCCCTTGGAGTAGGTTACATCATAAATGTTGGAAAGTCAGCCTAACTGGCTTAACAAGAATATTCATCACAGATTACCAGTCTCCATCAGCTAGAGATAGTTCAGTAGAGTTGCAGTGGCATAAAGTTGACAAACTGAGGTGTTAGGCACTGGATTTACAGAACCTTTTTCCTGGCCCATCTCTGTGCTTTCCCTAGGGGCTTCAACCATTTATCCATAAGAGTAAAATGAACGCTGGCCTACACACAGCTTGAAGATGGTCCTTTCTTCAGGGGCTTTAGACAGTTCTTTTGTAAGAGTCATGAAAGTTTTGTGCTGATGTTGCTGCTGGTCTATTTCAATTTGCAGTAGTGATTTATATTCTCAGTTATTATTTTTTAAACTAAAGGAGTCATCAGGGAGATACAATCAACTGTATCAAGTGTACTTAATTACACGGCTTAAAAGCTGCTTTACTGCTGATGGACGGGAGGCTCCTCTCAGAATTTTACATGCCTTAGTGCTCTTCCAAGGAATAGCAATAGAATGCATTTTATCTGTTTTTCCTACTGACATGCTTTAATAGTGGCTATATTAGTCCTCATTTGTGTAGATTAAGCTAGCTGTTGGTATGCAAAAGCTTATAATGATGGAACAAAGAATCCCTTAAATCTATTTCCACACTTGATTCTAACTCACAGAATGACCTTGAGCAAAGCACCGTCGCCTCGTTCGCTCCAGGATCTGTGTTGGGGCTGCAGGAGCACATGTGGTGCAGCCGGGATGCTTCCCTGTGCTGCAGCTTCAGGATACAGAGCTGGCCACTGGTTGGTGAGGACTGGTGTGTGTCCCTTAAACGGGAGGCTGTAAAGCACACTAGTCACTTATCATTAAGGTGCTGCGGAGCCTGCTATCAGCTGCTGCAGGATGAGAGACCAAGCTGCTTGCTCAGAAGTGCCTTCACACCTGACGTGCAACCCGGTGATGCACATTACGTTGCTTGCAAGAGTCATTTTATTTAGGGTTCTGCTGGATGTAAAAATAGCAGTGTTTTATAACAAATTGGTAATGAAAAAAATCACACATTAAACAAAACTCTTTGAGCACTTGAATAAGAAATTCCAAAAGAAAAATTACTGTACATTTTCAATTTCCCTGGAAGCAACACCAAGAGACAGTAAACCCGTACAACAATTTTGGTTATGTGTTTTGTTGTTTCTTACAGAGTCGTTTGTTTGGCATTGGTGTCTATTTAATCATGCCTGTTATGCTGGATTTTATAGCTTAGTAAACACTTTACAAATCCACTCTGGTTTTAGACAGGCTTGTTCTTTGTGAAAGCTGAAATGACTGGATTCGTCAAGGGCAAAGCCTATACATAGCATAGGCATAATCTTCCTGTGTACTCTACTGTGATGAGGAACTGAAGTGGCAGGAAATGAGCGTATCAAAGACGACAGCTACCCGGTTAGTGCTGTTGCAGTATTTTTCTTGTTTTTCTTTTTTATAAAACTAAACATTATACTTGACGTGAAAAACAACTGCCACAGAAACTTATTTTCCTGAATTTTACAACTGACATTTAGTATTTCAGCTAACCAGAGCCTCTTGGGCCAATATGCTATGATAGCTCGTGCAACAAAAACCCACTCATGCCCTAAGGGAACACAATGGAGCTTTCCACAAACACTGTGCATGTATGTTCTTAAAGCTTAGCAAAAAACACCACAGCCAAACGCAATAGTATTTTTGATTAATCAAAGGCTTTGGCTGTTTTGGTTCTAGTAGTCTAGAAGGAATCAGTAATGAAGACCCAATAGAGTACAAAATGCGGTGGAAGATGGCCAAAACCTGACTTCAGCAGATGGGGCTGCCTATATGTGCGCGCACACACACACAAACCCACACACATGCACACACACACACATGGATACAGACACGAGATAAAGAGCCGCAGCTGCCTTTGCTTTCATACTCTCTCATGGTAGATCTCCTTTGTACTTACTAGCTAACTATGAACAGGTATTAGTAATAGAAAGTACTCATAATCCTCTTATTTGCACAAAATAACAGCCATAGATACATTATCTACTAATAGTAACATTTACAAACCAAAAAATAAGGGGGAGAAAAGGATAAAAGGAACACAATTTGGCTGAGGTTTTGGAGAGTTGCTTAAGAAGAAGTAGCCTTGACAGAAAATTCAGCTTGGAATCAGGCTTATTCAGCACACTACATAGCTTAGTTTCAGCTAGAGACAATATGTCAGCTCAGCTAAAAAAAATCACAGGCAGTGCTAGCTTTACAGATACTTAACAGTTGCAAAAATCTCTGAACTCATGAACCTAAATATCATCTAGTCCAGTATTCTAAAGGCAGAATATTGTTAATACAAAAACTCGACACGTGTGACTCCAGACGTGTTTATAACTCACAGACTGAACGTCAAGGGCAGTGGGAGAGCCTCAGACTGATGAATAAATTGCTGGTTTAAGGGCAGATGGTGTCACAGATTTTAACGTGGAAAGCTGGTGAATTGTTTCAGTTCATTTTTACACTGGCTGCAGAAAATCAAGCCATTTCCCAAGAAGTAAAGTTTGTAGAAGGACAGTAGAAACCTTGCCTCAAAATGAATCCAGATGTGTTGGAAGAGCCGTGTCTCCAAAACACTCTCAGGACTGGTGCTGAACTGCAAAGTGTTGTAGTAATGAAAATCTAGCTTTAAGGTATATATACCTGGATGCTTGGCTGTATTTTGAAAGGCCCGAGCATCTTCCACTGAAAAGGTTGCTTTGAATAAAGAAAAACTGGAAGATTTGGGGCTGACCTTACTGTGGATTAGCTTCCCCTTACGACCTGTCCATGAAGCTTCTTTCAAGGAATATCTTATATTCAGCAGAATCTGGTGAGAAAGAAAATCCAAAACCCGCAAAAGAGGCCCTGAGAGCAAGTGGTGCCAGGCTCTGTGCAGGCAGGCTGCCTGGCAGCTCTGTTTCATTAGTCGTTGTCAGCTTGGTAAAATAATTAGTAAAATTCCAATGTGCTGCTTGTCAGTTTACAGCTTTAAAGAGGTGTTAGCTCATACTGATAGACAGCACTGCTCTTTCTCAGTATAGAAAAGCAAGAGTACAATATAGCAAAACCATAAATATTAATATGGATCAACAGGTTTGCCATTTAGGAGTGTCACCTTGTGATTAATGGGCTGATATTGAGAGCTGTAAAATGAAACTGATCTGAACAGGACATGTTTGTATGGTAAAATATAATTCAGAATATTGGCAATTGTAAATATTAATAAATAATAATCATAACAATTAATCATGGTATACAGAATGATGAACTATTCATTCCTTCTGGTGCAGAAAGGAAGATGCCTACTCATGTTCAGACTGTGCACTATGAAATCTTTCATGCATAGTTTCTGCTCTTATTTGCTCTGCACAGACATGAGAATTTACATAACATTTCTGGAAAAAGGCCACATTTGCAAAATTTTTCAGAAGCCCCTCTTTCACTGTGGCAGGTTTAAGTATTGCATTTGGACATTTGATCAGCACATATATATTTACAAAATCTAATGGTAATAGTACAGTAGTACATACATACAGGACCACGGTGAAAAGTACAAACTTTGGGAGATTTACAGAACTTTCTGGAATCCAGAAAATACACCAGCAGGTGAAGAGCTACATTATATAATGTGCTTTATGTAAGACACTCTTTATGAGTCAGTCTTCTCACAAAATACCCATTGTATGTACAAGCACCCTGCCGAGGGTTCAGCATCACATCTCGTCTAATTCATGTTAATGTTTTGCTCTTGAAATGGTTGCACTCGGAGCCTTCATGGACTATTGCTAGAGGGCTTTAGCTCCTCTGGCTTCCCTCCTACAGAGCTCCTAACGCCCTGCAAAATAAATGCTCTGTTGCAAGATGAAAATCCTTTTAATTGGGATTTATTGAGTTACAGGAAACTCATTCCACATAATTTTATATTCATTTTCCTGAAGAAAAAGATACCTAACTAAACACATCTTAAGACACTTGTTACTCACGACATCCTAGCATACTAAAAAGGTAGAGCCAGAGTAACCTTCCTTCCCCACCCTAGTTCCTGAAAGGGAAAAAAGTTAAAAAAAAAAAAAAATAGGATAGATTGCTGAAAAGAGACCGCGAGGTCCAGTTTTTAAGAAATAAGGAGAAATATGCATTTTAGAAAAGTTAATTTTATGTCTTTAAAAATGAAAGGGGAAATTATTGAAGTTTACTGAAGAGAGTATTGTCTATAAGAAAAAATAAAGGATTCACTCTCTTTTTTTCTTTTTCTTACTTATCCCATGATATCCCACTAGACTATAAAATGAAATTTGTTTTAATGTGTTTTCTGCTTGGTCATTTTTTCTACCTGCCTGCCTACATAACACTGCCCTACCATATCCACAAAAGTCAATGCGTTAGCTGGAAGAGTCCAGTTATTTACATACAATAATGTGAATGGTACCTTGGCCAAAGATTCCTTTTTTTTTGGAAACATTTTTCCCAATAAGTCTCTCAGTCTCTGGCTAAAGTACTGCATCTGTCTTGACTGAAGAAACACAACGTGACAGCACAAACTCTTGCTTTAAAACAAGGTTAAGAATAATTACTACTATAAGCTCCTGTGATTCGTTTCACTGCTGTGCTATATGGGAGACTGATTTTGAGGAGAACGTGGTTTCCGTATTGCGGGCAGCAAGATATGTATCTGCATCTGGGTCCAGGGGTGACCGGGGCAGAGGAGAGGGCCGTGACTTGCATTTGCACGACCAAACACTAAACTGTCACAACTCTCCTGTCTTCTCCTTATCTCAGTAAAGGTGACTGATCTGTGGACCTAACACATAACGTACTCTGTTAAACACTCAATTGAAACAGAGTCCACACAATGCTTTAGAAATATCTCACTAATAGCCATCCAGAAATGAACAGGATCCTCTTATTTAGGAATAACGGTATCCACATGATCCATTCATCTGAAACAGCCTTTATCTAGTTTACTTTCAACACAATTATTAGTGAGGTTTAAAATCGTCTCTTTTTTAAGGAAAACCTTATTCTGATTTTGAATTTCAGGCAAATTAAATTCACCTTCTCTTTCTTAATTAACCATTTTTCTGCAACCCTTGTCAGTACCACCTAATGTAGGTACTATTGATGAATCATTGGTATGAATCAGCCATCTTGCCTTTTTTTAACCACTTATTCAGGCCTCCTCTGTAGCCAGGCTCTTTTGTTAGAGCTGGAAGAGCTATCCTGATACAAAAGCTCTGTTAAGAAATTTTCACAAAGAATTCACTTTAAATGCAGCCTGAAAAGTTGCATGAACTTTGGGTACAGGTCTGTGAATGCAAGCACGATTGTACAGACCTCACAGAAATCTCTTGGGTTACCATGGCAAAACAGACTTTTTCTAGATCTCATCAGTTTTCTTTAGCACCATGAATTAGTATGAAATAGACAAATGTTCATTGCTCACAAAAACATTTTTTTTATATCAATAAAACTTTTCTGGTCGAACAAAGGCATGAGTACAGCGTGAATATAAGGGAAGGTTACAGAAGCATTTAAGCTGCTCGTATAGCCTCACCGTAATGAATAATAATGAGCAGCATGTGTTTTCGGAAGGATTTCTTAATCTTCTTCTCCTCTAGCACTTACTTTGTTGCTCTATTTTCTCCTCTTTCAGCAACTTGCATCTTTTGAACTATTCTTATGATAGTTTCCCATTCACTCTTCCCCTACTATTTTGAGCTTTACTCTTAACGGAGTGTTGCTGTCAAAATGCTGTCAAAAAATTCTGTAGCTTTTTCGCTACTATCTTATCTCCCTGGAATCTTTACCCTGCTTGTAGGGAAGGCCAAATCATGAGAATTTGAATTGTAGAATCATATTTTAAGTGCAACTTCAGTCAGCAGGTAACACAGACCCTGGAAGGTCAAAGCTAATATAGTCTCTTTGATTATTAATCAGATAAAGGAGCAGCTACACTGAATCATTCTTAGTATATATCCTGAGTATATATTATATTATTCTTAGCATATCTTCTTGCCTGTAGTAAGAATAGAGAAACTTTCGCTATACAGATTGATATTAAAATAAGTTGGTTGGTTAATATATCTAACAGCAAATTGGCAAGTCTTTCAGTCTGCCTACTGTTAATATTTTGGCATATATAGAGAGAGAACTGAAATAACGTATTCAGTATCACAAATATTTAACATCGTAATATTCACTTTGGAAAATGGCCACGTTCTGCATTTTAAAGTAGCTTTTTCATGTGGATATAATAACTTCTCATCCTTGTGTTACATATGTAAATCCACACACATTAGGAGGAGAACATAATCTTTATTGTGAATTTTTAACATGCACTGCACACAGTCTGTGCACACGGTTTGTACTCTACGCTATGTTTTTGAAGTCACTCACAATACTTGCGATCCATTTGAAGGATAAAATACAATGCTCAGCCACTGCCAGAAAATACGGAATTGTCCTTTTCTATTAGCTGAGACAAGTTTTGACTACGGAGCTGCTTTAGGCTCTACAGGATAAGACCAACCTCAGGAACATGGAGAGCGGAAGGCTTACGGCTGGGAAGGAGACGTGCACTTAGCGAGCACACTTACATCTCCTCTCCTTAGTGAAAGGTCAAAATCCAAGGTCATTTTCACCGGAAAGGGTCTAAATAGGAAACAATATTTAAACACATGTACAGCTGTCAGCAGGGTGGCTGGAGGCATTAGGGGTTTTGTCTTTGCTTTGTTTTGCTCCCCCTGCCACCTTCAGCTTCTTATTAAAACTGATCTGACAACAGCTGCCTCAGCAGCTCAATGCAACCCCAAAACGGTGCTCAGTTGCAGGGGAAAAAAAAAAAAAAGCAGCATTCAGTTTCTCTTCGTTCCTCTTTTGGCCTGGATATCTGCAACCCTCTCCTGCCACGGATGGGGACTGTGAAAGGAGCAAACCCGGGCCTGGATCCCGCCTGAGCGGCGCCTCGCTCCCGCACGGTGTCCGGCAGCAGACTGCGGCGGAGGTTCGCAGGCCTCACGCCGCGCACGTAAGCAAGCAGGGGTCCCGGTTTGACAGCCCCCCTGCCTCCTATTCCACGTGGGGGAGGAAGGAATACGGAGCAATAGGACCAAAAATGGAAGCGGACCCGACAGGAAAATCTCTGGTGCCTGTCGCTTTTCGAGGGGGGCATCTAAATCCAGGTTCCGCACTCTGGTCTTACTGCACAGCCAGCAGGCTCCTTTGCTTTTCCTTGTGACCCTACATGCCATAAATTAATCTATAAAAATATATATATTTTTTGTTTTTCTTTCTTTTTGTAACTAACTGCCAGATTTTCAATTACGGGAACTGCAGGGGCTGCAGTTTGGTAAGCATCTCAGAAGAGTGTTTCTTTTATTCAGAGGGAAATCAAGCAATATTTCTTCAATTTTTAATGATAAACTCTTTCAGATAATAAAGTTACCAGAAAAAAATCCTTTTGGGAATATGCAAGTGTTGGAAAGGAGTTACAAACTGGCAATAACAACACACAGACACCATTTTCAAAAGTAGACTTCACTCCTTTTGGGGCCAACACTGTAGCTAACAACCTCAGCATTTGCCTACTTCAAATCCTTGTATTCCATTTAGTTCAAAATATCTTTTCAGTGCCATCAATTCAAACTTCAGTTTCTAGTACTATTGAAGCAATTTGTGCCTGAGGATCTCTCTCTGCGGTGAGGATTTCCAATTTAAAATTAAAACTGTTAATGAAAATGGAACACTGGCAGTCGCAAAACTGAGATCAAACTCTATTTTCATACAATTTTTACAAGGTTCGTGAGCTCAGCTACCCTTTCAGCAGTGGCTTTGTGATGTAGATGAGGTGAGTAGTCAAATTTATAAAATTCACATCAAACACCATTTTTTTTTCCCTAAAAATTATGCAACTGTCCTAACCTGGAGGTTTTTTAAATACAAGTAGAGTAAAATCTACTATATAGCTGCTTAAATCCTTTGTGAACTCTGAGTCTCTCGAAGTTTAGGAGTCCAGGCCCTCTTTAATAGTTTAATAGTGTCTCTTAGAAAGACACTATCAACTGACATAAATGCTTCTTCAACATTTAATAAATGATTGACATACATATTTGAGCATGAAATCTGCATCAGATACAAAAGCAAACTTTGAACTATGAAAAAATTCCTTTATTGTATTATTTCTTTTATGTTTCCCCAAAAAGCTGCTTCTGCTGGATTTACAATGAGCACGGCGTGTAGTACATACATCAAGATCAGAAAAGAATGATTTTATATTAATTATTTTGCTTTTCTATAAAGCCAAACAGCTCAATGATCAGACTTGCTGCCAAAAATAGTTTGATATGGTCTCTTAAGTCATAATTAAGAAATTAAACAATTAATATAATTAAGAAACATTCAATTAAACAGAAAGTTCTTAGTCTGAAATGAGTTTTATAGGGTCTAATAGTGCGAGGTGCTGGCTGCTCCTCCCTCAGAGGCGCTGAGCACCCCCGAAGCCTGGTAGCTCACGGAAACAACCCGCGTTCCCTGGGTCCGCACAGGGAAGGCACCACGCTGCATCAGCAAATTCTGCAGAGGGGAAATCTACTCATCTAAACAGGTTTGCAAATACTGCAGTACGAGACTGGGGCGTTTACTGCGGTTACTGCTTGCAATTCCACTTCCTGCATTTTTTGTCTGCGCACAGCTCTGAGATGGGAATTAGTATGGCCATAACACAAATTAATTGCACCATAGCTTGGTCCTGCATGGAAGTTTCAGCCTTGCTGTACCACAAGTTTAAATAAGGCAACATATCCTTTATGATATTGTGGCATATAAATGGCCAACACGGACCTTTTAAGTAACATTTCTGTAACCAAATAATGATTAATCCGTCAAATAGGAGAACAAATAAATAAAAATATTTTCAGCAAATATTTGCAGGAAAAAAAAAATGATTTAGCTTAAGTTTATATATCAGGCTTTCGTATTCACTTTCCACAAATATTTTAGCAAATACTGACTTCCATGAACGACTCATTTAGAATAAATATTAGAGAATGTTCATGAATATTGATTTTTAAACATGTAGACAAGGAAGTCAACTGTTAGAGTTACATTTGTTTTGTTATGAAACAGGACCTGGGTCATATGTCATATTATCAATCAGAATGCTCACACCTGTAATTTTAAATACCAAATTTTTGCAATATCTTGCTTATCAGCAGCCTAGAGGCTGAAAATTATTCAAAGAATTTAACAACTAAAAATAAAAAATTGAAGAAAATTGCAGTCTGATTTTGAACACATGAGAACAGAAGAGGAAAAGACATTTAAAACAGAATAGCTTGCCTGCATTTTGCAAATTAAAAAAAAAAAAGGCAAACCTTTCCCCTACTTATTCTTAATATCAGATAAAGAAAATCTTCATCATTATCCATCCACATCTCGGGGACCTATAGAACTAAAATAATTTTCTGTTAAACTGTAATCAAACTTTTAGTCTAAAATGAAAAATCAGTATACAAGCCAGCCTTTTATAATGTCTGCCTTTTATTTCACTGTGACTCTAGCAACACAAAGTCTAAAGCAAAAGTCAGTTTTGCTGATTCAGTATTTTTCCAGTCATAAAATCTCCATGTTGCAGTTTCTGCAATTATGATAAGTTGAAGTGATCTTGATTTAAAGATTGTATACTTCTTTTTGTAAGAAAGCATAACAATTACAGATTTTCTTCCTAGACTGATCTAAATCTCTAAATATCAATCTGGTTTCTAAACTAAATTCATCCTTTTGGGTTTCCTTTAATTTACAGGAAGTCTACTGTTTATTTAACTTTCGTGATTATTGGAAGGGAATTTAAAATTACAATATCAATCTCAAATGAAAACAAAAGTAAATTTTGACAGAATCAAATTGGGGTTAAAAAAAGGCAATTAAACTCAAAGATTTAAATCCCAATAAAGAGAACTATATAGATATGACTTAAAATTACAGTGAGTTTGAAAAATGGTGAAAGTGCAACCATTTCAGTACCTTTCTCAGATGTCTCCCTTTTGAAACACTCATAGCCTGCAAAAAAGTTTAGCTCCATACTGTGCCGAAAGCAAAAAGCAAGAGTGTGCCAAAAATGCAGGAAAAGACTCTAACAAGTAGCCTTCTTATGTCTTATGAGCCAAATGTTCTAGATATAGTTCTGGGAGAAAATAAGGTGGTTTATTTAGGGCAATACAAAAAGTAAAGGCAATCAGATATCAGATAACTTTATTAGGCAGTTTGTTTTAGAAACATTGTAACATTTCTAATTTAGTAAATTATTATTGCCACACTACTTATTTCAGCAGAAATTTTTAAATCTTCCTTTGGAAATCTGTGTGGAAATGGAACAGGTAAAAATGGTGTCCGTGTCTTATTTCAGCCATAGATATCTGAATGCACCACAGGAAAATTGTTACTCAGTAAAATTAACTTAAAATCTACTCTGCCATTGAGATAGCAACTACAGGACACGGAAAATATTAAATTAACATGGAGATGTCCTAGGCATGAGGGATTTTTTTCTCTTTACTTTGCAGAGGGCTATGAGAAAGCAGAGCCTGGTGCCTCTTGTAAAAGATATTCACTGTCACCTCCAATGTTAACAAGAATATTTTGGGGAAGATCTGATAGCTCAAATAAGTTCAAGATCCACTCGTGAATGTAAGTATATTTTGTTGTTTGACCTCAATTACCTGGCTAGCTCATTAACTGTCATGTAGTGAGGATTTCTTGGAAAAGTTAACACAAATTGATTCAACAATAGCATATAACACATGATAAAAAATAGTGCCAAGTGCTGAAATGTATTGGGAAATAAACTTTTCTTCATGAAAAGCTATCAAAAAAAAGGAAGCCTCACAGTGGCTTGTATAGTACAGTTTATTTAGGTGTATAAGTGAATGAAGGAAACTAAAGCAGTGGAAAAATATTACTTGTGACAGAACTGCAGCAGAAAGTGCAGAAACAAAAAGCAAGGATAAAAAGGCAATATGATGAATAAGCTATCAAAAGCTTGTGGCAAAATATATGATTTTTTTCCTCCTTGGAGATCGAATAGATATCACAGTAGAACCTTCAAAGAAAACAGAACCAAATGCAACCATAGTCCAAACACTCAGTGCTGCTCCAGAGGTCATGATTTCATGTAGTGACAACACAGGATTGCACTTGTAATCCGGTAGTTCTGAGTTTAGTTTATCTAGATTTCCTCAAGAAAGAAAAAAAAAATTAGTTTCTGCTGAAAAATAAAAAAGGCCATAACTATTGTAGACATGTATTCTATGAACTTCTTGTGATTCGGCTTGTAAGTGTATCCAGCATTCAGAAACAGAGGATACTCTGCTAGATGTTATATCACCATCACCCAAGGGAGAGAAAAATAAGGAAGGAGTGGAAAAAAAATGATATAGTTTCTAACAGGTCCATCATGAAAGCACCTCTGGCGTAAGAGAAGAAAAAACAGAGTTAAGGGTTTCTAACCTAAGGGAAAAGATCAGAGAAAATGCAGTACGAGACTAGCAAGAAGGGTGCCTTTAAAGGGTTAGCCACAGCAAGGTACTTAGTATGGGGTTAAGAACAGACATATTGTCTGAAAGAGAAGTGAAGTGTGTCGAGGAAAGAGAAATTAGAGAATAGAATTATAAGGCCTGGTGCACTGCCAAGGAAAGCTTGGCACGGGAGGAAAGATGTTGTGCTGAAGGGCCACTCTCCCTGACCGGGCTGCAGTAACACAAAATACAGACCAAGGTTTGCATATGCTATCTCAGTGTTATGATAGTAATACATAGTCTGAACAATAGTCTTTAAGTAGAGAAAAGCAACCTTTTCCTCATACAGTGCCTCAGCAGTAGCAAAAAAGTGATATTTCAGTGACTGCACACACTGTTGATGGTTAATAAGAGAGAGGATTCACTGGCAGAGAAAAAATGCTTTGGTTCAAGTTTACTTCAAGCCTCAAGGAAGGACAGCGTCAGAACCAGCTAAAACACCCAGGTAACAGAAGAAAAGACAAGAAGAATGTTGAAGAAAAATGACCTGAAATGGTGAAGTTGTTGGGACAACATTATAATGTGGCACAAGTGAAAATCTTTGGAAAAACATTTAGGGGTAGAGAGAGAGTATAAAGAATAAGCCAGCATATTTCCTGGGCTGAACCTCTCAGTCCAACATGCAGATGTTCCTCTGAGTATTAAAGGAGAAAATGAAAAAAGGAAAATAAGTGAATTGCTAACCTCGGCTGAACCTCATTTGTTACAGCAACATAAAAAAAAAAAAAAAAAAAAAAAAAAAAAGTAGGCTTTTCTTTCTTGGATTCAGCATTGGATTCGGCAGCTACTTACAGTTCAAATGATTAGTGTATCTTTGGAGACCCTCTATTTTGCTCTTATAAATAGCAAGTGGAAAAAGATTGAGTGATTTTACTCCTTCAGCCAGTGGGATCAAGTTTGCCTTGAATAAAAGAATAAATTATTCAATTAGCTGCCTAATAGCTCAGGAGAATTGAAAACAAAATAAACAAAAAAAACCCCCATGAATTTCTGACAAACGTACATATTGTGCCTGTGGTACTGAGCTGAGGGACAGACATACCAGATATCCTGAGACGAAAATACATGCTTATATTCAGTAATTTTTATTCTACTCTATCCCCAGTGAAATCAATGGGACCATTTGGAGAATTATCTGCTACTCAGAGTGAGCCATAAATCTGTGTATGTTAACAACTAGATGATTAGCAATTACATTCAGTGGTATTCTGGTGCTGAGGTAATGCAACATAATACAACAGATGACTGAGGTCTGCATCCTGCCTCTCTTGTGCTGAACCGCAGCACATGGTCAGGACTGCAGCTGCCCAGCAGGATGATGCTCTGAGGGCACTATGGTTCGAGGCTAGTGAGAAAAGGTACTACTGGCATCCAGTGCTCATCATACCTTCAGTACTAAGCCTGAAATTACAAGCAACATGAATGGATGCTCTGTGCATAGCGGGGAAGATATTTACTTTGATACAGAGCACTGAAAACCACCACCCCCAAAACACTACGAACAAAACAATCCATCCTGATACACCTACGTCTTTGATAATCTTTGCGCCTTTGCACTGAACTTTCACGATGATTTGTAAGACACCAGTGTCATTCTGTTACAACTGACTGATGACTTCGCACTGACAGGGATCTCCTAATTCACCTTTAAAGACACTGATACAAACCACCTATTGGAGCAAAAAATAAGCTAGCGAAAGTTACCCCAAACTCAGAATTTCAGCAGAATTGTGACGATTAATAAGATGAAGATCAGTTGTTTTTATTGTTATGTAGAAGACCAAGTAAGGGATATACATGCAAAAGGCACTGTAATTGTTTTAGAAACTTACAGAGGTTGCAGAGACTATATGAGGAGTGGTGAATACTCTCAGATTCTCCTCATGATACTGCTCAATTTTGTTTTTGTTTGTTTGTTTGTTTGTTTCATCCAGGCTTCCTGTCTGAAAAGGAAACCCTAATTTTCAAATTGAAATGGTATGTGTCACTGTGTTTCCTAGAATCAACTGAGACAGAGATAATTTAAGAGTCTTCTTGTAGAAGGCCACAGTAGAAGACGTTTCTTTTGACACTTCTTTTTGTGAAGAATTCAAAACAGGTGGCTTCAGCTGAACTTCTTGACTATGCTGAAGTGCTGAATCTCATAATACTATACGGTGTGCCAAGAATTTTATTTTCCAGTGTTTTAGGTGACTTACTTTGGAAAAACACAGAAGATGGCAGAGAAACAAACTGGTTTTCTTTCATTTGTTTGGAGGAGGGCAGGTGTGCTTTTCTTTTTTTTTTTTTTTTTTTTTTTATTTGTACGGGCGGAATGATGAAAGCCAAAGTACTTAGTGGTTGTC
>JAWLRI010000811.1:974256-987646 GCA_034781795.1 Crypturellus tataupa | reverse complement strand
CACACTGATCAGGTCCCCTCTCAGCCTTCTCTTCTCCAGGCTGAACAGGCCCAGCTCCCTCAGCCTCTCCTCATGGGCCAGATGTTCCAGATGTGGATTTAACAGGAAAAAGAACCACACTTAAGTGCAGCCGAGTCCTTGCTTCCTCTCTTTTTACCACTGGAGCTGACCATCTGAAGAAATCAGTTATATATCCAGAGTCTTAATTGAAACCTACTGCTGAAGAAAATTATATAATTCTATTGGTTTGTGTAAGTCTGGCTGCTTAGCAACAACAACAACAAGTTTCATCTAAGCAATATGATAAAAACTAATGATTACTTTTGTGGGCATGAGTTTATGGAAGTAGATTATTTACTAGTGAGTGCCCTTTAGAGAAGAAAAACGAAGCCAGTCCAAGCGAGATAATAAATAAAGTATAAATACGTCTTCCTTAAAAATATACACTTTTAAGTATACACTTTTAAGATGACTCAAATCAGCTTCCCATATGTTGTTGACAAGCCCATGTTTTATTTATCAAAAACACTTTGAAGGAAATGTTCAAGCAAAATCTGAACCTGTGGGATGACTGTATCAGCAAAAAAGTAGTAATAAAACGTAAAGTGAAATCAACTAACCAGAGATTCATCTTATCTCATTTGAGCCAAAAAGGTGTTGCCACAGATGTCCATAACACTGCAGATCAAAAAAACATTTGTGTTATCGGTAACTGAATAAGTTACTCCAGAGCAAATTTTCCTAACATATATATTTGTTTCACTTTGTGCTTTTACAATAGGGTTGCTCATAAGATACATCTGTAGTGGGGCAAAAGAAGGCTCTGAAATCAAAGGTCTACAGAAACAGATCTCATTGAATAGTATTCTTAGTGTTATGCAAATGTGTGATACAACTCCATCCCTAGCTAAAAGTCAAACTTGAAAAATACAGGAAAAATGCATCTCAAAATATGAAGGTAGCCCTAAATTCAGGAAGATGATCTTTTCACAGTTACACAGTAGAAGCAAAGCCAATCCACTCCAAGCTGTCAGAGTGACTTGAACAAAGAAATAACAAATGTCATTTATCAAGTGACATTTACCATCTACAGACTATTGAGATGTCTGAGAATGTTCATTCACAACACTAGACCCAGGATATGCTTTTAACAGGATGCCTCAATCAAACAGGCATTTTCAAAAGCAAAATTAAATTATTTTTAGTGTATTTCTGCTTGACTTTAACGACCTTCTTGTCGTTATTTAAGAGTAACAAAACCAAGGCTGCCCTAAGACGCGTGTTTGTACCAGCCCTCGCCATCAAAGCTGTACAGTGAAACAATGTGCATCGCTGAACTTCAGCCCTCCACTACCAGAAAGTCCAACTCAGCATTTTCTAGGAGAATTTCTTTTAAAGGATTTATAGAAGCAGCCCACAAGTATCAATATTCCCGGTGCAAGCTCGTATCTTTGTTCTGGTCTCTCTTGCTCACTCTGTCTCTTTTTGAATTTCCTATAAAAGCTAAATTAGGTCTCAGGGGCACTGCACCACTAAACAAAGATCTCTTCTAGCCTATTGTGATGGAAGTAAATGTACTCAGGAGGGAGATGTACTTAAAGAGAGGCTAAAGTGTCTCCCTCCCCCAAATCTCTCATCTCTAACACAGACTTCTTCATCCCCTCTTTGCCAAATCACTCGCGCTCGCTCTTGCACTTGCCCTTCCCCCTTGCCGCCTCTTATCTCCCTCTCTCCCTCAAAGACATGCAGCCAGTTGCATTTACTGAACTGGAATAAAAACCTTTTTGACATTACTTGCTAAGCTGTTCCAACATTCATATGATTCCTTCTACAGCCTCTTTGTGTATACATATACATTTGCAATAAAGTGACTAGCTCTTTTCAGTATCCGGATAGCTGTTTTAAGAAGACATATCCACAGTCCAACCTGTGGCCGTATTACAATTTAGTAACTAGTCAGTTTCACTCTCCCTTTGCTTTCCAGTCTGCTGCAGCTAATAACAAAGTTCTAACTTTCACTCAACAGCATCACCATGGAATTTAAAATTACTGGCACAAATATAATACATCTCACTATCAGGGACCATGGGTTTGAAATGGAGAGGTGAGAGGTAAGGGAAACAAATAGCCTAACCTGCACTGTTCATTTTCCAGATAGTTATGAAAATGAAAGAATGAGATACCTCTGTTTTAAAATTGCCTAAAACATGTTACATTCAGCCAACAAATTTACTGGAAATATCCATTCACATTACTCAAAATTTGTGATTACATATTTAAACTGAGATTGATAATCAATACTTCCACTATATAATGATAAAATCTTGTTCAAATATACCTAAGAAAGAAAATAAGATTATTTTAAATAAGTTTTTTGTTGGCAGATAGAAAGATACAGAGTAATGTTTTGGAATGGCTGATTTAATCCTGACTCTCTGCAATGCTTATGCAAAATTCTGGTTTTCACCTCAATTTTAAGAAAAGTCTCTCTTCAAGACTTTTCTTAAAAATCTGAAACATATGTGAATATGGTTGGATATTTTTGAAAGAAAGGCCCCAGCAGCTAGAAATACTTTAGGATCACTTAGAGGTCTGTAACAGTGACTCTCTACCATGTATATTAGATTCCAAACTGTACTGTAACACAGGAGATTTGATGCAAAACACTAATGTTGCCTTCATTCTTGCTCTGTTCTCTTTGGCTATGTGGTAAATTCTTTGGAATTTTGATAAATCTGAACTTCTTAAAAGCAAGTTGTTTAACTCATCATGTAAATGCAAGAAGCCATTAGAATTATGTTCTTAGTACCATGCTAGACTGATATACATTACTTTAGAATGAAGCACTTTATTGTACCAAGTTAAATGACTTAGAGCAGATGCAGGGTACAGAGACTATGCACAGATTACAGATGAAGGTTCAACATCCGATCAACAGTGACTGAACAAAGATAAAAATGCCACGGCGCTTGGTGGCCTGCGTGAAGTTGGTGGTCTCAATCCAGCCCTCAATGGACTTTGTTCATAAAAAAGGCAAAAACAAAACCCACCACATAGCACTAATTGGCACCCCTGTTGGCACTGTCAGCAGCAAGGCCAAGGTTACAACAGACATGGAAAAGGGTCTTTCAAGGTCAATGTTGAGGCACAATAGGGGAATGACACAGGACAGAGCTGGTCCTGGGGCCCGGGTCCACGCAGCTCCTGACATCTCTGCTGCACCTAACAAGCCCAGTCAGACAAAGACTTCTGCACATCAGGCTGAAAACATGCTTGTATGCTGGACAGACCTCCAGGAAAGGTCCTAAATATTTGCACCATACAGAGGAGACATGAGTCTGACTCTGTCTTGTGTTAGATAAATGCACCACATGTGGAAGGTGCTAGATAACAACCCCTGACTTAGAAAAAACAGAAAATTCAAATTCAACTCTCCTGCAATTATGTTGCACAAAAATCTTATTTTTTCCTTACCATATATGGATGCTGACTGTATCCCTGCTGATAGAGGCACTACTCTACATAGACTCGTTTTTATGGGTAGACACACTCACTTGTGGAAGAGGGAAAAAAAAGTAAATACGTAAATACACATTTTTTGTTTTCTTATAGAAAGATAGTGGATAAATCACATTATGGAAAATATTCATTCATATATATAAAACCACAGTTTAGTCCAGTACAAACAATTGAAATCTCTTGTCCAGCCTGCCTTTCTATTGAGTCTAATTCTCTGCCTGGAAAGACTATATTCCAGGGTCATCCTTAATACCTATTCAATGTCTGTTCTCTGGTAAGTTCACCAACAGAAATATATTGGTGATAGAAGCAGCTCATAAAATGAAGAATGAAAGAAAAGACTAAAAGAATATGAAATATACCATTAAAAAAAATAATTATGTCCAAATCATAGAGGTGGTGATTTTAACTACATGCAAATAAAAAAATCTAAAAGTTTAAATGCACCTGCAATAAAAAGCCAATACTGATAAACATATATCACAGTGACTTGTTAGCATTAAGAGCAAAGTCTACTAAAATATAAACATAATGTCCAAACCAGACTGGAAAATGATATATAATTTTCTGTTTTCTTCCTAGACAGGCAGCTAGGTAAGGTAAGTTTGTATGTTTGCATGTGAACACATACCTCCTGTTGGAAAGTGGTGGATTTAAACTCACATGACAGGAGAAATATATTCTTTAATTTTCAAATAAATGCTGACCATAATGTGCACATATGCATCATAGTGTCATCTATACTGCGGAGATAGGAAACATGCATATACATTTCTAAAATACACAACCTTTTCACTTACCTGGGGATGCAGCAAGTTTAAAAAAAAAAAAAAAAAAAGGATAGGTTACTATTATTTAAAACACTGTAACCCCTAGACTCTAGGGAGCGATCAGGAGTTTTATGCAAATTAGCTGAATCCTTAATTAAAAAACTAATTTCCAAAAAATTATTTTTTTCTTCAGAGCAACCTATAAGTCCATCCTTTGACTTGTTCTGCTGTGAAATATCCATCAAAAATATTATTTTGGAGATAATGAAAAATGGCAATGTGCATTTAATAGCATTTGTCTTCATGAAATGACTTTATCCTACTGCTCATTTTTGCCCAGAACATAATGTAGGTTCACACTGGGTCAAAGTCTGATGCATTCCAAAACATTTCAATAATAGCATAAAGATTTTATTTTTTTTCTGAGACATATACCCTCCTTTAGCTCAGCTGATCCTGAGAATGGATGAAATAGATGTTAAAGGATGACAGCTTGGCTGTCTGCCTGTTTTTATGCTTAGGACTTACAAAAACTACAAGGGGGAGGTGGGAAAGCACAGCATTCATGTAAATGAACTTCCCACACTACCAGAGTGGTTTTATGAAAATTCAGATTTCACTTTTTGGTTATGGAGAGTTCCGCGGTTGTTTGGCTCTGTAATAAGCAATGTGGGGAGGGAATAGTACCCTACTTTAAGGTAATACCCTACTCTTTTAGGGTAAGTACTTAAAAAAAAACACCTTGAAGGAACAGAGAGAATTGTAACAGTAGCCTGTGTTTCACTATCTGAGTATGGAAAAAGGATCTAAAGGCATTATCTCTATTTTTCTTAGGTAAAAATGTTTTGATGCTAGCAGATAAGATAGTGTCTTTGCTCCCACACATTTCTATGGTCTCCAAAACCTTATTACATTAGTTAGATGAATGCTAGATATACTACATTATTGTCAAAAAAAAAAAAAAAAAAAAATTTACCTAGCAAGACAAAGAGCAGGTGCTGGGAACCCAGCAGCACTAGGGAAGGAAAAATTCTTCTTTTAAGCACCTCTTCTATCTCCAAGGCTACAATCCTACAAATGTAAAGGATTTGCCTGATGTAGATGTAGCCAAGCCAAGATTTAACAAACTGTTTATTTCTCCCCTGAAACATATCCCAAACTGTGATAAGGTGCCAAGAATAAACAGTGAAAGGAATAAAATGTCATTCTATGATATACCAACATGTATAATGTATAGTTTTAATGAACTAGATCCACAATTTTTTAACATGCAATGTGAGAGTCAAGGACTTTTGTGAATGCACTTCCTTTTAAAAACAAGGACAGGAAAAATACAGTAAAGTGAATGAGACCAAAAAATAAAAGCTTTATTTATTTATTTTTATTCTAATCAAGTGTTTAAAAGGACCAAGTTTGGATTTATTTTGTAAATGACATTTTTAATTTTGAAAATGAATATCTTGGCTGAAATGAAGCAAATGCCAGGCTCTTACAGACAGCTTACATAACTGTGTATGTGATGTTCCAGCTTGCAGTATTTCTGAGTATCAGAGCTCTGCATATACATAGTGAAATGAATGTCAGTGGATGTCGAATGTGAGCACTTAGCTGAATACCAAACAGAGGAGGGTCCCATTCCAGCAAATCTAAACGTAAGACAAAGCAATAGGAAGTTTTGCAATGAATAAGTTCATATTGTAGATTGATCCTTAACTTATTTCACTCTTTTCCCATTTCTCACACTTTCTATTCTTTCTCATTTCTAATGGTGTGCACACTGTGGTGAACTGCCTACAATGAGCGGAAATAGAAAAGTCAGGTACTTTAGTGTATAGGATTGCTCACATCAAAAAACTTTCAGCTCTTCATCTTTCTTTCCTTTTCCACTTTTTTTTTTCTTCATTTACTTCATTTCATTTACCTCTTTGCTTTTTTCTTCCACATCACTGTACTTCTCTCTAAACAGCACCACTTCTACTTTTGTCTTTTTAATATATAGGCATATTAAATTTAAATACAAATCCCCTACTGCTCTGTGTCTAATAAAGATTGCTGGTAAAATACCTCTCATCTTTTTATGTCTGTTATAGCATTCCATACATTAAAAGAATGGTGAAACTGATATTTCTCATAACATGTTTCCATACGTATTGGTGTAGGGAGAAAGCTCTGTGTCATAAAAGACATCTGCTGTACTGACAGAAGCCAGTAATTGTTTTGAACTTGCATAATTTTTTATAAGTGTATTGAAACAAACCAATGAAAATTTCAGTATAAAACCCTAAGTGTACTAAATTAACTTAGTCTTGGTCACTAGTGGAACTTTCTTCGGCAAGTTCCTCTTCTCTACAAACCCATGACCACAGAAGGGCACTGTGCCTTATCTAATAACGCTGCTCCCCAGTGCCATTCCTGCTCTGCACCACTAGACTGTGCTGCATTTGTTCATATTTGTGCTCCTACTGCACTTGCGTATCTAGTCTCGGTTCCTGTGCAGGGCCTGTCCTCTCCTTTACTTCAGTCCAATTAAACACTAAAGATAGCTCATTGTACAAATATTGTACAAAATCTTCTAAATAACCCACTCGTAAGTCAGCAACGCTTTTCATGGCCTGTTTGCCCCTTCATTCTTCTTCCAGGCAGACAAAAATGATAGGAAACAATGGAGCACCTGTTCCACTACATAGTCAGGATCTGAACTATAACAATCATTTTTGTTTTTCCTCCTCTTGTTTTGAAAAGCAAAATCAGCACTATTTTGCTGAAGAATTTAAGTGACCAAGGAAAAGAAATACTAGGAGTACTGTATGAAATTTTCTAAAAAGTAATATTCTAGTGGGTTCTCGGAGTAAGATATTAACTGAAAGCATTTCAACATCTCTTAATAAAAACAGAGACATTTTTACGAAAGAGGAGATGGGAGAAGAAAGTGTCTCTGAGACATACTTTTTTTTTTTAACCTAAATATTTTTATTACTTTAACTCCGTGTTTTTACAGTTCCCATATAGCAAGTCCAGCATGCTATCCTCTTCTAAGGAAGATTTTGGTTTCCAGATCCTTCTGTTTGCTGCATGATTTCCACTTTGTCAGCTAACAAACAGGACTAGCTTCCAGATTGTCCTCCTAAGAGCATATGCAAACATCAGAGTAATTAATATCAAAAAGTTCTCAATTATTCTAAGACAAGTTATAACTATCAATTTACACTAAATAAACTAAACTTCCCAAATTATCAGATAAAACCTTTTTTCTTTATTTCCTGTTGTAGTGGGAATTGTGGTTTAAGGATTCCTTATTTTATAAACAGCCTTGTCTTCACTTTTTGCACTTGAAGTTTATTTTAGGAGAACATAATTTCATCTGAGATCAACAACTACCTGCTCCAAAACATAACATGCTACTCTCTTGACAGCTCATTATTTTGACAGTAGGCTGAACTGTAATTTAACAACTTCTTCTTCTTTGTCTTCTTTTGATCTATTTTTTCCTCATGAACACATTCACTCAAAAATTCATAATACATATTACTCATAAGAGTAAAGACATTTTCAGTCTACAAAATTGCTTTAGAGAGTAGAAAAATGAAATGCAATGAGTATGCATGTCTTGTTTGGAAGTGTTACTCTAGAGAATAAACTTAACTTTTAGCTCCTCTGGATTAATGAAGCAGAGAAGATAATCTTAAAAAGAGTAATTCCTATATGAGCGAATTCGGGAACCTTTAGCTGGCCACGGATAACTATAAAGGAGCAGTTAGCTGGCCATGGATAACTGTAAGAGAGCAGCTGACGTGGAGATCCCCTCCGGAATACATATAAGCAGCTATTTTGTCAGAATGTGTTTAGGACAGATTTTGCCCTAATTTTTTCAGGATATTTGCCTAAATTACTCTTACAACTCTTCTATCTTTTAGCCATACTACAATATTAATTACGTTGTGTAGCATATTCCTGACTAAGGATAACACGAATGTGACTATTTTCTTCAGGAAGGATTGATTTGGTCATTATATACTGGCAGGAATATGTCAATCAGAATAAGTGTATCAGCATAATTAAACAAAGCAATTTACTGATAATTAGTAGAAGCGCAATACTTGGAACACTTTTTATAAGTCAGAATTAGCTGAGGGGAAAAACACAAATTTAAACCAAAAAAGATAGTGCATTTATCACTATGTCTTTCCAGTAAGCATAAGTTTGCAGGCAAGCCAACAGCTATATTCTGCCTCCGAAGAGTATTTGGCAATAAGGAAGGGTATGCAATTTTGTTGAACTTCAGGGTAACAAGCTTTGTTAACACAGCATGGTTCTTAGGACTTTGATTCCCTCTAAGCCTTTATAATCGTTCATATTTCTTACAGCCCCAATCATTGGGTTTCACAGGCACACAGAACAAACGGTTTAAAATGTATTTTGCCTTATTCATGCAAGTAGTCCCATCAAATCTAACTGAATAACTCTCATAAACAAGGCCAATGATAACAGGATAACTCTTTCCAAATGAATTCATCTAACAAGCAAGCACAATTACTCGATATTTACACTTTAATGAGTATGTGGTTTTAAATGGCCATGATTCAGATCTAGATAAAAGCATGCATTTTAAAAAAAAATTATTAAGTCTTTGCATTGCAATAAAGGCACCAACTTGCCTTAAAAATTGTTGAGATGCATCATAATTGCCAATTCATCAAAATAATTCATCATTAACAGCATAATAACCACATTTATGTCAAACTGAATTAGCCTATATACTTGCATTGGAGGCACAAACAGCTGTCATTCTGTTTGCATACATTTCCAGCAAAATGTGTCTGGCAATGTTAAGCATGAGCATTTCTGCTTTATAAAAAAATAATTCCAGGACAGCAAAAATATTAAGGCTAAGGTCCCCCAGTCACCTTTCTCATAGGGCTATTCAAATGAATAAGCATTGTTCAATGAAATAAGGATCAGGACATGATACTTATATTTTCTTCTCAATTCTATAAAAATGGAGATAAACATACTTATATAAAAAAAAAGAAGAAAACAAAACAACAAAAAAAGAAAAGTACACAATCCACCTTCCATCTTCCACCTTCAATGATTCTATGCAATGTCTTATTCTCAAAGTAGTGCTACAGACTTTTTGCCCAGACTGCGTACAGAATCGGAAGGAACAACATTGAGCTATTATAAACGCGAAGCACAAAGAACAACATTTTGACATCTATAGTTTGTCTATGAAAGTCATTATGGAAAGCCTCAAATGTGCTAAATGCTCAAAGCTGTTAAAATTTGTCTTTGGAGAAACTGATTTTAAATTCAAATGGATTAGATCTTTTAAAACTTATGCTTCAGTTCAAGTTGATTAAAACAGATTAAACTGTGATTTAGGACAGCATCTTAAAAGTGTAAAATAATACCTAAATACTACTGCATTATTATTACCTCATGACTCTACAGTGTTGCTTGAGAATTTTATTTTTGCAAAGTTTATTTTCATCAGCTCTTTATATTTTCCCTTTGTCCTATGTAACTACACCAAGTTATTTACACAACTATTATATTTAGCTTGACTTACCATAAATGCCGTTATAACACCTGTGGTTTCCCTCATTAAGACCTAAATAGATAGGGTCATGGGTTGAAAGGGCAGCATATGGGCTACGAAAGGGCTAGTTAACATAACCTATTATACTAGTGCACTGGTAAAGCTCATTTCTATTCATCTGATGATTAGTTCAATCAATATTTATTGCTGTGTGCTTCTTTTGTCTTTAGTTACAAAGCATACATTCTTCAGTTTCATAGCACAGAACTTGTTTTCTGCACGTTCACTGCTTTACTTGAGAGGAAATGATTTCTTGGATATCTCGGGATATATTCGCTCTTAGTTTTGTTTTCCTGCATGCACGCTATAGCAAATTCTAGCTCAGAACAAAGTTCTACCAGAGGTAACTTCATCCACACATTTCTTAATAAGTAGCTGTCAGTGCCATGAACTGCAATACTGGTAACATCCCAAAAAACTTTCCACTGGTTAGTACAAGAACCACATTTTAGCCAGGAAATCAGACTTCCACTTAACACAGAACGTGGATTTAACATGCATTTGTTGTCTTTTATATATATACATATATATATATATACACATATATATATATATATATATAAAAATCACAAAACACTGATTAATTACTATCTCTTAAAGCAATCAAAACCAATCAAGTATTGCCAAACAGGTAAAACACAGCAGTTTATGAGGAGCACTTATCAATATGCTTATATGTAAGAAACCAATAGCGGATGTTGCATTTCCATAGCAAAAATACATGTTTTCCCCTCTCCGCTTTCTTTTAATTTACTACCATAATATAGGCCACCAAAATTCTATCACCAAAAGTAATTTGACCATTAAAAAATTAGAAAGCAAAAAGTAATTTCCAAAGAAAATATAGGGAGATGTTAAAACAGATAATTCTATATAGACGCTGTTTGTTATGTACTTCTCCCTCCCACCACATATATCTGTGTAACGGAAAAACAAGATAAATGCAAGGTACCGTATGGAATGTAAATATGATACAATTCTAAATAAATAGATTTTAGAAGTACAAGTAAGCTTTTGTGCTTCAAGTAGGATTTTGTTTATCCTAAATAAAAAAGGCTCGTAATACACGTTTGTTTTTTTCTATTATATAATACAGTAGTTATTACTGACATGTTTGTTTTTTCTGTTATATAATATAGTAGTTATTACTGACTCATTTTCTAAGCATTTGCTTACATCTATTAAAATCAGTGTAATAGGCAAAGGCCTAACAGTAGAAACTTAACTGAGCTCTTATGTCTTATGTCAAGGAGTGGTCAGTGAAGACAAATGATTTTATTCAGGTTAGTAGTTGCTGGCTAACTTAAAAAATAAATTGCATTTGTTTTAATGAATGTGTAAAAATTACCTACACTTATCTGTTAAATTTAGAAGATGTTACTTATTTCTCAGCAATCCAGACTATTTGGATACATTACTTAAAAAATTATCTCAAATACTGCAGATAGGAAAGTGTAAAGAAAACCACACATCAAAAGGTGCACAAACATCCCAGCTTCAGAATTTTGAGGGGTTCCTTTTATTTGAAAGAGAAAATATGTACCTGATTTGTAAAATCCCCGACTGAAAGCTTTCTTATAACTTTCTCAATAAAAAAGGGATGTTCTTAATGTCATTTTCACAATTTGGCTAATTGTGATTGCAGAATTGACTCTTGTGGATATAGGTAGCAAATCTCCAGACTAAAATTCATAGACTTGACGCGGTTTTTAGCTACGTGCTAATTGTGATTCACAGCCGCCGTATGTGCAAGATTCACTAATCTGGACTGCTGAGAAATTTTAGAGGAGTTTAACAAAGCTAAACTACACAAGATAAAATCTATAGGTTCTTTTTTCTTTTTAGTTAATAGACGGAATGATTTTGGTACATTTTAAAAATAAAAGCTAAAAAGAGAGAGAGAAAAAAGTTACATTCTGACTGAAAACTTGCCGGGATTTTATCATGAATGGGAAGGCTAGGAAAAGAAAAAAAAAAAAAAAAAGTTAAAAAAAAAGCTCTATTGACCCTTCATTCTCAATGCCGTGCATGTCAGGCAAAAATCACCAGCTTTTAAGACTTTTGCTCCCTATTCCAAAGGAAAGATGTGGACCTGCTCTGATGGCAAACATTCCCAAAGCGTAGACATTCACCCTCCTGTTCACACACTGTTCAGCACATTGTTCAGCTATAAAATCAGCGTGGCCGAATATCCTCAAAGGGCCTAAAGACAAGATTCTGAGCACCGGGAATTATGATTTTGGGTATCACGCCGTCAGTGAGTACAGCGTAGCTGCGTACCGGCCAAGGTGTGCTGCAAGGCCAGCCGCGCTCCTCGGGACGGCGTGGCGTGGACCCTGCGTAGGCCCTGCATGTGGGGCTCATCATGTGGAAACGGCGAGCGGGTGTCTTTGGGAGGCTCCTTGGCCCTAGTTCAGCGGGGACGTGGCAGATGAGCGCAGAGCCCTGGTGGGCACCTGGGCTGCGTGCAGCGGCTGCAGCTTGGGGCCACCACGGTTTGCTCGGGACAGCTTGGGGGAAGATCTGTTCATACGCAGAGAGAGCGAGCTTCTTTCTCCAAAGCCCACTGTAGGTGTAACAGCGCTGCCAAGAAGGCTCATGAAGCATCAATTCGCAAAAGCCAGAAAGTCTATTAATGTTGATAGACATTTGCTTCCTTTACCAGCGAA
Organism: Crypturellus tataupa; assembly: GCA_034781795.1. Classification (NCBI taxonomy): domain Eukaryota; kingdom Metazoa; phylum Chordata; class Aves; order Tinamiformes; family Tinamidae; genus Crypturellus; species Crypturellus tataupa. Next base: position 975,089 of record JAWLRI010000811.1, on the reverse strand, counting down.
GCCACAAAAGCGATAGGGGAGCAGTTGGTTAGCGCAGGATTCCTCGCTGGCTTGCAGGGGTGCTGAGCTCTGCTCCCGTCCCGGTACCCCGGTACCCCGCGCAGGGAAGCGCCGCTTCGCGAGGGCCCGTCCCACGAGCGACCGGCGGCACAGGGCCGCGGGCGCGGAGCCGTGCGGCCCAACGGCGCGACGGGACCGGCCGCTGAGCCCTGCGCGCCCGCGGAGCCGCGTCCTGCGCGCCCGGGGCGACGGGCCCGGGGAATCCTCGGCGGGGAGATCCCTGCTCGCAGGGGCAAGGAAGGAGGCACTAAGGGGCGCGTCTGCGGAACGGGAGGTTTCTTTCCGCGTCCTGCTGCCCTCGTGGGAGGTATACGAGCGCTCTTTGGCGAATTCTTGCCAGGTGTCCCAAGGCGTGCACCCTGTGCACCTTCCTGGGAAGGGGCGGGAGGAGGGTTTTCCTTTCCCCTGTGCAAACCCCTAAGTTACGATTTGTCTTAAATGAAATCATGCGCAGGCAAACAGACTTCGCCCGCTCTGTGAACACTTGAAGATAGAGGAGCTGATATCCCGCAAGTGGAAACACCGCTAAAAGTTGTATGTGCGCCCCCCCCCCATACAACAAACTGGAGACCCAAGGAATTTGCGCGAGGAGCCGCTGCCGAGCGGCACCGCCTTCCGCTCCCGGTAGCGATTTCAAGCTTTTCTTCCCCAGGCCTGTGCCCCGGAGGAAGCCCGGTCTCTGCCGCCTCGTCGCGCCCCGAGGGGAGGAAGACAACTCGGCGGAGGGACAGGGACAGGGACAGGGACAGGGCGCCGGGGCGGGCGGCGCGCAG
>JAWLRI010000811.1:936387-966794 GCA_034781795.1 Crypturellus tataupa | reverse complement strand
TTTCCCTTTCCCTTTCCCTTTCCTTTTTTTCTTTTTTCTTTTATTTATTTTTTCTAAATTTGAAAAGTATGACTAGGAAAATAAACTGATTCTCAGATAGCTGGAAATAATATGCTCAAACATTCCTCAAACACCAGGGTCAGGGATGTTCAAAATGGCCATTGCCGGTCTAATTCTGTGCAATGGATAAGAATCGAATCAAGCTTTTTAAAATACACATGCACACACAGAAAAAGATAGGAGGACTTTTTTTTAAAGTTGTTAAAGTAGATATTTGAGGAGAATAAAAGAGCCTACAGATTGCTTATCACTATTTTTGGCATGATCCATTTACAGGCCAATGTAACAGAGACAAGATAGTTACGTCAGGTAACACAAACAGTCTCCAAAAGCAGAATGACTATCCGTGCTCTCCTTTCATTAAAAAAGCCCTTTCTCATATAAAGCTACCAGTGATGCTTTTTCTTTTTTTTTTTTTTTTTTTTTTTTCACTATATAGGCCAAAGTAAAGAGGGGAAGAGTGTCCTCAGCTCAACCCCTTACAGGAGGCAGGCAGATTTAGCAAGTCTTTATCTGAGAAAGTACTAATGCAAATGCTTAAGATTAAACGTGTGTTTGTGTGCTTTTCTGAATTGGAATCTGTGTCAAGATGCTATTTAGCTACAGTTCTGATACTAAGAGAATCTTCCTATATTGTCTGACCTAATGTAGAAAGTGACATTGCTTTGAATGTCTCTTTTGTTTGACACATTTTGGCAAAAGTACACAGGTGACACAAATATTTGCTTGCAAATTAGCTAATAAACATTGCCTACTATAGTTCCAAAAATAGCCTTTTAAGATTATTGCGACAAGACACGATTACTATTGAGCCAGGAGACACTTCCCAGATTGAACACTGTAAAAATGTCAAACAATCTGTATTTGCAGATGAATGTACAAAGAAGAGTCTTCACAAGATGAATTCAAAACTGATAATTGCTGGTACAAAATAGATTTCTTGGGTTGTATGTTGTCCCATGTGAATGCTGCTGTGTGCTATTCTATCTAAAAACTGACAATTTTGAAGTATTTGAGGTATGATCACCTTTCCTTTGCAGTACAGCTGGCTTGTAGAGGGTACTTGCACAGTGGAACACATAAGCAAAACCAAGGAGCTAAATTGCTTTTAAATCCTAGGTTTCTGGGATGTCCAACAGTACCTGACAAATGATAAATGTACTTGTATTTTCTGTTCAAATTCCAAGAATAGAAAAATGTAAAAGCCCACTAGAACACAATGTAGCATAAAGATGCTAGAGCTAGCTTTAAATGAATTATTTTGGGTACTGGCAGCAGTCGAGGTGTGATAGCAGAGAGCTAGCTCACTATAGGAAGTTTATCTGCTGCATGGGCAAGTTTAGCAGCCTGTCCTGTGCTTCATGCTGCTATTGCAAGATGGCTGCAATGGCTTATTCTGTATAATATCTTCTCTGCAAAATGTATGTAGCAGAGTGGAGGCTCATGACAAAGAACAGCTGGGCTAGCTCTACACTGCATATGATAAGCACACATTATTCTAACAATTTTTGCACATTCATGATATGATTTCACTCTTACCCTGAACTTTCCTAGGTGAAATGTGGACAGTCTGGAGATATATGCTCCAATACCCCATTTGAAAAAAAAAAATCACATCATATTAAGGAAATAGTTATTTCTAAAGGGGAAACCACTTCACCGTTTATAGTATGTGCAAATGGAAAGTCAGTTTCCAAACACCTAAAAGTTTTGCAAGAGTGTGTAATAAAACAATTTAAAGATTACTGATAAGAAGAGTATTTTCAGCTGAAAATGCAAGTGTCTCTCTCTTGTTTTTAATGTTGGTCACAAAGCGTAAGATCCCAGTCCCCTAGAAACATGGTTGTTTGCCACCGTGTCTCAGGGAGATGACTTGTATGTCAAAATACATTAACTTTCTTGGCATGTGGATGAGGGGCTACTATCCAAGTAGGCATTAAGACCAGTGATCAAGGGATATGAAGACACAGTAATAATTTCAACAAGCAGACAACACGTTAAAACTGTGAGAAACACTTAGAAAATGGTCAGGAAAGAACAGCAGGAACACAGACTGTCAGGAACACAGACTGTCAGGACTAAGTTTTCAATGTCATAAAATAGAGAGAACAGCATAAACCACCTATATTCACAAATGAGTGATTATTATTCAAGATTAGAGAACTAAATGGTAACACAGAGCCGCAGCTATAGCTATAGTGCAATAAAGTATTTTACAATAAAATACAACAAATGTTCATATTTCTTTAATTTTTCAAATAAAATGCTGATTCATAAACACTGCTATATTAGTCACACTAAATTTAATAGAAGATTACATTAAAGTGGGACAGAGAATCATATTACTCCTCATTATATATAATTCTTAAGCTTTTATGTTAAAATGATTTCTCTAGGAAGTGCAACAATATAGAGAGCAAACAGAGAGATAAATACAAGTAGACACAGGAAATAAAACAGAAAAAAAAAAAAAAAAACAGAATCCCATTCTTTTGCTGAAGAAACAGAGCACTACATACAAGCACTGTGTGATCTCCAGAAGCCCTACCTGATACTATCTTACATGGTGTATAATCTTGTATAACCGCTTTTGTCATAACTGTGTCCAGAAAACCACAGCTGCTCTCATCAGACTAGACAGAGAGAATATTGAGGAGGTGGAAGGCTATATTAAGGGTCTTGCCAAACTTCTGCATTTTAGAAGAGTATAGAGATGTTATACAAGAACCTTTTCCCTTGAGCAGTGGCCATACTGCTCAGAGACTCTGAAGATGTTCGTAGATAAGGAGAAGGAGTAAAAAGAAATTAGTGTTTTAGAGCAAACTACAGAAGACTTTGGAGTTTATCATTACTCTCTTAAAATGAATTAGTCTCAAAGTAGTCTTTTAGAACTAGATGACTTTCAGAGGAAGAAGATGGAAATTATCAGGGAATGACTCAGCTATGATTGTTTCCTTGGAAAGGAAGAGAATAAGAGATAGAATAATAGTTGGTATTGGGAATATTTTTCTCCTTTCACTCAGAAGGCAATGGGACATTCAAAGAAATTAAAAGATGAAAAAACAACGCTCCAAAACCTAATGGATTCCCCTCTAAGTCAGGTAGCAGTTATATTTTGGAATTTGTTGCTGAAAAAAACAAACATGAATAAGACTCAGAAAGGCTGGAATCTGCAGATGTAGCAATATTTGGAATGATGCTAGTAAATATTAACAAGGAAAAGATCTTAGAATTTGATTTTCGTCTCCGGAAGAAATCTGTAAATTGTTGAGATTTCCATTTACTTGCATCGCAAGAGTGTGGATCTTAGCATTGTTGGAGAATAAATATCGGCTTAGACCATGGTATAACATAGTATGATAATTTCTATGCTTCTTGCATAAAAGGCTTGCTAGAAAGTGTCAGTGCTATGTTTGTGTCATTCATGCACTTCATATGTGTCAAAATCATTTTCAAAAGCTTTATCTTTGGGAGGAAAAAAAAAAGAGTTTTACATTAGGAAACTTTAGTAAGAGATTATTAAGATAGATTAGCAATCATTTCATGTTGTGGATTGTTTTTGGACTGTTATACTCAGTGCACCTCTTTGCCCGGGAAACTAATCCAAAAATAAAAGAGATAAATTACCAAGAAAAAAGAAAGTCACACTATGGCAAACAACTTCAAAAAGCACAGGGAAAAAAAAAAGAATATCAAAATATATTAAGGAGCCAAAGGGATAATCATAATATTGTTCAAGTGGCAATTGTGTCAAGTTGTTCCTTGCAAGCTTTAGAAGCCATAACATGTTACAAGTATAGTAGTTTTTTATTTCCATACAAGAACCAGAACTGAAAAGGCATTTTCTCTGCTTCCTTTGTCTCAAAACAGACATGCCGTTTAAAGAAGAAGCTATTCTATCTGTTGTCAAATATACAATAATCAGATCAATATTAAACAAATAAACAACCTACAGCTTCACACACAACCTCCCCCTCAGCCACATTGTGCATGATGCTTTTGGAACAGCTTCTGTTATGAATCAAACTTTTTGTTTCTGAAATTACAAAATATACAAAAGGAAGCTAAAGGCCAGGTAGAAGACCTCAAATTGATTGTAGCAATCTATTTCTAAAGCTGTTTGCTTTCAGCATGAGATATGAAGAAGCTAGCGTTGATGAATATGTTTCTGTCCATGGATATTGCTCTCTTGCACTACTAGATCCACTCTCATTCTGCAAGATTTTTCTTCAGGATTTCACAGCTTTTGATCATACCTCTGTCTTATCTGGGAAATGGCACCTCTTTCAGCCAATGCCTTGCTTACAATCTTATGCGAGGATCAATCTTTTTTTATATATAATTCCTGTAAGCCTTTGGAGGGTGACCGATGTACTGGAAATGGGTAAGTGATGGTCAGTTCTCCTCAGATCTAGGCTCCATCACCATCTTATGACCATCAATCTAGCTCAGAGGGAAGTGACTAACCAAAACCAGCCAAAACTGAGAGAGACAGCAAAAGATGAAGTCACCAGGCAGTCATGGCACTCTGCTCTTCAAGAATACAGTGGTCTTGTCCAGTGTATGGGTACTCTTGGGTTCCCACCAGCTGTAAACTCTGAGAAGCATCAGTCAAAAATGCAGTTCATAATCTCTTTTTGTCTATGAAACTCCATCCCATTTTGCCAGAAAAAAATGGACTACTGCAGTAGAATAGATCTGGATGTAAAGCTGCTGATAATTAGAAAACTCCAATCAGCTGAGAAAGCTGTGACTTTTCCTTAGCAACACAGCTACCACAAACATAGGACACCTTCCACCGTCTTCCTATAGAATTTTTAATCAGGTTCAAGGACTCTTCCCTTATCTTTATGGTTGGCTCCCAGGTACCTAGGAGACTGCTTAATGCTCTGGAATGACAGCTGTGTTCTTCTGGCACAACAGGGCTTTCTACAATAAGGGTAAACACGTAGGAGATAAAGACTTCTCAGGGTCTGGTCTGATACAGTGAAATTCACTTTTATAGCAAATAAGGCCGTGGAAAATTTGTTTCCTGGTAAAAGGGCATTTTTTTAATCTTGTATTTTATATTCCCTATTTTATAGAGCCTTTTCTTATTTTTTTTAGAAAAAAAAAAAAAACCACAAAATGCATACAGTCACATACATTATTTTGCTTATATATGCCCACCAGATGCCTAATTTTATGTTAATGGAAAGCTACAACTTTCTAAACAGAGAGTTAAAAACATGATTTTGTTTAAGGAAGTGTATTTTTCTGTGTACCTGTTGTACAAATATCATTCTTAATCAGTCTGTATTGTTTTCAGAGCAAGATCGTGCTATCTTTTAGACATACTTGCATGTAGAGGGAGTTGTTTGATGAGACAGAATGAAAGGGAAATATCAGAGATGGTCAAGCTACTAATTACAGGCAATACCAAGCAGTTGAGTGAAGTACGAAGTAAACTTGCCCTAGCAGAGTAAAACTGTAAATTATTAGTGTGAGAGAAACTATCATCTTTTTACCCTGCTGAGGTCTAATAGTTTATGCAAATAAACTCTCAGATTTTCTTCTGATGTCACCTTAAATTAAGACTCTAGGAAATAAATATACATTGGTGGAAGTATGGAAATGCAGAAGTGAGAAATAAATTTACAGGTAAAGACTTAGTTATAAAAGGTATACAAGCCATAATTTGATCATTGCAAAAAAAAAAAAAAAAAAAAAAAAAAAGAAGAAAAAAAAGAGCAATGTCCTAAACATTTGTAGTTGATATGCAACATATCAAATTGTTATTTTGAGCATTTCTCCTACTATGAATCACCCATAAATCACATTAGTCACAAAATAAAAAAAAGAGAACAGAAAATGGAAGATGCTGGTCCACTGCCACATACCACATTAAAAAAAATTGAAAATAATATCTGTATATCATGCCAAATGATTCTGACTTTTTTTTTAGTTTTACAATTATCCTAAAACCTCACAATTTTACCCTAGACATCAAACAGAACTATTAATCAAAAGAACAAGACTCACAAACAAAATTTTACGGAATCAGCTCCATTTGACTACTTAATAGTTATCTAAGAAAAATAAAATGCAGGAAATAAATCATGTGGAAAATATCAAAATTTTTCATTTCTAAAATTAAGGGCAAAAGAATGGAATATGTATTTACCAGAAGTAAAAAAAGTCTGAAAAAAACAAGAAGAAACAAAACAACAACAACAAAAAATAGTTTTTTCCCAGTGACTTGTCTGAATTAAAGCAAAACTTTTAGGCAAAGCTTCCAATAGCAATTGAAATCTGTCAGTTATGATTAATTTATCATACTCTTTCCTCAAGCAACCCACCAACCCACTTTGGCTCTTTCTGTGAAAATTGCAAGCTCCTACCTCTAAACCAAGCCCAGGTCACACCAGCTTTGGGGGACTCTGCCTTGATAACTTACCCCTTGCGGTGCGGTCTTGCTCTCTTAAGCACAGCGCCTTGCTGCCTCTCCTGCTCTAAAGGACAAAACACAGACCCCGCAGGACAGATGTGGGTCCTCGGTGCCCCGTGGCGGAGGGCTAGGGGCTTGTGCAGGAGTTTTGTGGCGGGCTGGGGGTGCAGGAGCTCCAGGGCTCGCTCGGCTGGCACCCGCGAGCTGCAGCAGCTTTCTCAATTCATGGACTCGACTTAGCAGCAAGAGCCCTGGCCAAGCACGCTGAGCCAAGTTCTGTTCTTAGTTACACTGGTGTAGCTCTGAATAGCTGCTGGCCCGCTTTCCTCATTCATAGCCCATACCAGGGCTAGTGCACCTCGATATGAAAGTAATGCTTATTCAAGAAACCTCCCCCTCAGATAATACTTCTGTCCCCGCTGGAACTAATGAAAGGTTTGACTAAGCGAAGCCTTCAGAATTCTGTAAATATTCAGCTGATGCATCGCTCCCTGCCAAATTCAGGCTCGTTTGCCACTGAGTTAAAGACAACTCTAACGAATTTATTGGAACTGCATCTCATTTCAGACTGTCTCATAGTTTCTCTTGTTTAAACCAAAAGAATCTGGGTGCTGAAAGAGGAATTTGGAATAATAAGTATTTCAGCCAGACTGTGCAGAAAGTATTGGTCTGTATTTCCTTTCACTCTGGCATAAATAGGGAGAATCAGCATTTAGTCTCATATATATTTGATGAAAGACAGCAAAGAAACCTAATGAGCTTTTTTCCTGCTTTTGTTTTCCACATCTAAAAATAAAAAGTGCTAATAACGCTTCTCAACTTTCAGTATATAAATTTCACCTTAACTATTCTCTGAAGTTTATCTTCACTTTTATGTAATTTCAGTTCAGTATTTAAGCAATATATAAATTTAAAAAAAAGTCCTTATTCACAAGTGATGGTTTTTGACTTAAAGTCCCCACATGAAGCGAAGGGCAGATAACACTCTAGCAAACTGTCTGTTAGGTTGAGTAAAAACTGATTTCCATAGGAATACTGCTATTATAAATGAAATTCAATGGTTTAGAACAGAAATACAATTTTGGTTGCCCTGCCACTCTTCAAATTAGTTATGTCATGTTTTGAGGCACATTTACGAGAAGAGCCATTTTTAATTTAGCCATTTTGTCCTTAATCATTACCCTGATACTACTGCCTTGAATGTCCATACTTTTGATACAAATCCACTAAACTTAGTAAACTGTAAGTTTATAATTCAGCTGAAAAATACCTAAGCGTTCAAACTAGGCAGAGAGGGATGGAAGAAACAAAATGAATATACTTCAGCTTCATGTATGGATAAAACTGATGCCAATTAAAATTCATCTCAAACCTACCCGGGTATATTCTGCCTGCATCTGTTAGGAACTTTTTTCTCCATGCCTTTCTTTCACCACTGTTACAAAGAGGGACGCAATCAAATGGAAACTAGTGTAAACTTCATGCAAATGATTCCTACTGCTTCTGTATTGCACAAATCCAACTCGCTGTATTTTACTTAGGCAATGCAAAGGGATGTGATACTAGCACAATGCTTGAAAAACAACATTGATTTTGAATAAAAAGCTCTGCATTCTGCTGGCAGCTGAGGAGTTCAAACAGAAAACATGCCAGCAGTATAGACCAATGCATTATCACCCCCTCCCTCTTGCTGCATAACTGTGCTTCATAATATGCCATAACATTGGCAAGCACAGCTCAGAGCTCTTTAAGAACACGAGGAAGCTCATGAATAATGGTTGAATCAGGAAAGTGATAATTAAATGAGACAACTGAATGCCAGTGGAGTCCCCAGTGGAAAATACTCTTCAGCGAAGATCATTTCCACCTTTCACTTCTCCCGTTTTAGCAGTTCATTACAACACATACTTTTAAACCCCACATTTTACAGAAAATGTTCGAGTTCTCTAAGCCATTTACATTATTTTTTTATTCAATCTCTATTTTAAAATTTAAGGTTTTTTTTATGCTTCACATAAAAAAAAAAAAAAAACAAACAACTGCCCCCCCCCCCCAAATCTTTCATTTTGCTGAACCCGTGAGTTAAAGCTGTTCAATGCTTCAAATTAAATGTTATCCAAAACTCTCAAAGAGATTATGCTGTTTTACAGAGCTGGTGGGCACCTTACTAAAAAGGTGCAGCAACCCCCAATGGCTACATCCTCATCACCCTAGCTTAAATGTGTGCCTCAAGTTTCTCCTTGCATGTGGACTATAGATAGTTCTGCATTTCCTCCTGTTCCACCCACTCTGGGTTCTCAGAGCAAACAGGATTAGCTAGGGCAGCCTCTCTTTTAGCCGACAGTCTGAAAAAAAAGACAATTGTACCCTTTTATACAATAAACAATATACAGTAATAATCTCTGCTTCAGAAATTGTGAAGCAAAAGGGGGTTACTGTGAAGTCTGCACATTATTTGATCTATGATAGTACTTAAAAATTCAGCCCAAATCTGCATGATGCAGATCCAACTTTTTGTTGTTATTTGTCCTTGCCAAATAAATGATTTTCCCACATTGCAGGAGTTAATCCTACAAAAAGGAAATGAGGAATGAGTCTCATTATAATACATAAAAAATTGCTTTCTTCTGTTAAGGCACTAAAAGTTGGAGTGACTCCAGTGACTTGGGATTCATGTGGGCATGACAGTAAAATGTGACTGTGACTACAACGCAACAGTTTTGTGATTTACAGTGCATACAACATTCATTCATTCACCCGTTCATTTTCATTTTAAATAAAATCTTGTTCCTTTTTTATCACCTGTCTTCTCATTCTTATGAAAAAAAAAAAAGGATTCACAATGAATCTCAGTGTTCCTTTTCAAACAAACTCAGAACATTTTTTTAATCAGCAGTTCTTAATATATCCAGCTTGACAGCTTTGCAGGCCAGGTTGACAGGATATTCTTAGTATCTGAAATATGTAAAGAATCTCAGAAAAAAAAAAAAAAGAAAAAAAATGATTTTAGGTAGCTTGTTTATTTAAATCATCATACAGACTATTAGCATTTAACATATATTTCTGAGGTTTTAGGACAAAATGTCTTCATTATGCTAGAAAGCTAAAGGAAGATGTAGGAATCCTCAAACTAAAAAGGAAAAGAGTTCAAAAGCTTTATTGCACTTATATCACAATGTTGCAGAAACATTTTTCTCTCATTTTTAGAGGGAGGGGTAAAAGCATATTCACTTGATTTGTTCACAGAGCACTATAGTATACATAGAGCCTTAATCTACAGTAAGCAAGGGTATATCTTGGATATACATAAAAGCAGGAATTACTTTCAGCCCCAGAAGGAGAATGGATGAAATTTCATATTATTTTTCAATAAGGTATTTTCACACCTATTGCTATCCCCTCTCTTGCTTCTCTAAGTGGCTCAGACAACACAAGCAATCCAACGTCTAGTGTATATACACATATTTTGGGAGTCTTTTTTTCAGTTCCATTTAATATTGAGCCATTATAATATGTTTTTCTTTTTATTAATTATTTTATTTTTATTAGTGGGAATGAGAATGACTGTATAACCTTGCAGCCTGGGACACTCTTCTGAAAGTTGAATTACCTTTGTTCCCAGGCAGACAGCATGATGTGGAGTATTGATTTTAATGGTTATTTTCCAGGCAGATTGGTTCCCTGATCCAGTTCACTGTGAAAGCACACAAGCAGTGTGATGAAACAGCAACTGAATGTACTTGTTTAAGTTGATATAGCTAACAAAATGTAAGATCTGAGTTAATTCCTTTCTACCAACTTTTTTCTTTTCTATTTAGAAATGAAATTTTTCAAAAAGAAATTTATTTTATTTAACTTTTAATGATTTTTTTTTTAAATTGTTCTGGTGAGCATTGTTAGAAATTACTGCCTCTGCCACACATTTTAGATTCTAAGCCAAAGAAAAATTAATTTGGTCTTATGAGTCCATGCCTTCATTTCATTTCATGTTGTTAAAGATAGTGCCTATTACGCTAACATCATAGAAAAGAATAGTAGAGATGAGATTATACAGAATGATTTGGCCAATTTCACATTAAAGATGATTCAGATGATGACTACGTGACTTCTGAATAAAACAGCACAGAAATCTTCTCATATGCTAATTTGCAAAAGAAAATTAGAAAATATCATAAAAAGTTAAATGAAGGATAAGTTAAAAATCATTTTTAGCAATAAACCTATAGATGCCAATAGTCCAACACCTGGCTTCATTTGCTAAGAAAAAGCAAGGTGCCTTTTATGGTGCAGGTTATGAGAAGTGATTTCAGCCTTGTTTGTCTTTGTGGTCTTCAGGGTGATTCTGCTTTGTGAATAAGACTATCATTATCCTCTTAAAAAGGTTAGGTTGTTGCCACACTTGGTCTCAGAGTTAGGTTAAAGAATGTTTGCTTTAGTCTGGAATGTCAATGAGGAGGAAAAAAAAGCATTTGGAAAAAAAACAAACATGGAAAGCAAGTGAGATTCATTGACAGTTTAGGGAGTACAGAAGCAAGACTTCATCTTAATTAGCATTATTATTGTGTGCTTTGTTTAAAAATCTATTTTAAATACAAAATGGAGTTGGTTGAAATTTCAGTTCTATTTTGTTATCATTGTTCAATATATTTTCTATGCCCACACTAAAATTAAAATTACACTATGGAAAGTTCTCATTTGCAGTTTTCTTTGAAAGAAACCTATTTGAACATCACTCTATTAATATAATTTCTAATTAAAAAATGCAACCTTAAATAGTCATAAAAAGCTCCTTGTTCCTTCTGAAGTGCATTATTAAAGTTGCATTGTAGATCTTATTTGTTGTGTTTACTTAAATGACAATCTTTTAAATTTACAATCCCATCACCAATGCTGAAGAAGAAAGAAGGAAGGAAACATTGAATTAAGAGGAATCTGAAAATCAAGAAATAGTAGATGATAGCTTTGTCTTTGCCACTACTTTTCAGAATAGCTTTAGGCTCTTAATAAGTCCATTAGAAAAAATTGTATTGAAAAAAATCAGTAGATGTAAAATCTTAAAGGTGTGATTCTGCACTCTTGGCTTGCACTACAACTGTGGGTAAAGAGGTACTTTAATACTGGAAAAGGTATAGATTGCTAGTAAAAGGAAAAATTCTGCCCTATTCTCTTGCTTGTAAGGCAAAGCTCTTGCAGTTGCACAGTGAGATGGGTTGTGTTTTGCACCTGACTAACAATCAGCCTTGTAAAAAACGTAGAGTTATAAAAACGGTAGGGATAAAATGGACAGTCCTTTCTGGAGAAAAGAGGCAGTGTAACTGTGGAAAAGTGGCCAAGAAGATCCTCTGCAAAAGTACCTTCTTGATGAGAGAGTGGACAGAGAATAACACCTGTAGTAAGTCATGAAGTGTCTTCTCACCTTTGCTTTCCCACTAACTTTCAGACTAAATCAGTATTTCCTGGAAATCTATTAGATGCAATGGAAAAATGCAACAAGCATTTAAAATGTTGTATGTTTATGTTAACAGTCTTTCTCATCTCCCTCCATTTTGCCTCTTCTTTTCTCAATATGTTTTTAATTTTTTTTTTTTACAAAAAAAATAAAAGTACGGTATAAATCTATGTGTGAATCTTTATCAACACAAATGAACCAAATTAATTCAGAAATTGAAATTCATTACTTCTTTATTTATAACTGCAATGAGTTCACTTTTTAAGTAAAGTGCTCTTTGCTCAGTTATTTAACATTTTACATGAACATATTTCTAAAGAAATTAATGTCAACAGGGTCTCAAATTCATTAGCTTACTTCTGATTGATCTTGACTCTATCTATATTCTTCAGTTGTTGAAGAATAACTTATTAAAGAGGGAAAACTTCCCCTTCTTTCAGGTACAAAGAAGTTTCAGAGTTAGTAAAAGCTGGTTTAGTCAGAATTTTATGGGGTTTTTTTTGACTATGTGTTATTGAGCCTCTTGCTCAAAAATCACTGAAAATAAATAAATTCCTTCAGGAGCCATATTAAAGAAGAATTACAATCTATAACAAAATTAGAGCATTTATTTTGTATGTAGATGGTAAGATTACAGTAGAAGTTAAAGACAGAATTATAAAAATTTGTTAAAGCATGTTGCTAATGCGGTAAAGTTTTTTATGTGAGTATTACATTTCCTTGCCCATCCTTTTTAACTATACTCAGTTCTACTTCGAAGTTCTTTAAAAGACCTCAAAATGAAGCAGAAGGGAACTCATAATCATTATACTCCTACAACCAAAGCTATAATATTTAATCTATGACTTGCATAAAATTTCTGCATTGGAAATTCCTCTGGACAGTGACAACATCATTGCCTGTGCGAGTGAAGTATCAACATTACAGAATTTTAATCATGATGAGAACCCAGCTTACTAAATTTATTGTCCTCCAGGATACTGCCAGTGATCACTAAATCAAATATGTAATTTCTGGTACTCCCAAGGAGAAAGTGATGTCCAACTTGTGATCTTGATCTTATTCACAACAATAGTTTCCAAAACTTCAGAGGACATTTCCAGAAGGCTTGGGTCTTAGGAATGGTAAGTAAATGCTGTTGTGTTGGAATTGTCTTCACTGCTCATTAGGCACCAGTAATCAACAAGAGAGGCAGCAGGTATAATACTTATGGAAACACTTTACAGAAACAATATTTTGGTAAAAAGCAGATATCAAGGGTAGCACTACCATGATTAGGCCTGGACAGGAGTTGCCCCTAGCTACTCACTGAAACTTCATTAAGGGAACAACATGGTAAAAGAATTTTAGAAATGGTTATATCCGTTACCTCAGGAACTATACTTCCTTTCACTACCCACACGGACATACAATTTCTGACTGTGTTCATATTCTTTGGCCAGATTTAAGATGTTTAGACAGAGATTTCATAAGGCTGCTGTTTGTCAAGAATGAACATGCTTTTAAAGTTCTCACTGAAATGGTCCAGGCATTTCCAAGGGCAAAATACTTGTTTTATCAATGTAAAATTTTACAGCAGTTCATTTCCTTGGAACACTTTACTGCCTCTTCAGAATGAAAGAAGTGCTTTTTATATGGTAAGAATCAACTTTTGTTATCTTCATGAGAATGCATCTGAGCTGGTGAAGTCAACCAGCATCCAGAAATCAAATTTGTATTGGCTCAAAAAATATTTATTGAAGGCTCATAACCAAAATCACCAGCCTCCATCATCAGAATGCAATTTGGGCCTCTCTCAATCTTTACCAGACTTCACTAGCACAGAGAATATTCCACTGTCTCTCTCTTAGTGTTTAGCTAATCCATATGGTGACTTTAGGATCCAGAGCTATGATACTGCAACCCATGTGAAGTTCTTCCTTAGCCTGGATCAGTCTACAAAAGTTTTATTTAAATATTCCTGGTTGAGGTAGAAAAATTCAGATAAAAGTAATTAACTGTAATTTATAATCCTAATTTGTATGATCACATAATCCTGAAGATCCTGATTCATACATTTAAAGTTTTAAAATAATGACCAGCAAAGAGACTTTTACCACCCAAAAGAGGTGATCCACACCCCTGTGACATTCTGAATACTCAATTAACTCCTTTTCTCCAGTCACTCTGTAATAATGATTTGTGAAGCAGTTCAAATCACAAGCAATAACAGCCATAACTTAGATGCAGTTATTAGCGTTGGTAATGCATGCCTCTTGGTCCCTTGCTGTTCTCCCAGATTACAGGACCTGTAGCTTTTGAGACATCTTACCTTGTTTTGACAGCATTAGAGTACTAATGCTGCTAATATATGGCTTATATCCTGAGAATCACAGGCCAAAAGGGGCGGGATCCTATAAAAGATTGGGCACATCCTGCTCCCACTGCAACAGTTTGGATTATATGGTTACAAACTGGATTTCCTAGGTTGTTTCCCAACAACTGCAGTAGGAAGAATTTGTTTTATTCACTTGAATGTATGTACATCTGCTGTGATGAAGTACAGGCGAAAGCAACCAGGACTTTTGCCCAGAAACAATACTATATATGGACGTAAGGGATGGCTCTCTTTTGTCATTTTACTGTCATTAAATGGTGAAAATATAATGGAATTAGTTCATCTAATACTTCTCATGCTCCGAATTTCAGAAATTCTTCCTTTTTTTTTTTTTTTTACGTGTATGTGAGATTTTAAACATACTGAGTCATTTTTCATCCTCCTAGTATATACACAACTAAAGAGGTTTTGTTCCAATATAAAAGCTATTACAGCTTTTTAGTCAGTGGCTCAGCACTAAACATTTTTGCCCCAAAAGTGGTTTTCTCAGAATTGTCAATCCAGCTTGTGAGACATGTCATTTTTTTTACTATCTTCACATTTGAATTAATGCACTATTACCTTGTGTATGATAGATATGACATTAGAAAGTTTTACTCATAATGCTTCAGTTAACCATGCCTTTATAAACATGTACCTCAGGGACTAAAATCATCAGAAAAAATATTTAGCAAAATTTGGTAAAAAGCTCTTACCTATTTCTGAGAGATGAAAGAAAACTTTTTTTTTTTAATGATGAGACTTTTTTTTCCTTAAAACAAACAAACAAACAATCAAAAACATTGCATAATAGAAAACAGAGTTTTACTCTGCCCGAAAGTTTTATTTTCTTCTCAGTAGCTGACCATTAGTTACCTCCCACTAATTTTACATATCACTTGAAAAATTCCAAGGATATCTCTGACACCTGGAAATAGGTCTTGAATTTATTTTTTGATGTTGTTCGATTTAGCTTACAAGATATGACAATTAAATTTAGTTTAAAAGGTATAACTTCCAACTAAAACTTCATCGATGTATTCAAAAAGTTTCCCCCTTTTTTTTTCTTCCTTTTTTCATTTTTTCCTTTTTTTTTCTTTTTTTTTCTTCTTTTTTTCCTTTTTTTTTTTCTTTTTTCTTCTTGTGAGGTCTTTCTGTTTAGTAAAGTACAGACTTGCATCATGATGTTATTCTCCCAGAAGAACCACACACAGAAGCTATCTGCTTTGCCCATTCATCTATAAACTTTGTTCATAATCACTTCAGTGTTAGTATCTGTCAAAAAAGGTTAATACTGGCAGTGGGTTTTAAGATTATTGTGGTTGGGTACTGACCGACATACATATAAACACTGCACAGGCATGCAAATCTAGAAAAAGTGTCAATTAAGCTCAAAGTAAAAATTTGAAAATGCTTGCAATTAAATTTAAATTTAAACACACTATCCAATATTTACCATGCCAAGCTCTACCAAAATTATTTTAGATTAGAAAAATTCCCATATTCTATGCCTTTTATAAAACAGAGAGCAGACACAGTAAGTATTATGCTTTAAGCATGAATTTGAACAACCTAGAAACACCTCTTTCTACTACAAAAAAAGATGAAGTCTAGAAATTATCTTCTCTTTCAGAGGGGTTACTTGAGTTTTTTTTCAGATAGTTATTAATAGGCATCATAGAACATGTTTGGCTTGGCACACATGTTTTGAATAGTGCATCTCCACTTAATAGAGTCCTCCAAATGTGGCACAATTCGCCGGTAGCGAAATCTGGCTTCTAGATAAGTAGCAGTTAAATCTCTTTTCTCTGTTGACCATTGATTTCAGCCTCTCTTTTACGTCACACATTTTGATTTCTTGATAACAGTTCTGTGAAGGACCAGTGCAATTTTGATGCAGCTTTGAGGCATTCAAAATGTTTGCAGTATCTAACCACTACTAGTGCACATTGACTTGGTACAACAATATGCAAGTGAGGAGCTGACAGGTGCTGACTTCTCCTCCAGCTATCAGTTTCTCTAGTGATTCGTCTCTCCTCCCTTGAGCGATAGGTTAACATTTAAGTATTCACTGATGAGTAATGAGTAGTTTTCTTTTCAAGGGGAAATACAAGAGGATGAAGTTTCATCTATAAAGATGTCTGTAATGAGGCTCCAAGTATTTATTCACCTGGTTGATCTTGCTCAAACTGTTAAGTTCAGGGTAATATGGACGGTGAACGAGCAACCGTACATCAGTGTGACTCCAGAACAGCTGTTTAAGCACTGGTTACAAGCTCCTTTCTCCAAACTTTGGTCAAGGTCAAGAAGAAATTGGGAAGGAAGCATTAACACTGCTGAACGAAGCACCTGAATCACATAATGTCATCATTCCTACATGATTGTGTCTTCTTGACTTTCTCTGGCTTAAGTGGTGATAAGTTCACAGTAGCTATTAAACCTGCTGTCCTGGAATACCAAAAGGAGTATATTTTGTTAATCTCATTATCTTTTCACAGTACCTCTGGAAGACAGGCAAGGTGCCATTACCACCAAGGATGATTGCTTGCCATCCCATCAAATTTCAAGGACATGCTACATATTTCAGGCAACTGTTTAAACTTTGCTCAGCAGGTTGTTATTCATATAAAATACAATTTGTAAATGCGAAAAGGTTTCCCTCTGGGTGTATTGCACCATCTAGCCCTGCAATGTAAGGGTTTTCCTGTGAACTAGCAAGTGTTTTTGGTGCTTTTGCTCAGTCTTGAAAGACTTGATGGTCCATATGCCCCCTAAAAAACTGAAGTATCAAAGCAGAAGTTGGTAGGTTGTGATGTGGTAGCATGAGTTGCACACGGATTTTAAAAAAAATCTCTTCAGGAAAGACAGAAAGTAGGAGAAAGAACATCTGAATCTAAGTAACTGTCAAAGATAAGTATAAAGCAGAAAAGGAAGCAGAGGCCCTCAAAATCTCCTCCATGGCCACAACTTAAGTCACTGGGCTTGCCCCAAAACTAGATTATAACAGCCAAAAACCAGTTAATCATCTGCTTGTCAACTGCTTGTCAACTTAATCTTGCGTGATGGGAGGGAAGGAGAAAGAGGCATAAAAGTTCTGCAGTGTTAATTGATGTAACAGGTAGAGACTAGCTGGGTTTCTAAATATGTTTATTTGTTTCAATGCCGCTTTTCTCCTCTAGCTGGTTTTCATGCATAAGCTACTTTTACCATGAATGGCGTAGACTTACAGTTTGGGACTCAGGAGTTTGTGTTAAGGAAATGGGTCCTTTTTTGATGGACAAGGTTAGAGAGGAAAATTCCTCATCAGACAGGAAGACTAGGAACTGTATCTGATTAATTAATCTGAATAATTAAGCAGGTGTCCCTGCTTGAGCAAGGCGGGGTTGGACTAGATGAACGCTAGAGGTCCCTTCCAATTTCAACCATTCTGTGATTTCTGAATTTGGAATAGTTGAATACAGTAGGCATCTCTCATGGTTTCATCGTTTATACGATCTTTCTTGATATAGTTTCATATAAGTAAGTCATGAAAAACTCAGTTTAATCCTTTCTTATTTCTTTTTTTTTTCTTTCATTCTTTTTTTTTTTTTTAATAAAACATCACTAGTCTTTTTTCCTCTTACTCATTTGGAAAATAGTACAGGGTTTACATTGTGGAAAGCAAAGCAGTATTTATTTAATAAAAAGCTTTTTCTATTACATATTTTTATTCAAAAAACAACTTTCAAAAATTATTTATCTGGGCTGTTGTTTAAGTTTCCTTTTCCTAAGCTATACTTTGAAAAAAAATCATGCACCATCCCATTATAAACTCAAACACAGAGGTTTTATTTGTACCTTATCATATATGTTGCAAATTCTGTTATTTCTTTCTCTATTTTTTTATCTTTTTATATGTTTCACCGAACCCCACTTCCATGATTCAGTATATTTAAAAATCATGTTATATGCTTCTGCAGCTGCTGATTCTCTCCCCCCTCCCCATATTCCTTCTGTCCATTTTTCTTATATTAAAATTACTTCTACAGGAATTTAATTTTAGGTTGAATCTCTCTACTCACCCCCCTTAGGCCGAGAGACTGAATTAAATAAATCCTACTAAAAGTAAGTAATAAACCACTCCTAGCTGTGGCCCGGCAGTATCAGTTATCAGGCTGTCAGAGTAAATGTGAGGGCTCAACTCAGTGTTACTCCTATGGGTAAAAAGAATCCAAAAGTCCAGGAAATCCTCAACATCAGGAAAACTATTTCACAGACTTGAAAACAGAGAGACTGATACAGAAAAATGCATCTTCCTAACACAAGATATTTACTTACCCAGTGTCTACAATTATTATTGCTATAAAAGCAATGAGTATTTGAGTAAGTCTCTGCAAAAGTGCGATGGTCCTGATGCAAGCGCACACTGGGCACTCCTAGAGATACAGACATTGCCAAAAGAAAACCCCCAAACAAAGCGAGGGAAATCTGAAGAATTCCCCTTTCCCCGCTCTCTGGGATACTGTGAGCGGGCGCTGCAACATGGCAGAATGTACGCCTGTGACTAATGCAAGGTGACAGCTCCGTTCAGATCCTTCTGCCCGTCTTTAGTGGGACCGTTTTAATGACATATTTGTTTACTCTTCAAAAGCTGGACTCGACTTGTAGGGGATGGCTATTCTGTGCTCGCCTGAGCCCCGTTTGTCCGAGCTGGGTGTTATAACTGACCAGCAAACGGCAGCGTTGCTGTGTTGGACCCTCCTGGTCATGACAGCACCTCCGCAGGCAACAGCCACCTCTCCATGAAGGACGACAGACTCTGCCTTCGAGACAGCCTGAGCTGCAGGAATTCCCGGGGGGCGGAATGCAGGAAAAGCTCAAGAAAGATATTTTAATAGGGTATATTTGAGCATGTCGGTGGATGGGCTATTTTCAACAATCACTACAATAAATTGCCATGGTGCTGTCACCATACCCTAAGAAAAATGCACCTGTGCAAAATGCTTATAACATATAATTGCAGATGACTATAAAAATGAGAGGTTTTAAGAAGACAATAAAAATGGTGACAGTTAGCTTCATAGGACAAAAAATACATTTTATTTTTGTTTCTCTACAAAGGAAAAATACTTCCAAAGGGTCTAAGCACAATGAAATCTGCCTATTAGAAATCTAGATTTTTTTTTTTCTAAGATAAACCGGTGCCAGATACAAACAAACACATGCTGAACTTTTCACATAAATCTACAAGATTTATCAACAGTCCCAAGACTTAAAAAAATGGAAGGGAAAGAAAGGAGATGCAGCTTTTCTCAGAAGACTGAAAACACACTAGCCAGCACGGCATCCATATTTAGTTTGTGTTTTTGCAAGAGAGAAAAGAAAAATGCCGCAGTCAACTACAGAGAAAGTGCAGCACGAGGTACAACCAGATGTCCCCTGGGTTGCCCGGACACCCCCAGCACTGTGCACCTTTGAAGGCAGAGGGTGGTTCTCTGCTGCATTCACAGACATTTCCACCAGATCCCAGGTCTGGGGTCCACAGCCTTCTGCCAAACTTTCCTTGGCTCCTAGCCACACCATCGTGAATCCCTCTGGTGGGAATGGGGAGCCAACAGACATGAGCTTGCTGCTTTCCCTTGAGATGTCCACGGAGCCTGAGAGACCCTCAAGGTGATCTCTCCTTTCAGTCACCACATGCAGGTCTGCAATTTCTCCATTGCAGATTGGGTTGGCACTGCAATACAAGCCAGGCTCCTCAACTTTTCCTTAGAATTCCACAATTTAATTTTCAGAAACAAGCAATCTAACATTTTGTCATCTCAGGATATGTTCCTAAAATTCTCTGGATCTCAACTGCTAACACTAATAATCACTGATCAGGATTTGCTCCATAGAGTAGAAATAAACAAACCATTTAAATATCATTTAGGGCTCTGGACTTAATAAAAACAGATGCTGAAATACTATCATGTGCATTTAATCATTGATAGTACCCATATAACACTCATGGTAGTTGAGTTCGTTAAGGCAGCTGTAGATAAATACATCTCTTATTTGGTTGCTATATTGCAGCAGCATACAGGGGATTTTGAGGAACAAATGTTACAGACTTCATACTGTCTTCGCCATAAGAATTCCATGTTTTATTATTCGCACTCCGCTATTAGTAATTTTATCACTATCATAGTATCATAAGATATTGTGAACTACAAAATTGAAAACCTTTATTTATTAAATATTTTAAAAGATGATCAACCTTCTTGCTAGTCTCATGATTTTTTTTCATGTCTTATGACGTAAGCTCCAAAAACCACTTCCAAAGTAATAAAATTTAATCTTTTTTTTTGTCCCAATTTACATTTTCTCTCATTTTTTTCTCCCTCTCTGGAAATCAAATATTTTTTTCCATTGTTTTCATATAGTACTTTTTAAGGCTTCTTTTCTTTCTTTTTTTTTTTCTTTTTTTTTTTTTTTTGTATATTGTAATACCCTAAACATACAATTTTGGATTTATGGATTATGCACAGAATATATATTTTAAAGAAAATCACTATATTCTCTTCAGCTGGAATATCAAAGAAACATATGGGCAGATAGTCACACTTTAGATTTTATCACAGAACAGAAGAAATATATTTTTTTCCTTATTTCAGGCTTTTTTATGTGTTTTTGAATAAAAATTGGTAGATAGGTAAATATTTATGAATAGGATATCTCCTTCTCATCCTTTGGATTGCATTTTAAAGCAGTTTTATTAGCAACAGCTAATAAAACCATATTCTAACAAAAAAGTTGCCCCTATATGCAGATGCTACTATTATTTGTATTTTTCTGTGAAAATTATTGGAAATTTTGCATGTTAAGATGAAGAATTCTTATTGAGTAAATAATTTTGAAATTTCAGTTATACTGCTTTCATACTCTGACAGGAATTCCAGTAAGTTTACTTGAATGCTTAAAGTATGTTTTTGAGATCAGAATTTCCTCATTGTTAACTGACAGAGAAATAAAATTCTATCATCTCATCTGCACATTTTTTCAGCCATTTCTTTTGTGCTTCCTTATAACATACTACCTAATTTGTACATTTTGTAATTTTAGCATGCAGCATAGTCACAGGCAGGTTCTCTTTCCAGCCAAATACACATTCTTGAACTGTACGCCTAAAACTGTGTCGATATTTTATATAAAAAAGTCACAATTGACACCTTATGGCTGGTAAATGTGATTACACTGTGGGTTATTTAAGTATCATCCTATAATTGAAAACTTGCATCTTACTGTTCAAGTACCCTCTAGATTTACATTTTTACTACTTTGGATAATCATTCAAATTAAAACAGTTGGAGTTTTCAATTCAATGGAAATTGACAGGATCATGAAAAGAATACTAGTAACATGATCAGCAAACCTCTATGGGTCATTTATTTTGGATCTTCAGAAATTTATTAGTGGAAACAGCTAGTAGAGCAGAACTTGAATTTGGAAAACTCTGAAAGCTTTCCTTATTCAACACAAAATAGAATCTTATAATTCTGAATTTCTGCGTGACAGAAGAAAATAATGTTTTATGGGCTTTTTCCTTTGCCTGGGAATCTCGGCCTCTCAGATATGTACTTTGTGGCATAGAAGTGTGTGGCATGATCCTCGTAACTGGCTAAAATGGAACTCCTGATTGTTGTTGGTGCCTATGTGTTTCCTTCTTTCTTTCTTTTTTTTTTTTCTGCATTCCACTGAATAATCGTTGACTGCAGTACTCAAGACCTGCTTCCTAGTTTTCTTTAGGATGAAGTTCTTAAGTAGTTTTGATAATTATAACTTTATTTACCTTTTTTTTTAAAACAACTGCAAAGTCAGATGTGGAGTTCTGCCCCTTTCACCTAATTAAAACAAGCATGGGTTAAGGGACACAAAAAGCAAAATATCCCTAACCATATGGGTGTTCATCAAGAAAGGTTTCAAAACTAGAATTAGCTTCATGAGCAGTTTTTTGGACAAGATATGCATCTTACCCAGGCCCAAATGCCTGCTCAAAGACAGCTTTTTTTTAGTACCTCCAGAAATCACTGTTTTTCACTGTAATATCTGAAATTAAGTAGTCCTCCCAGAGGACAATTGCCTGTGCCATATTTGGTGAATCAGGTACCCAAAGGGGTTACTTTCACAGACAGCCATACAGCAGGTAAAAGGATGGAGATGATGTTAGAGTATACTATACTTTACATGGCAGAGCTTAATTTAGCTCCGTATCTTATAACTATCCTAAAATCTGTTTCTGTATTTGATGATACAGCAGTAGTAGGCACAACTTTTGAAAAATTGTTATTCTAAAGAAAAAAAAAAAGGTTGATTCAGCTGCAGGTGTAAGATAGAGGAAGCTCAGAGCTTCCCTAGCTTGTAAAGATGGTACGTTCCCTCAGCAGACACCTTGCCAGCTGAAGATCACTGCATAGTGCTGAGTTTTGAGAGCATTCCTGGTTGCCAGGGATTGGTTAAGCTAAGCATGTTAATGCTAAATATTTCTATATGCTGTTGAAGTTTAGTTTTGCAGGAGTCACCTGCAAAATCTTATCCAATAAGGATAGTGTTTAGCAGGGTAGGAGTTAGTGAGCCTTTTTGAGAATATTACTCCCTTAAATGTGTGTGCACATTAATTGAAGAAATATTTTAAAATATCACTTTTTTCAGTAAGAATATCATCAAATCAGCAACTCTACACGTTTCAGTTGGGCTACAGAACCATAAATAAATTTAGTAAGTGGAGAATGAGGTCCAGTGGAATCGTACTATTCTGGAATGTGCTATTCTATGATCTTTCATTTCTGCATTAGATATATTCCAAACTCAGGCTCCAACTTCACTGAAGATCAATAGAATTATATCTATTTATGCTGGACACTCATCTAAGCCTCATGTATTTCATACGCAATAAGCTAAATTTACTGTCTGTGTCCTGTCACAGAGTAGACTATATTACAACAGGAAGGAAATGTAGAACATTTTGTTTTTGCATGCTTAATTAAATTAAAATATTGGCACATTTAGTTTTCACATAGATCTTAATAACACCCGTAACTTTGATGAGATTACTTTAAACATATACCACAAATAAAACAGCTTTTGGCCTCACATATTTTTTCATTGTATTACTCCTATAACACCAAATTACTGCCTGAGAAGCAATCTGATTTGCTGTATATAATGTAAATCACATCTGAACATCCATGTTGCAGGATGCAGGATACATCCTAGAGGGATACTACAGCTGTATGTGTTTTCAGCATATTAAAATAAATTATATATAAATTGAAGAGCCAGCATGCTAACAAAAGAGTTCTATCAAAGAAAAAAAAAGGGGGAGGAGGAGGAAAGGTGAAATGAAAAAGATGTACAAAGTTAAGAGAAAAGAGAACACAGCTACAGCAGTGAGTCTTACTTAAGTGAGAGGTTATAATACGTATCTTTCATTCTAAACAATGTCTTTTTCTGCACTTTTTTTTCAGCTGAATGAGCTGGAGATATCACACCTAAGTCAATTAAGAGTAAGATGCCCCTTTACTTTGTTCAAACTGAATCAAAGCTCCTAAGCAAGGATAAGTGTAGTGTGTAGTGAATACAGAGGTCAGCGAGGAAGGCATAAAGTCTTTTCATCAGTGAAAAATGGTGATTTAAAGCTTAAGCTCTTTCAAAGGCTCTCAGGGGAAAAATGACACTCTACTGAAGGTAGAACAGAAAGAAAACCCAAACAGCCTCCCTCTCATTATTCATCACAATTAAATAATAAGGGAGAAACACGTTCCTGACTGTCTGCAGACTAACCTGTTTTGTTTTGGTTTTGTAAGAACTAGTTAATCAAATCTTTTTACATTTCAACTCTAAAATCCTAAGGATTCTCATTGGCTATATAAGTGCATGATGAAATAAGACTAAAATTATGATTTAAACCCATATTGACAGACATTATGGTTTATCTTGGCTAATGCCAGGATTTTGAATCTCATATCTGAATTTCCTTGTCTTAAAAGCATATAGAGAACTTATCTATCTATCTATTTATCTATCTATCAACCTTTCAAATCTGGTGACTGAATGTGTTTGTATTTTTAGGTCAATAAAAGGAATCAGACTAAAAGTATCGAACCCTAGTGTTCACATGGGAGACTATTTGAGGAAAAGATGGGAAACTCATAGTATTTCATAGCAATGTTGGTACTTTCATCACTTGTCACTACTGACCCAATGCTGGATTAAATCACACCAGGTGTCCTTGCATTCTGCTGTTGTGCTAAAAAGAGTAACCTTTAGCGTCCCTGTGACTTTTACTCCTGCATCTAGACCAGCTTCCTGGTCTGGCATGAAATTAGCCATCACACCTATTTGCACACTGGTGGTTGCAAAGCGAGGGATGATCATGGCTGGAGGAAAACTCCCAGAAACTGAAGTTACATCTCCTTTGGTGGTCTAGGCATGCGCTGATCCCAAAGTGAAGAGGGGAGGCATCCCACTGCACCTTCACCTAGAAGTATGGACAG
This sequence comes from Crypturellus tataupa, assembly GCA_034781795.1. Lineage (NCBI taxonomy): Eukaryota > Metazoa > Chordata > Aves > Tinamiformes > Tinamidae > Crypturellus > Crypturellus tataupa. The sequence goes on along the minus strand of JAWLRI010000811.1, from coordinate 941,988 downwards.
ATGAACAACCTGCAGCTGGGCTCACTGGAAGGGGGAGAAGGAGAGCTGGAATCCCCAGCCACAACACACTTCTTTGACAGGTTCTTACCAGTTTAAGTTCAAAACAGTCACATCCAGGTGGCCTCTAATTCTCATTTTCCCAGGAAAAAAACCTCTATTTTTCCAAAATTCTTCTCCTTGAAAAATACCATATTTGAAATTAGGAGGATACTATTTCAAGTAGTACTGTTTTCAGGAAGGCATTTCTTCTGTTTTTCACATGTTGGTTCTGCATGGGGGTCAGTTCTCTCCTATAGCCCCAGAGATTTGTGAACAGTCAGGCCTCTGGCTGTTAATGATGTTTGCAGAACAATTGTTTTCCTTTAAGTTCCTTCTAAATCTGCTAAGTGAAATAATTCAGGCTCTTCACGTTGTACCTAGCAGTTGCTGCAGTTCTCTGGGCCGCTGACTCTAGGTTTTTACTAGCATTCTATCAACCATTATTTAGAGAAACATTTTCTTTCTACATTTTGTACAATGAATCTCAGTTTTCTGTTTAAGACTATACAGATTGTAAATCGTGAAGGAATTGATAGTTGTAGTAAGTCAGTGGTATCAAACTGTACATCTTCACTACAAAATTATATATATTTTTTGCTCAGACTTCCCATAAGCATATTCAAAAATAATCTCTTTACTGGTTCCTCTTTCAAAGTTAAGTTTAGTTCAAAACCTGCCAGAGAACTGGCTTTGAGAGGTAATCTCTGCTTTCTCTTATTTTTTAGGTCTAAATCCTGAGGGGAAAAAACTTTGCTTTTGCATGTGCTTATATTTTCTGTTAATTTAAATGGAAAACATAGATTCCCAGAAAACAATAACCAAATCCTATTTCAGTAGAGATGAAGTTTTCTTATCCACTTTACTGCCCTGAGAAAAAGGCTATCAGAGCCTGACAGAACATCTACAGAAGTCATTCCTACAAATCTGGCCATTTTATCTTAAGATAAAGAAACACAGGCAATTTAGTGCTTGAAACTGCACATTCCACCAATGTAGCATACGGTAAATGAAGATAGTCTCTTCATTTAAGGTAGTTGTTAGTTAGCCCGAGCACAGTGCACTAGATGCTCAGGTGGTGTTTATTAACCTTACTACGAAGAGCAAGGACCAACAGCTTGCATGATGTCTATTGATTTTAATTTAGGCAAAATTTACTTCAACATATTGGGCATAAGTATCATTTGAAGCAGAAAAAAAGTGTTGAAATGGTAACTGGCTCTACAGGTAAAGAAACAAAACCAAACAACTTTCCTTTCACCCCCGCCTCACCTCTCTTTTTCCTGGAAATGTTTTGCTTGTAATTTCAGAAAATATATGTGTGTATACGTTAATGTAATTATATATGAGCATCTATGCAAAAACTGGTGCTTGCAGATGCATGAATTATAATTTTTATATTTAAAAAGTCTGTGTCACAATAAATTTTCAAACTATAAAATTAATTTTACACTTTGACTGTGTCATCATTTCAGTCATTAAAGACAATGTCTTAATTGCAGTGTTTTATTTTTGAGTCATTTCCTCTTAGATAGATCTGCATAAATAATGGACTTTTTGACTCAGTTTCTAATCATTTTTTTTTTTAAATTTTGTAAATAAAATTTATTTTTGTTTAGCTAAAATCTGAATTATTCCTGTGCACATAAAATAAAAGGTGCATCTCAAGGAAAGGGAGGAAATGTCCATCATAGTTATAACCATTTTACTCCCTACGCACAACCTCTGAAAGCATTGTCCTGCAATGGCCTAGAAGAATTTTGTCCTATATCATATACACACAGAATGCAAACTCTTTTCCTACTTTCATGGCAATGATTTGAACTTAATGTGTTACATCTCTAACAATAAGAGTGTTAACTTTGCAAGTATTTTACTTTACACAGAATGATTATGTTGGGCTAGAAGGAAAGAGGAAATTTCAAAACTTTCATTAATCAAAATAAGCTGAGAGAGAACCCAATATTGAATAGCTCATCCAGTGAACAACTATTATCTTCAAAAGGAAAGGAGAGAATTCTTAATAGAATTCGGCTTAACCCATTTCTGAAATAAGACAGTAAGGAATTGGAACCATCACTGTCATGGGGTTTTCAGCTTTCTATATCTACTTGATGCTATTTTCCTCTATGGACTGTTTTCTGTGGTTCTTGTGAAGTCACTGCACATCAGTCTGACCTTACTTATTAATGCTTCTGAGGAAGTAAATATGTTTTAAGAGTTGCACGTCCTGTCTAGGTTTGGTAGGTCTATTACAGTGTCAGTGGCCTGAAGAACACCTTAGAAGAAGGTTCCTTCCGTACAGGAAGCTATGACGATAAAAACAGAGAGGGGGACAGTAAAAAGAAAAGGTAGGAAACAAAAGACAGGGAAGGTTGGTCTTCACTCACTGTCATCATGTAAGGAAAACCTTCTGGCAATACTGTATTTGTCCTTAGATTTTTGCTGTCATCTGGTTGTCATGAGACTTTGAGAGAGAGGAAAAGACTGAAGATTCTGCAGAAATCTTTCTGAAGAAGGATGCTGAAGAAAAAGGTAGAACTGAGTTGTGAAAGGAGCAAATATCAAACAAAAATGAAGAAAAAAATAGTATTTACAACCATGCAAGTTTTATATGTGATATACATGTGATATGGTCATTCCACTACAGTCACTATGATAGCTTTGGGCTCTTAACAGCTTCTGGCTTCAAGAAAAATGTGTGACTACATGAAGTCTGTGGTCTGGAGTTATCCTGTTGTGATAGAAATGTTCTCACCTGGCTTTACAGCTTGTCAAACATCACGGCCTAACACCTTTTTATTAGCAACCAAGCAAGAACTCCATGGCCATAGAATAGGAGTTTTCCAGGGAATTATAGTGACCACATATGCTCATGACTGCAATTCAAAGGGGATATAGTCACTGGGTAGCTGAGACAGCATGCCACAGGCATCATGTTTCTCTTCCTCTCCTTCCCCCACCTAAACTAATTAGCCACAAAATTAAAGGAGGACCTTCTGCTGAGAGATTAAACAAATAGCAAGTCCTTCGCATCCTGACATGCTTATTCCTAGCCAAAAAATGAAGCTTCTTCTGTTGCTATTTTTTTTTTGGCTTGATGAAAGGCAGAGCTTGCTCTGGGGCAAAGATGGGACATTCTGATGGCACATGAAGTCAGGCAGGCTACCCAGGAGTACTGCAGCAGCGCATTGCTGGGGTGACATCAGTTGCAGCTGGCTCATTGATTCTCTTCCCCCAAAATGCAACAATATCTGACAGAAACAACTGCCTCTGAGAAACTTAAATTAGACTCAAATGCGTCCAGAAGGCAAGATAAAGGCAACTTACAGATGAATCATTAAAAATAAATAAATAAGTAAATAAACCACATATAAATCTTGTAAAATGAGCTGTATTTATTGCATATAATGTCTATCATACCACATAAGAACTGTTTTATCTATATTAGGTAAACTGAACAAAAGCTGCATGCTCTTTATGTTGCTTTATACATTTAAGGTACTTGCCGGTTAGTTCTCAGAAGTGGCTAAAATGGATGAAATTAGGACACTAGAATATATAGTTTCATACAATTGGTTCTGCTTTCCAGCTGCTGATTCAGCTGTGAGATACAAATATAGCCTCTTAGAACAGCAGACTCTAATACTTAACCACTTCCAGCATGAACAAAGAATAAGAATTAAATTTTGAGGGAAATTATTTGGGAAATAGTGTAGAAGGCTAAATGGAATTAAGTTTACCCTGAAATTTGCTAACTTTAAAAATATAGAGAAGAATAAACATATAACACTAAGAGAAAAAAAAAGTTTTGAAAAGGCAGCTTTTCATGGTTTTACTTTTTTTTTCTCCTGACTATAATGAAGGAGAGGTTACTTTGAATTTGAAGGTTCATAATATGGCTTTTATAATCTCTCATGAAAGATTTTTCTTTTTTATTGAAGAAAACATACCACCCTGTTTTTTTACTACTCATTTCATGCTATCCTAGGAAATATACCTTTACTCTATGAAAACAAAGAAGTTTGTTCAGTTTAAAAGAAAACTTGATGTGACCTTTTTGACTTCCTTTAATAACTTCAGCAGTATTATCCTTATGAGCATTTCTACGTTACAGAAAGAAATTGCATAGCAAAATATCCAAAGACCAATTAAAAAACTGTACATTCAACCCAAACAGCTGTATAGTCACAGGAGTTGACATTTAACTGATGAGGCTATCATGAATTTGACAATGATGATTTTTTAAAAATATCCAGGGTGAGAATAGTGCCTTTCTCCTGTGTTCATGTAATATCTAACTCATTTTTGGTGCTACTGGAATAGATTCAGATAGGAATCATTAATAATGTGCGAATACAGGCAGATCAGGGCTGTAGCCAGAGGCATAGGAAGATGCAATGGCACATAATTCCCTTCTCTGTACCTCTTACTGTTTCCTACTATAGAATCACTAGACAAATGAAAAAAGTCAGAGAAGGAAATAATACATGATCTAACATAAAAAGAGATAAGGAAACTTCTATCTCTGCATCTGAATTGAAACTCTCATCTTTTTTTTTATCAACTGACAACACGACCAATTCTCAAATCATCTGTAAAGTTGATTTTCTTTTCCCGGAAAGAAACTATTTTAAATCATTAGGTTTCTGTGAAAGAACAAAATTTCAAGCGTGCCTCATATTTTGAAAACACATGCCTTTACTTCCTTCCATAACTACCATCTGGGATTAACTATTATTGCCATTAATAAAAAATAGTGAATTGCAATTTATTTTGAAAATCCCACAAATTCACTAAGCCTTAAAATTGGTAGCCACAATGGATATTCTTTCCAAATACACTCCGTACCTTTGTCTTCACTGCCATGAACATTGTCTAGCTACAAACTTCCTGAGTTTAACTTGACTGATTAACTAGCAGGCAAGATTTCCTCTTGGAACCTTCCTCTCAGCATTATGTTTCAACAGCTATTAGCAAATGGATTGAGAAATCTATATAATTAAATGTGGAAAGCCAATATGAGTGCATAGTAGTCCTGCATGATGGAAACAGAGAATTGATCTATCTCCTATTAATACTGAAATATTATTTTGAATAACCTTTGAAGAGGGAAGAACAGCTTTTCCTGTTTTCATACACTTTTTATTAATTAATGTATGAAGTGTATTTTAGCTGCATGCAAGTTTTTAGCTGCATGTAAGTTAGAAATGCTAAAAATGTGAAAAAAAATTGTTTTTCAATATCTGCAGAAAAGTATCCTTTTTTTCTAAAAATATCATGAACTGCATTGTTGTTTTATTAATTATTTGATAGTTTTTTGGAGTCCTCCCAGTCTTTAACCTACTGAAAATGTTTTTGTATTCCTATAGGTTCATGTATTTTGTATATCACCTTGCTATATACATACCGTAATATACGTGTGATGATCACATGTCATAGAATCACAGAACGCCTAAGGTTGGAAGGGACCTCTAGAGGTCATTTGGTCCAACCCCCCTGCACACACAGGGCCACCTAGAGCACATGGCACAGGGCTGCATCCAAGCGGGTCTTGAAGATCTC